>JAPQRN010000017.1:12334197-12347925 GCA_037367275.1 Coranthus polyacanthus | reverse complement strand
CCCCCCCCCCCCCCCCGCCTTATTCAGCACACAGTTTGATATAAAAATTAAATAGATTTTTAATTTTTTTTATTTTTATGAATGGCTTCTCCGTAGACTGCCCTCCACCTGGCAGTGATCACAGAGCAGCCCCAGTTGGTGGAGAAACTCCTGAAGGCAGGCTGCGACCCGCGGCTGGCCGACGACAGCGGCAACACAGCTCTCCACATCGCCTGCAAGAGAGGCTCCCTCGCCTGCTTCGGCGTCATCACCCAGAACTGCCAGCGCCACCTCACCTCCATGGTGTCCTTCCCCAACTACAGTGGTAAGCTCTCCATTAAAATAACACCTTTGGCATGCGAACATACTGCTGCGTGTCACTCATTTGGCAATCCCAGGCTGAGTTTTATTAACCTGATTTCTCTTCCTCCAGGACACAACTGCCTCCACTTGGCGTCCATCAACGGCTACATTTCATTGGTTGAAAGCCTTGTTCAACTGGGCGCAGACATCAACGCACAGGTACGAGTAACAGCAAATTCTTAATGAGGTTCTTAAACGGCAACCTTGATGTAAAAAAAACAATGTAAAGTGTATGCAGGAATCTAACGTTATTCCTCATGTTGTTTCCATTAGGAGCAGTGCAGTGGACGGACAGCACTCCATCTGGCCGTGGATCTCCAGAACCCGACACTTGTCCTTCGTCTCCTCGACCTCGGCGCCAACGTCAACAGCTTGAACTACGGGGGCTTCACGCCGTACCACCTCACCTACGGCCGCCAGAACGAAGAGATCCGCTGCCAGTTGTACGAGAGAACGGCGCAGGAGCTGAGGCGGCTGCCTGAGAGCGAGTCAGACGAGAGCGATATGGACGATCTGGACCTGTCTGAGGACGAGGTTAGTATCTGACCTGTGATTCCTGGAGGGGTCTCGGAGGCAGATTTTACAAAACCACGTCTTAAAATTGTGGGTTTTAACGTTTGTTCTATTTTTTTTCCCCAGCTGTATGATGACATAAAGTTTGGAAAGTAAGAAGAAGCATCCCTCTACTGGTGGTGTGAACAACAGTGAAGCTGCTACTGGGGAGCCCCTGAGGGACCGAATCGGTATATGCCCCCCCCCCAACTGCTCCAGGAAGTCCACAGGTGCTGGCCGGAACTGGCTGGGACCACGAACAAGAATGAAGACGGTGTCCAGTCTGGTCAAGTCCGGTCCAGATCAGAGAGCTCAGAATGATCTGCGCCAAGAATCATGAAACATCAAGACCATGACCTCCATGTAGTCCCTTTATATACTGTATAAATATATATTGATATGTATATACCAGACGAAAAGTGTAATATATTGTAAATACAGAGATATTATTTTTCTACTTGTAAATATGCTGTGTGAATTTAAACACTATTAACAAAAAATGTTCTGAATAAAATAGAAGTTTATGACCATAAATAGCTTTTGACTGGTGTTTCCTTTGCATCTGCATGATTTTCATTTCCGTCCATGAGGACCCTTTGTAAAAAAGCAACACTTCTCCTTTCTCACCTAACACAAAAGTGACGAGGACGATAGTCATCACGCAGACTTAAGGCCGACAGACAAAAAAATGTTCACACTCAGCCTCTTGGAACAGTCTGGGATTTCCTTGTTGGGGCGAGGTCACTGGGTCTCTGAGTCACCGCGTTGAAAAGTCCCTGGGCGGCATTAAGAGGAACAAAATGTACTGAATATTCCACCCTCCCCTTAGTCTAAATAGCGGCTAGAATGTGGCGCACGGTAAAAACACCAAGGAAATGTTCGGAGGAAATCGTTTAATCGAGACGGGAATTCTTAAATTTCTTTCTGCTGTGTCACAGCGACCAGGAAAGTTTGCCGGGTTCTGGGAAGTACAAGCTTTCCTTGTCAGCTGATACATGAGTGTATATTGTCAGGGATTTTTTTTTTTTTAAAAAGATAAACCGCCTGGGAAAAAAAAAAAATGGCATTGCTTGCTGTTTCTCGAGCCAATGCTTAATTGGTTACTGTAAAACTGTCCGTGAATGATGAAGTTTATAGTGTTATATACTCTATGCAGCCTGTAAACGTCCTGAGGGCTGTAAACATTAACCTGTTCAGGACTCCCGGGGGGATTTTCCAAGGAATCTGACTCATCCAAGGACAAGTGATTCCTTTAAAAGCAGGTGAACAGCTCTTTCCAAACACAGGAATTGACGCAAAAAGTCCCAAACATTTGTAAGGGAAAGGAAAGACTGACATTTGAGCTGGATTTCTGATTCAGTAATAGTTGTAGAAAGACACACAGAAAAGCAAGGAGGGGGCAAAAGACGACGACACAGGACTGATGGGAAATGGTCGAGGAGATACTGTGAAAAACTAGCTGACGAGTTTCTAATCACATGCTGATGTCAATAGCAAACTAATCTGGACGTGGTCATTGACAAGAACGTGTAGCCGCTTTTTCCTCCCTGACACACTCTAGAGCCCATATGTCAGCTTTATGAAATATAAAATGTCAGCTTTGTCAAAGCCATTGTCAGGTATCAATGGGGAACAAATTTCCCCTACAAAGAGAAACTACTTGTGTATATCCGGTGAATTGAAGTCATCTATTTCTGACATGTACGTAAAAAGAAAAAAAAAAAAAAGTCTAAATGTCAAGAAAAACGAGGTCAAATCAGAGGCCTACATCACCGAGTAGTAAACTAACCTCTGCACAGCACCTTTGTATGTCATGTGATTTTATTGCATTCAGAGCCACAACAGGAAGCTGAAGACGTCGCGCTCTGTACCGCTTATGTTCCCATGAACATTTTCCTCTGTTTCGAAATTTGACTGATGGAACAGAGGCATTAGATCACACTGCTAGGAACTTATATATGAATACATCTGTAACATGTATCATTATCTTCACCATAAACAATGAACATGCATCGAGTACGATGGTTATTTTACTCCAAAAACTTTTTTTTTTATTGTTGAATGAAACAGTGGGGTAAATGTACAGCAAACAAAGATAACACCAGTCTCCATCTGGGAAACGCATTTCCCATCATGCTCTAACTTAATCCAACAGGTGACGCTTCTCTGCTCACTCAGTCCCGCTCTGCCAGGGACATCAGGTGGGCGTCCACTTCAGTCTCTGTCAGAATCCTGGAGACAAACACGGGCACAAGGACAATGACTTTCACATCCGAGACAAATCTAACAACTGTTGATGGGTAACACGTTACTCCGCTGGTTTCAACATGGTCATTTTAAGACTTTTTAGGACCATTATGAAAAAGTACAACTTTGCCATGTGTTGCCTTTATACCCAAAGTTCCTAATATGCACAAGGCGCAGCATCCATTATTTTCAACTGGCTTCAGGCACACACTAAATGCATTGTTCTCGAGCCAGATCTAGCATGTTCTAATATGGACCATATTAGATGAAAGTGACAGTGACATTTTAACAACTATTGTAACTTATTACTTACAGAAGTAATAATCAGAGAAGACAGAATGTCAGCCCATGCACCACATTGTGAAACTTCAGCTGGGTGTGCTCCGATAAGTATCGACCGGGATGCACAGTTTGCATTAGTGGTTATTAGTTCCACGTTTGTAGTTTTGTTATGGCATGATCAATACACACTTTTCCCCAAAACACATTTAAAGCAGACTGCAATTTATGAAACGTTGACTTCATAATCCATTCAGTTTTTATGACTTGTCAAAGTCATATTGAAGACATTTGAGGATGTATTAAAGCCTAAAATTCACGTTTCAAGGTCCATGGAAACCCTGGTTGCTGCTGGATTAGGGCTAATACATGTTTGTGAGCAGCAATGACAGCCTCATGCGAGTGTCCACCTTTTACCTGAACTTGGCATCCTGCGTTGTGACGACTCCCACCTCCAGCTCAGAGGGCTTGAAGTCAATGGAGAGAACAGTCGACAGACAGGAGATTGCCGTCTGAGGGGAACGGGGGAGATGAGAATGTAATTACCATCACATAATAATCCCTACTGTTTACAGTTTCTTTTTAATTGATGTCAGTAATAATAATTATTATTATAATGGTTATAAAAACACATCAAACAATTCACCGCCAGCTACCGAGCGTACTTTGACATTCATGTTCCTGCCTCACCAACGTGTACTACATACGCTTGAGGAACTGTCTGTACCTCAACAGTTTGTTCAAAGGTCCAGTCCAGTTTCTTTTTCACTTTCTTCTCCAGGAAGCTGGTGGCTTCTGTCTGCTTCACTCCAGCTGCCGTGGCCTTAAAGCCGCAGTAATATCCTGCCGGGTCACATTTGTACACCTGGGGGCCGTACTCCTCATCTATGCCGATTACGATCATACCTGCAGGTAACAGGACAGCAATAGTGGGAGATAAGGTTTCAGTGTTTTCATATTTTGTTTTGATAAATATTTTGGAAATAATGGCTGCTCCAGAACACCTACATCAAAATTCAAATTCCTTTTTTTAAAGAAAATCCCTAACCAAACAGCATCTCTGTGAGGACAAAGCGAACTGAATTTTAAGTGCAAAATGCACGAGGGTGTAATTCAACGGTTGAGAAAGCAGAAGAATTAAACCGTCATAGCTTGTGGAGAATAAGTCAAGTCACTGAATCAATACTTACAGCAGCCCAGTGGTCTCATTTCAGCATTCTGCGTGTAGACTTGTGAGATGTCAGCAATTCTCTTGCACAGCATGTCCACTGGAATCTCATAACCATACTTGTATTGCCAGTTGGCTGCTTCATAGCGGGCTCGCTGGACTTGGGACCGACTGTCGGCTGTAGGAGATCACAGGATGGTGGAGAACAGTGCAGCATAATTAATCTAACTGCTGACGCAACGTGTACTGGTACAATTGCATAAGTGATAAAGACTGCAATTTAATTACATTTATTTTTTTATTTATTCATTTAGGTGTGAACATGCTAAGCTATTGTCTGTTTGCAAGCAGTGTGCTCATTCTCCATGATTGTCTCTGTTTACATAGTACAGCATGTACTGTAATGTGTTGATCCAGTTTAGCAACATTGTTGGATTCCAAGTCAGTTACACTGAGGGGAACGAGCGGCTGTTTAAAACACATCAAAGTTGTAACATCACGTGGCAACACAACAAATTCCAACCAGGATCTTAAAAAGCAACACTAATCTGTGCACTTCCTGGAGTAATGGATGCACGAGACCACATTATTATGACATTACAATATTTGACACAGTGATCTCAATATGACATCTTGACCAAATGGTAGAAAGCAGGTGGTGAGGGAGAAAAACAGAATCAGCTGACTTTAAATCTATCATGCAATGTTAAAAGGTTAAGGTGTTTCCTGCTGCAAAGTGTTTACAGTAAACAAAATAGGGAATTACACAGGGAAGTATAAGACAAAAATGCAAATATGCATGCATTTGCGTTGATGTAAAATTTCTGCCTGTTTGTATTTCCCCGTTTTTTTATAGTCAAAATAAACACAAAAGAGTCTGATTTTTTTTTATACTATCAAAAAAAATAATTAATGTTACAATATGTAGATAGAAGAAATTGGAAACGTCCTAATGGTCCTACTACAGTATTCAAAATGTTCCAGTATTTACCTGTCATCCCAGACATTACACATCCAATATTATCTGTTATTCTGAAAAGGTGGGTGACTGTGGAGGCATCCAGAAGCTTGTCCTGTACAAAAAAGACACAGATTGATAGCAAAAAAAATATTTGTTGCACATGATAATTGCATCACAAATTACAGTGAAACATTTTTTATTTGGACCAAAGTACTCAACTAAAAGAGTGGAATGATGATAGACATTGACATAATGCATTCCTGGTTCTATTCAAGGATAATCTTTTTTGTAATTTAACTTGCTGCAGATTAAAACAGTACTTGATGTTGATTGTATTTTCACCCTGAGACACAGACCTGTCATTTATACACTATCCACAAAGTTGAGATTTGTGGTTAAAGGACACATTCACAGATTTTGGTTTTATCATGAAGAAATTGAGACACATCAATGTTATGTAAATTAGTATGTTGCATGTAATGACTGCCAGAAGTCTGCGATTCATGAACATCATCAGTTGCTGTGTACCTTCTCTGGTGACGTTCTGTCACATGGGTACTGCAGCCATTTTAACTCATGCTTGTTTAGGGAGCTTGTCCCCTTAAGTTTTCTCTTCAGCATATGAAAGACTTGCTCTGTTGGGATCAGATTAGGTGATTGACTTGGCCACTTAAATCCACAGTGTGTAGCATTTCCAGATTAAAATATCTAAAAAAAATAATAAAAAAGCAAGGCCCATGTTATATACTTTCTTGACTTGTGTGCTTACATTATATCAAATGTTTTCAGTGATGTTTAAATTTGGAGAAATCTGTAATTTATTGACTGTTGTGGTCTGTTTCATTTGGTCACCTGCTGATGGTATTAGAAATACAAGTAACAATATCACACTAGAATGAAATTACATGACGTGAATATACGTCACTAAACGCTTTTTTAGTGAAATGCTCTGAGTGACAAAGTTCAGTCACACAGTGTATATGTTTAGAGCTTTTGCTATTATAGGTAATAACAGAAGCGGTGGATCTGCAAAGCACTGCAATTAACATTGTCTGCTATTGCTTTGATGGAGAGGCGCCTGGTGACAGAAAGCACATCATGTGGATTTAAATGCTTTTTTTTTTTGACGTCACTGGCTCAAAAGATTCTGTCAGATGTGACCCTACTACTCTAGTCTGTGGCTCACCATGGAAGTGGCATGAAATGGTGTCAGGTAATTTACGTTTATATTTAGTCTTTTGATTTGGCCTGAGAGGCAAGAGCTGCAGAGGAAAGATATGCATTTTTAAATAATCCCACGTTTCATCTTTTTTCGGCTCCTGCAGCGTTAAGAAAGTTTAGTTTCAAAAATCTCCTACGTTGCTTTAGCAGTATGTTTGGGATCATTGTCTTGCTGAAGAATGAACCATTCACCAATGAGCTGTGAGGAGTTTGCTTGAACTCGAGTAGTAGAAAACATATGCCTATACGGCTCTACCGCTGCTGTCCAGGCAAAATGAATACAAAGCCTGTCCTGATGTTAACTCACCGGTACTTTTTTCTGTGTTACAACAACTGCACAGTCCTTCCCCCTGACTGCTACCGACGTCAGCCCACCTTGGTTTATGGCCTTGAAAGCATATTCTGTAAGAAAGCAAAACAACAAAGAGTGGCGGTTACGCACCAATATAGTTTGCACCCACTGTGTGAAAAAGAAGACGAAGAAGAAAGGAACCAAGACGTTTATGAGATTGAAACAGTAAAGAAAGTGATGGCGTGGAAATAAGCAAGCATAGTATTTTATCATTACTCAGCATAAAAGCAAAACAAAACTTAAGCACCAAGTAAACAAAGGTCATCAGCTGACCTTGGATTAACCCGCGAACACTGAATTACCAGTTCTGTGGGCATACAGGACTTGTTTTTAGGATATAACTTAGGCTCCTGGTGGTACATCAGAAATTGTGGCTCGAAGAAGTGGGTAAGGAGTTGTTCCTTTGTTTATTGTCTGCGGGACATCAACAATATCGTGTCCGTGCCTGGTTCAGCTGGACAGGACACTTTATCCCATTAATAAACTAAAACTTAACTCCTATACACAAAAACAATGGTAACGTTACGTTGGATTATCCCTTTAAGTTCAACAAACACGATACGTGTTAGACGAAAAAGGACAACATTTACCATTTAAGTTAACGTTACTTCGTTATCACGATAAAGCAAATTTAACAAACAGAAGTAATTCATTTACTTACTATCACAGTTCAGTTAGTGTACTGTTAGCCCGACACTTTCAGCAATGAATCAGCTTGGTGGCAATGCTAATAATGCTAATTAGCCCAAGAGCTAACTAGCTATTTTGGTTCGTTTTGTTTTAGAGTAGCTTCAGCAGAGTACGTGTAAAATAACATCGTACATACAACCAGTAAGATTTTCATTGTTTCATGCACCACTACTTTCACTTTGGCGGGGTGTTATTTATAAGCTAGTAAGAAGCTAAGCGAACCATGACAGAGCATTTAGCCATAGCAAACAAGTCAGCCTGCGAGCCGGCTTTTGTCTGAACAAATCCCAATACTGACCAACTTGATACAGTCTTCCTTCAGGAGAGAAGATGGTTATGTGTCGATCGAACCCTGCACTCGAGCCTCGGGACATTTTAAAAGGTTACGATAACCGAGAAGTTCGTCCAAAATGAATTTGCAACCAGATTCTACTTCATGCACAATATTTCTACCCGGAAGTTGAATGGCTGGAGTCACAACTCCATCCGGTGTGAGAGGCCCCGGTTCGTTGCCATGGTGATGCAATACTGAACACGGTCGGCGTTCGTCCGGTTTTAAACGGTTTACTTGTGTTTTGGTGCCAAATAAGATAGACGAGTCCTTGGTTATTTCATAACATGTCATTAAAAGAAGTAAAATGAATGCATAAAACACATAGCAGAGGCTTACAGGAGGTGGGTAGAGAAACAAGCAAGTCCAAAGCACAGATGTTTTTAACAGAGTAGGCCTATTTTCACTTGTCATAGTCGAGCATGCACTGGTGTATTTAATTACAACAAAAAGTCTAAGCGGGGTTTGACTATAAGCTATGGTCCACATCGGAAAAGTGCTTTTTTAAAAAAAAAGGATTATTTGAAGTAGATAGATCCGTGTAAATTAACTTGTGTTCATACAATGCTGTGTTGTATCACTGTATCATTTCTTGTTGGTGCAAACCATGTTGAGTTGGTTACATTTAGTTACCTGTATGTTGGATTCAAATTGGCCAAATGTGGCATGTAAGTGTGATACACTTTTTTCCATAGCAGATCTTTTGACTTTGACTGCGTAAGGAAAGCAGGAAAGTACTACTAATAAAATTAACAATGGCTCAGTTGAGATCAAGCAAACCACGATGAGCCAGTGTCCAACAATAACGCCATCATTCATTTTATTATTTACACATGTGCATCGACAAGGCTTATTGTAAATCATTAAATGGGACTGAGCCATCTTTGTTCTTAGTTACATTTGTCATTAGTTTACCTCCTCTTGGAAGTCATAAAGTCTGAATGATGACAGATGAGTGTAGCTTTTCGTTATTACTGTTCATTTAGTTGTCTGTGTAAGGTCCATCTCTTTTTTTTCTCTCTACACATTTAGTGATACATTAGCTATTAGATTACTGATACTGCATATATTTGCAGCATCCTTTTCTGCACGGAGAAGCTAAACTTGTAACTGTATACTGTGTTAGCAAGTGAAAAGTGAGAGGCCATCCGGTTAGCTCAAGTGGTTTATCTTATCATGCCACAGGTTTACTTTTGCCTTATCGCATAACAAGCCAAGTGAAAAACGTTCCTGTTTTAGTTCTGAGAACAGTAATTGTCAGATCACTTGGTAAGACCTCAATTCCCAGTTCCTTGTTCCAGAAAAAAAAAACCTGCAGATGTTCATGTGTCATAAGGGATTTTCCCTCTGTCCCAGGTAACTAATACAGCTGAATAAAGGACGTTTGCTTCCTCTTTATAAATTACTAACTCATAAGACAATGACTCATACAGCTACTCAGAGTGGTATCATGATCGTCGATTAGCAGTCCACTAAGCAGCATGCCAGCAGGAGTTATCTATAGTTTTGATAGGGTTTCATGGCAAAAGTCCCCGTCTTTCGTCAGGTTCTTATCCATTTCTTAAATAATCACTGACACATTCATAGATGACATAGAGGGAGTGTCAAAAACACGCATGTTCATATTTATGCAATAAGATATTTTAACAAGAACCATTAATCATCGAAAAATTAATAGAAAAGCCTGTGTTGCAGAAGAGTTTGTCCACACATGCATGACCGCAAGCGTCTTTTCTTACTAAACAATTCTGCAGAAGGGTTTTGTTTTGCAATCCTAAAAGGCTTGGTGTCATGCTGTTTTTAGAAAATGAACACCCTATATGTTGGCAGTTTACGCAAATACAGACATTCATTTTTCTAAAACGTAAAATGATCAAATGTATTTTAAGGTTAAATATAGGTCGGATTTAAACAAATGTCTGAAATGCTTTCGTATTTCAAAACCTAAACAGTAAACCCCCCACCCACGTCTTTGCCCCTCGGTCTTGATACCTCTCACTTTCCTCCCACTTTCCTGTCCTCTTTCCCACCTCTGTTCTTTGTTTCTCTCTCTACCGTTTGTCTTCACAGTCAAGTATGAACGCTCGTGAAGGGTCATTCATACTATGCCAGCGCAGCATTAACATTTGACACACGAAAGACCCCCACCCCCGTGTCAACACCATGAGGCGCAGGGCTGAGTTTTGGAGTGTGTGTGGGGGGGGATCTCCACCATGTATGAAAAAGCATTTTCACATTGCAAAGTCTTAGTCTGCATGGCTAATGTTTTCCAAGCACAAAAATTTAGATATTAGGCAATAAGGGAAACATTAGTTTGATGATGAGGCCCTTCACTGAAAACTATCTTAAGCACAAATCAAACATTACTGGCTTTGACTCATTTGTTTAGAAATATTTGAACACATTTTTCTTCCTCTTTTTATAGGGCTATTTTGAATTTTCCCAGATATACAGTATATCACCTTAACAGTTTGTGGCTTTTTTGCGAGGCTGTTTCTGGAACCGCGCTGTAAAACTTTTAAACTTCACATGCGCGTGAAAAATGCTGCTTATATATTTGTCCTAAGCACAAAATATTCATCATAGGTTGAATCATATGCTCATATGCAGAGCACATTAAACACACAGTTTCTGAGAAACTGAAAGCGCTGAGCAGCTTCTAGGAATTAGCTTATCTAACTCAACTATAACACAGTGATGCACAAGAGATTGAGTTTTTTTTTTTGTTGTTTTTTTTGTTACACCAATACTGTGTGCTGGTTTCCTTGTACAACACTCATGTTCTTTTGAATGTGTATGTTGTTCTGTGTAAGTTATCATGTGGTTTGTCATGTTGCAAACACAAAACAAATAGTTGCAAAGTAGCCTCAAGCTGTGTTGCAATTAGTTGTAGCGCTTCTTTGGAAATGCTTTCTACATTAGGCCGATCGGGAAATCTAACATGTAAAGTAAATAAGACAGAATTTGGTCATTTGGGACTGACTGCATAGTGCAAATATCATTAGGTTGCTGCAATGACAGTAAGGGTTTGGAATCAAATGCTATTTTACAGATGATCATTTTCACAGTACGTGTAGTTTTACAGGTTCAGTATGTAATGCTTGTGTTGGGAGACACAAGACAGACAGGACGTTTTACATAGATTTCAAGAAAAATGTTGACGGTAGCGAACTCCATTTCTAAGCTAACGACGTCTCGGTTGCCTACATCCATCATAACAGCCTCTACACTGATTTCTATGTGCATTGACTCTGGTTGGGTTTGTGACAAAAAATGACTTCTGAGTTCTTCATTACTCCTCTTCAGGGGCAACAGTATGCAACACTAGCTGCCTTTAGCTTAGAAAAGGAGTTCGCTACCGTCAACATTTTTCTTGAAATCTATGTAAAACGTCCTGTTACTTCTACTTACTGTTATTTCCATTTTACCGTGTCTGTTGTATTTCACTTGTTTAACTAGTGGTTTGACCGATTAATTGAAATGCCTGTGGGTCGTTTAAGGTTTTAGTTAGGTCAGGTGTAGGTTTTATAGGTTTAGTTTATGTCTTCGTTTTTGGATTGTGGTTGGTTTTAGTTGCTTGGTGGTTGAAAATACTAGTTTGTCTTTAAGCCTAGATGTGTATATTTTACTTGGTGTCTGGGCCCCTACTTTCAAGCTCTAGATAGCTTTTTTTTAGGACGCCCCATTTCACAAATCTCCTTTATCACTGTCTTTGTAATTTATTTGTTTGTGAATAAACTAAACTGAACGTTAAACAACCAGCTCCCAGCACAACACAGACTCCAACGCCAACCTCACATTCAAGCATGCACAAATCTTGCACAGTGAACCTAAAAGAGATAAGATAAAGTTAATTTAGATTTCATACACAGATATGCCTTTTGCTGTAAATGAAATCATGGCTGGTTTATATTACGGACAGTACAAGCAGCGAAACCGCCCCTGGTGTCCTTATGCTTTTGAGCTAACTATCATGACTAGTTTGCTCAAAAATGACTGTTGGCATATAACTTAAAACAGATAAAAACTTTCCATTTGAAGTGTGTTTCCCTGCTCCTCTGTTTGTCTAGCTTGAAGGAGTTAGTCAGCTGCCAGCTAGGTCAAATCTACTCTATCTGCTGGGGAAATTTTGCTGATGGCCTGTTCTTTTTTTGTGGTGCAAATTTCAGCTTTCACTGATGCAGCTCCTACTAACGTAAAAACGTATGCTTTTCTGCCTAAATTTCCTTCAGTGATGCTGTCATCACCTTCCAGCAAAATGTTGCATGCGTTAAGACTTACGTAGGTAGGTAGAAGAATGAGGAAACCGAGCTGGTTTTAAGAACTGCATTTTCAGTTCCTTTAGCTAGGAAATTACACTAAGTATTATAAATCAGTAAATATTTTGCTCAGTGAAGGTCAAACATCCGAATAACACGACAATAAGCAGAACATTTTTTTTAAGTGGAAGAGGGACTGTGGGCTCAAATTAGTGTCAATAAGATTTAGACCATGTAATGTTCCCAAACAATTCAAAAGTTTGTAGTTGAAAATCAACCTTTGCAGACCGTTGCAAAATAAATCTGCACGAGAAAAAAAAGCAGCAACTTTGTACATTTGTTAAAAAACAAAAAATGAAGTTACGCAAAGTTGCATTCGTGAACATCTGTGTACAGCTGCAAGAAAACTACATGCGAAACTGGTTGAGTTTCTCATTGAGATTTATTTTACAGGTTTACAAAGGTTTATTGTCAACGACAAACTTCAGAATTATTTGTGAACAAGCTCACCATCTTATTGACCCTACTTCGAGCCCATAGAGGACGTCTTGTTCCAGATGAATCTTTTTTTTAATTTTTTTTATACATATAGTCCATATTTCAACATGGTGCAGCAGACCACATGACTGGGCCCAGGTTGTAATTCTCTCACAGTTGGAAAGTGACTTTAGATGTGTTTATATAATGTGGTCGATGCTTTATATTACTTAAACAGAATGCTAAAATATCCATACCACAGCGTCTGGCGTTTCAAACTATAGCTGATTACTTTCAGCTGGAAAATTGAGCACTTAACTTTGATAGTCATGTGGTGAATTGACTTTGCAGTTTACTTAAAAACCAAAGCCAAAGGAAAGGGCTGAATTAAAGCAGCCTGCCGGTAGCAGAGATGATTGTGCATTTTGGCATGTGCCTTTCTCTGTTTTTTGTCAGAGACACATGCAGTATTATACAGAAAGCTTTTTATTTTGTACCACCTGCTTCTTGTACTTGCTTTGCACCTCTGGTTGACGAGTAACGCTGAAATGAAAGAAAACAACATGAAGCATGAACATAAAAGCAGAGCTAATGCAGTTGTGAGAGACTGCAATGTTTTTTGTAAACTGCAGTATTTAGAGTAAAATCCCAGCTATGCTATCTGATGGTAATTAAAACTCAATGGTAAAGGTTAGTGAAACCCAAATTTGACTGTGACCCACCCTGACTTGAACCCGTCCCGCTCACCTCTCCTTTTTCCAGTAAAAACTAAGTGTATGAAGTGACTCAATGGGCAGTGAGTAAGGCTGACTGGGGCCTTATTTGTTGGTCTTTTTGAGTGAACCATAT
>JAPQRN010000017.1:12310439-12322951 GCA_037367275.1 Coranthus polyacanthus | reverse complement strand
GTCCTCACTGTGACAAAGGAAAAATGCAAAGATTTCCCCACGAGGGCTTCACCCAAGCAAAAAAGCGGCAGACAGGCTTGTGCCCGCCTGCAAAAAAATGTAAATAGTAATTTAATTTTATCTGTGCTGGTAAGTGGGTTAAATTTAAGAGTAAAAAGGCTAAAAATATCTATTGTTTTGCTGCTGCGTGGGCTGACCGGAGCACAACAAAAGCAGGGAGTTTCCTCTCCTCCAGGATGTTGGGAGATTTCCTTATATTAGCATTTTAAGATTGTGACCACGATGTTCTGATGGGGAATTATCTGCATAGTAGTGCGCGAACCTCTTCGTGGTCTAATGTTTGGTCTCACTGAAATATAATGAAATGATCTGCAGTGATTAAGGTGATTGTGCTGATTTGTGCTGAAGAAGCAAAAAAACGAAAGCGATGTGAAAGGGAAGTCATGTAAAAGAAGTGTATTTTTCCAGTAATGTTATATTTCCCTCCGCGCGTTATCGTCCTGGTTTTCTTTTCTGTGTGATTCCACAGGTGATTTCTTCCCATTGTTTTTGAAACCACAGAGACATTGCCGGTATGATGACATGACCACTCCCTGAAGACACACACACTCACACGTCGACTGTTGTTTCTGCTCTTCCTCTTTATAGGTCCTAGGTGACACACACCCAGGTTTGTCATATTCAGTGCAGTAAGCGGAATGAGATAAAGTCCTTTTTATACAAATGTACAGTATGTGTCATTTGAAACACATTTAAAACAAAAGAGGCAGTGGTTCTTTCTGTTCTGTTTCCATTTACTACCTGGATAATAAACAGACAGGAAGCTAAACTATATATACAGGGGTGGATGTTCTCCTTTCAAAATTACTCCAACTGTCTAACTATAGAAGTGGAAAGCCTTTGGGTTTCACATGGGTTTTCTGTGTGGTGCCTTGTGCATTAGTCCAGAGGCTTATTGTATACACAGACGCATATCCATCTGGCTCGCTGCACTCTTTTTGCTCCAGGTATCGGCAACACTACTGTGCATGCATTGTATTGAAAGCTGCATTAAAAAAAAATAGCAATGGGTCAAATGACTATGACTAATGTGTTACGGTTATTTGTAGTGATGAATTAACAGATAATACTGGGAGTTTTAGCCTCCTTTGGGCCTTTTTTTTTTTTTTTGGTGCATTTTTACTGTTCTACTCAAAAATAGTTTCAAGCCACAAATGATTTGCCCTTATTAGGTATAAAACTTTTACCCTAAAACATGATTATGGTCATGATCATACTGTACAGTACACGTTCTTATAGGACAGACACATTTTTTCACATAGAAAAAGAAAGTAAAAGTGATTTGCTTAAGTCCATGTTGCTTTACATATTAGGGATTCATTTTCATACCTGTCTAAGCTCAGTTACCATCAGCAGCAACATGTGCTACATCCATCAGCTTCTGTCCGAGTGGTGTTATGCTGAATCAAATCAAAGAAATTGCTTCTTACACTCATCATAGCAAGAAATGTCATCCAAACCAAATACCTAAAGCTAAATAAACACATAAATACCACATTTTCCCGACAGAAGTGTGAAAAGTATGTGTAAAAATAACAGCAAAATCAAATGGAATTAAACTAGGTGCTACCAAATCTGGATAAATGTAAAAACACACGATCCCTTTTCCCCAGATGAATTTCCTTATATTATCAATGCTCCATTTTGAAGGTTCTCGATGTCTGCATTTTTATCACCAAACACGCACCCCCACACTTATTTGAAATGAACTCGTAAGGGAGTTGACATGTTAACATATTGCCCACTGGTTTCAGACCTCATTCACACTGTTCGCTGCCTGTGTATCTCATCTGAGTGACAGACACCGGGGGCTGCTCTTTCCAGAGGAAAGTACCTAAAGAATACATTTGGACCTCAGTGTCCGTTAAAAAGCGCCACCCTCCACCCAGACATATTATTGTGCAGAGGATGTTTCACTACAGTCTCACTCTGACCAATAGTTACATAAACCATTCTGAAAAAGGGAGCAGGCCTCCACCCTGCAAAACAAAACACCCACTGACCAGTCAAGAGTCCTTAAACAAAGTCAGGAGGCTAAAATAATCTATTTGTTGCAAGTGGAAATGATATTTGCGGTGTAGTCCAAGAAGGGAAACATGTACAGTCATAAGTTGACCGAATTAAGAAACGTCTTCAGTATTCAGTGATTTCCCTGTTTGTAATTATATCTAAAAGTGGAAATTAAATGTTGTGATAACTGATTCTGAATTTCCTGTGTCAGCCATTGTAGATCAAAACAAATCAGTTTCTGCAGTGGGACTTTTCACAAACTGCTAGTGTCTATCAGTCATTGCAGGTGTCCAGATGAAGAGAAGATGAAGACTTTGATCAAAGTCACTGTGTCTGGTGGACGCATGACTCAACTAAGAGATACCATCTTTTTTTGTGTGTGTTCCTCTCTCTCTCTCTCTCTCTCTCTCTCTCTCTCTCTCTCTCTCTCCTTCTCTCTGCCCTTGCCTCTTCTCTGGCAACTTTAAAACTTTAAAGGCACAAAATACCCCCTATGTTACAAAAAAGAGAGAGGATAACTGGTTTAATCCAACACTGGAAAATAATAACTGAATGCACAGAAGAAACTTTACAAAGTGCATGAACTTTCTGGCCGCATTAACACATCTGGTGATTTTAATGCTCTCCATTGCTGCTTGTTTTAGTTGATCAATTTGTTAAACTCGGTGCTTTTTAAAACTCAGCCTTTAATGAACAAGCAGCAGTTCGATCAAGACACGTGCGGCCAGTCAAGTCAGGGTTCACAGGTCATATTTTCTTAGCATTGTTGTCATTGTAGCAGCAGCCACCTGTACTAGCAAACTTGCAGCTGAGATAGGAGGTAGAGCAGTGCCAGGGACTTTCCAGAGCCCAATGTGTGTGAGCGTATGTGTGTGCGTGAGTGTGTGTATACCAAAGTGTACTTTTTTTTTTTGACAGTCAAATGCATGTTTCTGTATTTGGGTGTGTGCATGCGTGTTTGGGTGTGTAAAGTGCACTGTGTATAAAGACAGCGAGTGAGCGTTGTGTGAACTGCAATAAATGTGCGAAAACCTTGCGATGGGGCTTTTGCAGCAGTGAAGATAATCAGGCAGATGTTGCAAAGGATGTTCTCAGTGCATGTATGAAAACAATATAAATATTCTTATCGATAGTACTGATAATGCACGGTGCATGCAAACTTGGCACTGCATGAAATGCAACAAAGGTTGCTTGAGGCGTTGTGATGTAAGGCTGAAAATATTACAGTATGTGTTGCACGCAAGCCTGAAGAATAGGAACTAAAGCCCCACAGCAAAGTAACCCACACTATGGCAGATCCTATTCCACTTAACCCCCAAAGGGATGTGGTAATAAAACAGTGTCTTAAAATGACAATACCTGTCATTCCACAGTGACAAGGGGGGGCTTGCCGTGGAGACTTTTGTCTAAAAGGAGTCGGGCTCTTGGTGTTTTCTAAGTTATATTATAGCCCACGGAGGAAGCGAAGACTCAGGGGGTGAGACAGGAGACCAAGTGCTGGTGCTGGTGGAAATCCCCTTCCCTCAGCAGGCCTGCCTTAGTCTTAGACACACAAGGCCCCGCTGAGGCCCACATCAAAGGGGCTGCTGCTGCTGCTGCTCTCATCATCCTCCCTCCTTCTGTCTTTCTATATGTCTCACTGTCCTCCTGTCTCATTGCCTCCTCACCTCTTGTCTCTGTTTCCATTTATATGCATGTCTCTGTTAACACCGAGGAGCAGCTGCACTAAAAAAAAAACAAAAAACTGTTTGCTTCTCCAGGAAATTAAATTGTAGAGGTGTTGACATGTCGCTATATCCAAACGGGTTATTTTTATCTTACAAGACGGGCCAGGTACACCACTGTTCTGCACAGACTGCAACTGTTTAAGATTGTATTTTGCAAAACTGCATGTGCACCCTGATTCATTCAAGAGTACATGTGTCAGGTGGGGCGTAGTACATTTTTTTGGGGACAGAAACAGAAGTGAAAATGCTTGTTAAACTGGTCTCCCCAGAACACTAAACACCTCTAGTCCCCCCCCCCCACCCCTGTTACCAAAGGCTCTCCAAGCCCACAAAAATGTCAGGTATGCTCCAAGCAACACACAACATGGGAGCGGCACGTGGACACACAGGCAGGACGGGTTTTTGGCGTATGAAAATTGAAAGAGAATTTTAGGACGGATTGTTTTGCATGCGCATGTATTGGCTACGAGTGCACAAACACACATTCATGCCTGCACCAGTAAACACTAAGTCACAAGGAATGGCATTGTGAATTCTGGGTTTTCCCTCTTAATCTCGATTGCCTGATGACTGGTGTGTGCCTCACGTCCAGAAGGAAGTCGGTTTCCTTTCTGCTGCAACCACTGCATAGACTCTGGGCTGAATATAAAATGCAAAAAAAAGAACAAAAAAAAACAAAAAAAAAACTAAAACACAAACCTGTTTCTCATCATCAGATTCAGAAAACAAACAGAAAATGATTAATATGGATCTCATTTTATTTTATAATGTTTTGCAGCCACATTTGTCGAACGTTTTTCATTGAGATTCCACACGTGTTTCCTTTTTGTTTCTAACTACAATGTGTTTTATTCAATTTGCTTTCAATTATGCTGTCAAAGCAATTTTTCAAAAGGTTCTGAAAATAATAAAACTAAACACTACATCAAAATGAATTTGCTTCACATACATTGTTTGCACTCGAATAACCCTTAGTAACCCCAGATATTCTGTCCTGTTAAGTACAGTACCTCCCTCTAGTGGACTGACTGCAGTCTGCAATACCTTGAGCTACGCTTCAGAAATAACCTGAAACTGCTGGGCTACATCTAGAAAAAAACTATAATATTTTACAGTGGAATCATATATTATAAAAAAATCAAAAAAACAATTATGACGATGTCTAGTGATCTGTCTGTTTAATGTAAACAGTGTAAAAGAAGTGCTGGTTTGTACAGTTCATACATTAGCAATGCATTCATTCTGCTGTACTGCCAATTACAAAATGCCTCCAGACTTACTTTTTTTTCACTTTTTTCTTATTTTCAAGTATGAAAATAAAGAAATGTATGAGAATGTAGACATAGTCAGTTATGTTTTGGGCCGAAGCAACAGAAATTTGGTGACAAGGTAGCGAGGGCATAAGGTTTGATCTCAACATCCGACCACCAACAACAAATAAGATATATATAAACAGAAGATTAATGTGGCTCCATTTATTTATTTTTAGGCTAAATTTAAATATTGAATGAATAAGATGAAACCAACTTGTTCTGAACAAGATTCTGAAGGATTGTTTTTTTCCAAATAAACTCAAGACCAAATATTTTGACTTTTGAAACGTGTATATGTACATTATTGCTGATGCTTCTCTGCATAATTATTTAATCTACTTCTCTAACCTGCTGCTGTGTTTCATACAAAATAATTCATTCGTGGTGACGTCTCATGGGGTTTATAGACTGAAATTCATCTCACAACTTGACGCATCCGTCCGTAAATCTCTACTCCTGCCGACAACATGGTCCCATCAGCTCATACTACTTTCCACAGTGAAAGGCTGGTGACATTAGGTGGATGGTTTTCATTTTAAATCAACACTGCTTATTAACAATTACTTGCGATAAAAAAAGCTCTCGATGTCTCCGCTTGCATACTTTTCCTCCTTTCAACAGTTGCATGACAACGTACACGATGTGTTATGTGACATAGACAGACTCACATTATGTGTGCTGTGCAGCTCTCGCCAGTTCCATGAGTATGTGCATAGCTTTGCTATCTGAAGGTAATGTGAATGAATTCACTCAAATATTGGCTTTATGCCTTTCCAACATATTGGTAGACATATTGGTAGGACATGTCCTTACCAATAATCCATAAATCTACACCCTTTGTTTTGAAATACGAACCTTCCTGAATCCCCTATTTCTTCAGTATTTTTGATGAGGCTTTAAGTGTGCAGAAGGTGTATTATGGATGGAAGTATATTGTTATATTGGACATGATGCAATATTTAGAGCAGGAGTTCCCAAACGTTTTCAGCTCTAGACGCAAAAGAGAAATTTGATGTCTCAAAATACATTATAAATTGCCATATTATCTACATTTTTTCTCATCTCATCTTAAGCAGGCAACTAAAATGACAATTCTGTTTCTTACAGTCGATGCTTTTGGAAATAAGGGGATGTCTATGTCCAATTTCGTGAGCCTGAGTCACTTAAATAGTCATTTAATAGCAAACATCCATTTAGAAATTCATGTGTTGTGTCTGGAATGTGTTTGTGATTAGCTCAGAGCATAGCTACACACCAAATTGTTTTTCACATTACACTAATGACATAGATTTATGATGGCATAAAATGCAGGCTATTATTATTACTATCATTTCGGTCTGCTTGAGTTTGAAAATTTGGACCCTAATTTATTAATCCGCCAAACCCAAAATGTGGCGCCTGGTCTGAGGATTCACTTATATACTGCACATAATTGAATGAAATATAATTAATAGATCAGGTTTTTAAGTATTCACCATCTCTCAACAGTGAGATCGCTCTCGCCAGAAGACTCACTTCTCCTCTGATACTTAAAAAAACAGTCATCAGATTGGCACCAGAATGAAAGAATCTGCCCTGCTTCCGTGTTCTGCTTTATTTTTACTGGCAAGATGAATTATCGGCACGGTTGTCCAGCCCGTCGGTGGGTGGTACTGTCTGTCAGTCTGGATGTTGTGTATAGGGCTGCCTTGTGCGTCTCACAATCTGACTATTAGAGATGAGCCGTCTCATCATGGCACCACCATAATGACGTGGTGTGACATGCAAGCAGCCACCAAATGGCTCGTCATCTGCCATTGGGCTTTACTTTCATATCTTGTTTGTGAGTTTGTACAGATAAGTGGCTTAGTGTTCAAAACCATTCTTGAAATACACACTTAACTGGCCTGTCTAAATAAGCATGGTGGAGGCTTCCTTTACTGTTTTTTTTTTTTCCAGGAAACAGTTATTACATACTGAAAGGGAAACTTTTCTTGTCAAGCTCTAAAGAATCACAGCCAAACATTATCATCATAAGTCATTTAGTCTGTCATTAAGTCCTAAAATAGGCCACTATTAAACTGCTTTATTCTGCCTTTTCAAGCTGATGTTTTCGGAAAATGTTATGAATAAGTCAAACTCCTTGGAGACGAAGAATTTTTATAGCTTTTTGTCAGCTTTATGTTTTGGATAAAATATTTTAGTACCAGTAAGGTAGAAAAGCACTAGGCTAAAAAAAAAGTCCATTCACCTTTTTATTTATTTGATTTTAAGCACAGCAAACTAAATGATGTCCAAACTGACTCTGTCTACTAAACAGAACTTAACCTAAAACCTTAAATAAATGTGTTGAGCTGGAAAAAGAAAACTTCAATTTATCAAGTAATTTATGTGTTAAATGTAAATGTTTACTCTTAGAAGCTAAACAAAAACCCCCTCGCCGTTAGCATTAGCTGAAGCGCTCAACAGCAAACTTTGGCCCCAAACTCGGTGAGGTGTGATTAAAGAAAAGATAGCAGTAGATAATTTAAATGTTTTCAACAGATAACACTCATATACGCTCAAACCCTGACCTAGCTGATTAGTTTTGAGTTAATCAAAGTTGCTAACAAGGCTAGCTAATGCTGTCTCAAAGTCTCATGTTAGCCAAATGCTGTTAGCGTTCTCCAGAGGGCAGTGTTGTTAAACTTGGTTATAAAAATTAAAAGTAGAGCATTCAAAACCTTACTAAAGTCAAAGCGCTTAAGTATATTCAGTATTATACTTGTACTAAAACTTATGAAAAGTAGACTATAAGTAGTCATTGTGCAGTGAAATGGTCCCTGATGTTTTCGGAGTCATTTTACTGCTGTACATGTTGAAGGTTGAGCTCATTTGAACCACTTTATATGCTGTTGGTAGTTTAATCTATAGGAATGTATATTCCATAAGATCATCATATGTTTGTAGCGTCGCTGTCCTGTGAAAACGCTGCGTCATGACGATGCTTTTTCCAGCAAATCCAAGAGTGTTTTTAATTTCATCTTAAGTAGGAGGAGAATTTTAACCTATTAACCTATAAAGGAACATGTCATCCTTTAGTTTTTCACAAACATCTCAAAGTCAACACATTTATTGGTTTTCGCTGAGCAGGAAGGGGATGAAAAACTGATCCGTGAAATGTAATCAAAGCTGTCAGACAAATGTAGTGGAGTAAAATCTGCCTCTGAGATGTAGTGGAGTAGAAAAGTAGGATAAAATGGAAATATTCGAGCAAAGTAGCTAGTAGTAGTAAAACATGTACTTAAGTACAGTAAAAAACTTTCACCAGAGTATAATGTTACATAAAATTACTTGACAAGAAGGGCGAATACGTAACAAAAATGCAGCCATTGAACGTCTTCTTTTTATCATGATAAAAACATCTAGTGCCTGTTCATTCTTAATGCTAATGGTTACACTGTTAAATGTGTTGTTTGTTGTTACATGTGGAGTATGATCATAGTCCTACTAGCGAGGGTGTGACTGTGGTGGAGGTCGTTCCACACCACAGAAACCCACTCTGACCTGAGAATGGCCGCATTGTGCTGCAAGTGGACGGGGTCTCTGACCTCAGAGGAGTCTGGGTACAGCACGACACAGGCTCTTTGTTACCGCTGACAAAGACAACCCCTCACATCACTCAAACTGCAGCACCACTATGAGTCTTTCAAAAGACGGACAAGACAGCACAACTCCATTTTCCCCCATTTGGGCCAGTTTAACCTGCCGGTAAAAGAAAATGCAAAGGTCTTTGACAACCAGAAAGCACACTTATTAACAGTAAAGACAATAATTATGATTTTATTCAATACAGTGTTAGTAAAACAATAGAAAAACACTTAAGTGCTCGGTCAGTTCATTAAAATAAATACATAAATATCAAAAATCATTTTAAAACAGTTAAAAATGTAAGTTTGCATGTCTTCCTACAGACATAGTGTGATATATTCCCTGCCATTATCAAAGGCTTACACACTACATGGTCATTGTTTTATGTCTGTAGTAGATAAGGCAGATAATAAAAGAGCAACCAAGAACATCTGAACCCGTTTTCATTGGTTTTCAACAAATCTCAGTCAGTCCTATGGTCCACAGATGATTTGATCCACACATACTATGATTAATTAACACACGCAACAAATAAAGCGTGGGGTGTTAAACTGCCTGATTTTTGATGCAGCGAAGTGTATCAAGAACGCACCAGTTCGACCAGATCTAGACACAAAGAATCTGCATCAAATATTTGAAAAACTGCTTCTCTGAATCTTCATACGGCCGGTTTATCCAGAGCTGACTGAAGGAAAGCATCGGTCAAGAGATGGATCGTGGTGTGTCATGCATTCAAAGATTTTCTCGGTCCAGATCTGGCTCGGCTGACTTGGCTGTGTTGGTGATTTAGGCACAGTGTCTGGTGCATCGGAGGCACAGGGAAGCAACTTTTGACCTTCACTCCACAGCGAACGTGTGAATTTGGGTAGGCTGCTGTAGCAACTGATAAAGAAGCAGATGTCAATAGTGTAATACTTCACCAAAATGTGAGAAAACTGGACAAGAATGTAAATAAAAGGCAATGAAATTGCACGATAACGCAGTAAGACTTCTTGTTAATTCTGACGATGCACAGATTATCCAGCAGTTTATTACTTTATCAGTTGCTACAGTGTTGCACCTTACTGTATTAAGTCCCACTATTTTTCGCTGCCCTTCTTTAAAGCTGTGTCTTACACAAACCAAACGGTGCTTGGTGAAACAAGACAGTGTTCCTTCTTTAACAAACAAAAAAGGCATTAAAGTGTTGAAGTCCTTCCCAAAGCACGGTTAGGTTGCCGTGATGATAGCGGGGACTCTGATGGTGCTTGAAGGTCCCTGATTCTCATCCTCGACCTGATAGGTCACATCGGGGTGAGTGGCGGCGCCGGCGTCCTCGGTCCGCTCTGCCATCGTGACCGCCTCATCCTCGCCTTCTTCAGCCTGGTCGAAGGATCGCTCGGCCTCTTCGGACAAACGGTTTTCCTCCTTCTCCTCTTCCCTCTGATGCGGAGACACCAGAGGAAATCAAACCCAGCCGGTTAGTCGATGATAAAATCACAAATCCATGCTCAGCTACAAGTGAAGTAAGGCTGCAGTAACGTAGAAAATTGAGGCTGTGATACACTGAGATGCATCGACAATCACTGCGCATTTGAAACGTTGACGGGTGAAGTGGAATTGAATTTTGAAGCCGGTGAAGATTCACAGCTCTGGTTTACACGGCTGGTTACTTTTAATTCCACCTGTTAGGCAGGGAATCCAAAGGACGAACCCAAGAAGCTATCAACTCTGCAAACATTTCCCTTTCATCCGTCAGCCTCAAATATTATCATCTGAAACATGCAAGCAGCCTAACGTTAGCCACTTAGCACGGCCGCTCGCTCTGACGTTACATATCCCACACAAACATATTGTGTTCGGCTTCTCCAAGTGTTTGTGGGAGACTGGGGAAGATGAATTACCTTGGTTACTGCATATTAAACTTAACAGGTGCATCCATTATACTGTGGATGTTATACTGTGTTGAAATAAAAACTAAACGTTGTGATAGTCTCAACGCTTTTGGTATCTCTCTGTAAGGTGTTAATAGTGTTACTTAAAACCTTCCACCTCAGCCCAAAAATACGTAAACGTGTAACAACTAGTTGACGAATTGATGGAATTAATGGCTACTAGTGGACTAGGAAACTCCTGGGTCTGGGGCAGCCCTACAGATCTGCAACGTACCTCTTTCTTCATCCTGTAGTATTCATCGATGGCGTACTGATATTTGGCGGATGTGATGCCGAAGAGGGAGGCCATCCTCTCCCCCAGGTAGTCACACGCTGGAAAATGATAAAAGTAGTAGCGGAGATGGTGAGTTCATTAGCTGAGAACAGCAGTCAGGTTGTGATTTAAAGGGAATGTTGAACATTACATCGTCTCAAAGAGTAACATTTACTCAACGGTTTCATTACAAAATTCAAATTCACTCTGTTCGAATGTATCAGGCTTTTTGTGTTTTAAAATGTGTCTTCCGGGTTTGTTAAGGGGTGACATTATTAATCAAACCTGAGATGGTGGATGTTGCAGCTCTCCACATGTGGAACCAAAAGTACGGCCCCCAAGTCATCTTCGACTGCAACGCAAGGAACACACGATGACTCTTGAAAGAACAGATTTCTGCATCCCGCCTCACAAACCCACCCACCCACATCACATCATTCCTCCCTGCGGAATTCCCTCCCTTTAAAGCCCACACAGCCCTTTGTACCCACGCAGAAACACACGCACATAAACATAAGATCCAGCCCCTCCACCGGTCCTCACCCTCACCGCATCGACCGGAGAGGACAGCAGGTCTTTCCTCTCCGGCTCCTTGTCCTCCTCCTCCTCGTCGGTGCTGTACTCCTCCATAGTCTCCCCGCTGGAGAAATGGATGATCCTCCGAGGAACCTTCTCCCTCTGCTGCTGCTCCCCCTCCTCCTCTTTTTTGTCAAATTCTCCGAGCTCCACACTCTCAAAGTCCTTACCTGGGTTTGGACTCAGAGTCTGACAACACATCACAAGCAAATACGCACACACACACACACACACACACACACACACACAAAAAAAACAAATAAACTGTTTCACGATGGGAGTCTTTCAGATATCATAAAAAAAAAATATATACATATATACAAATATTTCCAGTGTGCAGTAACAACCAGCCATGGTGACACTGTTGACAAGTGACCATTAAGGCAGAGCGACATCATCACACACATCCAGTGAACAATAAACTACACGGTGAGGAGACACGAAAAAAGAGAGAGAGAGAGAGAAAGGCGTTTACCGACCTGCTCCACGTCCATGTTCTGTCCTATGGACACGTTGACGTTCGTGAGATACAGTGATATATCTGCCATTGTCGCCGTCTTCTTTGTATCTCTGGATGCTGCGCCCACAACGCCTCTCCTCCGCACGGCCGAAAACCGGAAGTGCCGTGCGTCCCTGTACGTAACGTCACTTTGGCGCTAAAAATACACTTAAATAAATACACTTAAATAAATACACTTAAATAAATACACTTAAAATGTCTAATTGTACGATGTTTTAAATTCAACATTCAAAATGTAATGTAAGGCAACAAATAATATCGAAAATTACACTATCGTAATGTTTTTCCCCCTTTTTTTTTTTTTAAAAAAAATGCACTTTTTTATTTTTATATATCCACGGAAGCATTAATACAATGCAGTTTTTTTTCATACCGTTCAGTAATTGAAAATGCTGCTTAAGTTTACCATTTTTTTTTAACCTTTGTGTTACAGGAAATTATTTAAATAATCTATGATGCGCTTATTTAGATTTAGATTTTGTTTGACATACAGTATTAGAAAAGTGGGTT
>JAPQRN010000017.1:12285724-12300746 GCA_037367275.1 Coranthus polyacanthus | reverse complement strand
CACACACACACACACACACACACACACCTCTGACATAAAGATGAATGGCACACATCAATGTTTCCATCTTCTGCACACCACGGGGCCCTACGGAGGGGCCTCGGCTGCGAAGGGGAGCCGAGTTATCCTCGCGGTGTTCTGTCATGACCATGAAAATTACTTAAAATAATTTATATGATGTGACTGTGCTTAGAAGAGGAGTTTTGCAACATGTTGGAAAATGTGAACCGGGGGGGGGGGGGGCATGGGAAAAAGGAAACTGGAGGCAGCTGAAAGAAGCATCTCCTTAGAAGCGGCGGTTTTATGAGTAGTGCCGCGAAGTCGACATCCAAGACCGGAGCATCGTATACTGACATCCTGTCGACGATGAGAGTGTTTCCGAACAGAAAGCAGAACGCCACACATGCACGTATACTCGCACACACGCTGGGAGGATTATTTTCAGTTTACCTCCACACAGGCCTTATTACCCATAAACCTACACTGAGTGATTGTCAAATGAAAAAGTTACTTTAAAAGACAGATGGGATGACGTTTTGAAGGCCGACACTCTTCTCTGTTTTGATGAATGGATGTTTGGGACTGATTTGGGGCCTGATTACTCAGCTGCTGTATGTATGCCAAGGATTTGTTTGTTGGACTGTGATGAGAGCATAGCCTCACTTTCTCTGACATTTTTGTCCGGAAACTCAAATTTGTACTTATAGCTGTGCTGATTTGTTTCGGTCTTTTGTCTTTGTTTGTTTGTTATGCCTTTAAAATAAAGTAATTACTTTATTTACTTTCATTTCTACTTTGTCATTTTAGATAAAGCCTGTTTAAAATGAATTGTTAATTAGGCTGTTATTAAATATTGATGATTAGATATTTATTGTCTGTAAAGTTTGCTAATTTATGTAATCAACTTTTATCCTCAAAACTTTACCATAATGAATAATAACAATAATCAGAATTCATATAACTGTCATAGCTACAGGCACATTTCTTTTGACTGGGCATTTTTTTCTCCAACAAAAAAAAAAATAACAGCAAGTAAACTCACCCCCAGGTGAACTCCAGCTAAAGCTCAGTGAGATGTTTACTTCCCTGAACCGGAGTCAACTTTGACAAATCTCCTTACAATGAAGAAACCCAGGGTTATGGGAGGATACAAACAAAGGACACAGGGTTCAAGGGCCCCAAATTGGGGCCAGAGAAATGTTTCTGTCACTGACCAACCACAGCAGCGCAGTTAGCCGTGTCATTTTGCTGCCCTGTCTCTTGGTGATAGATGGATATAGCGGTGAACCTCAGAGGAAATTCTGACTGTGTTTGTATGTGTTTATGGGTGTGTACGCACATGCACTTGCCCATCAATGAACGCCCGTGTCAGCCCGTGGATGCCTTTCAGCACATGTGTGTACAAATGAATGTGTGGGCACGCTGTGTTCCTCGGGAGGCTGGATGCCGTTTCCACATCCTTCTCTGCCTATAATTAGCTGTCCTGATAAAACACCGGTTTGCTGGCGCTTGCAGGATCAAACTGTGATGAGCAGGCAGCTCTCTTCACAGTACACTGCAGACGCCAGGTGGCTGTCCTTGAATTGAGTGCTGGGCTATATGCAGTGCACATCTGGAGGGCAATTAATCAGAAAAGCCAATTGTGATTTTATATGATGCCACTTATGCAATCACAATTAGAGAGTCAGAGCATTCATAGTTTGAGGTAATCTTTGATTCATGATATTAAGAGGATTTATGTTATGTTTAGAAAAGTATCATTTACCCCATTTCCACCGAGGCAGTTTCGGGGCCGGTTCAGAGCTGGTGCCTGATCTCGAACTGGTTATGCGTGTTTCTACAACCAGAGACCCAGTTCTCGGTCAGGAAAACTGGCTTCACTGTGGTACCAGCACTTTGTTGATCTATAGCCTAAGACCAGCTTACGTCAGGCACTGGGGTGCAACTAAAACTTTGTGAGCAACATTTTTAAAAAGGCAGAACCAGAGTAGCGTCTAGTCCACCTAATTCAAAGAAGAATAAAAACAGAGCCTCAGCATGGACATGAAATCAAAGCAGCAGGGGTTTGTGGAGGAGAGATACTAGGTATGTTTCCATCCAGCTGTTTTTATTTGCATTTTTTCAATTCATGCTTTAAAAAACCCTGAGTGGTAATGCTAAAAATTGTGAAAAAAAACCCCAAAACGCCATGTTAGACAGGAAACAGCAATGAAACGCCACCATGTATGAAGAGTTGCAGGAACAAAAATGTTAGACAAAGGCTCTGACAAACCATGAAAGAGTTTCAAACAAAATTATTATGATTGAGACCAGCAGTTTGTTTCAGGGGACAAAAGCTAAAGCCAGCTTCAGGTTTTTGACAAAAAACTTCTTCCGTCTATCATTTCCTCAATGAACAGCATGTAGTATGTCACTGTATGAAAAACTACATTTAAAGCTGGACTGCTTGATAGTTTTTTGGCATCAAAGGTGAAAAAATTCCATGATTACCTTTCAGCACATTGTAATTCAAGTGGTCTGAGAGGAAATATCGTTCTACCCACTTCTGTGGATTGTTTTGAGGCTGTAGTAAATCTACCCCGTGATGCAGACTTTGGCACAGGTGTTTTTCAGGTAGGGGGTTAAATACATGACTGACAGCTGTAATTACAGATCACAGTTCAGATTCAGTGAGTTGTAACTCTACTGCTGTACTCCGTGGCTCAAGAGTTTGGAAAAGTGGCTTCACTTTTTGAAGCTTTTCCCCGATTTCACCTCCTGCAGCAAGTTTTAAACCACAATGATGATGATAATGATGATGATGATGATGAAGAACCAGCTAATGTTTGCATAACAGTAGTCGAAATTTGAAATACATTTACATGGAAACCCGCCTACTCTCTCCTTGCACTGTACCACAGCATAACATAACATACATTTACAAAAGACTAGTGAGGTCAGGCTGCTAGCTTTCCGATGATGGGAACCGCTAGTGGGGGCCACGTACCTCACAAAAACAAATTTCAAAGTAGGCGCTATCGTGATAATAAAAGACCACACATCTGAAGTTTAAACAACTGAAATCTAAAAACTACATTCTGTAACTCAATAACAGCAATATTCCGAAAACTATAAGCTAGCCATCTTGGTAACAATAGGTAAGATTAGCATGCTGCTTTCTAACACTGCCATTACTTCACCTATGAACGAATCCAGATGCACACAGTGATGTAATGATATGGCTCTATGGCAGCTCGTTAGCCGGTGGAAAAGGAAGCTGGGTCTTACAAGGTCTGCAAGTTGAACCAACTGTGAACCAGCACTAGCACCGGCCTGAAACTAGCACTAGCTGGTGGAAAAGGGGCGACAGATTCCAATTTTCCATTTTCAGTGTCTCAACTCATTAAGGTGCACTGAAAAGTTTAATAGAAACTGACTCCATTTGAGTGTCTCTCAGGGTGTCTCATTGTCCTCCATACCTCTTCATGCACACACATACATGCAAAGCACACTACTCTCTCCTAATAACTAGTTGGTTATGGCACAATGTGAATCTACCATTACTGTCAGCCTGCAGCTCCCTCTGTGACTCTGGGAAGAGACGAGCACATCCTGTGCACAAGGTAAAAGTGGGTTACCAGTAGGAGGTTGCATGGATTCTGTCCCTTGATTACATTTTGTATTTAAATGTTAAAATACCCCTGTGGAAAGATTCAGGGTCACTGTGCCCTGGAATATTTAGGCCTGACATGGTGCAGGTTCACTAATGTGCAGGGCTTTTATTCTCACTCTCCACCGTGAATCGCTTTAAAATTAACTGTAGATTGGTTTCCATTCTGAGTAGCAATTTAAAGGAGTTTTACCCTAAAAATAAACTCAAAATGCCAAAAAGAAAATCAATCACACAGTTTCCTTGTGGAATTCCTAAACCGTACTGTTGAGCAGTAGTTACGGTGATGTCAAACCACTTCTCAAATTCTGCTCTCCCCCCCAACTTATTCTTTAAACTGTCATCTAGTCCTGCTTTACCATGACAACGAAACTCATTTATAGCATCTACTGGCCAACTGCCTGGGGCTGAAAGCTGCTGTTCTAAATTGACACTTTTGGCTTTGTGTGGCGGACGATTTTGTGATGAAGAGAAACACTCACTGTAAACTGTCATTAAAGAGGCAGCACTTCACTTACACTTTGAAATCCTGTCTACCGCGCAAACACAGATGGTGAAAAAGGAGGTTATAATTGGCCATCAGGCAACAATAATGGCCGTCATGTCAGTCCTTCACAAAGGGCTGATTCTCTTCTTCCCTTATCCCCTTGATTCCTTCTCTCTTACAGACTTTCCCCTCTTTTATCAAAGCAAATAGAGAAAAGACGGTGATGCAAAGACAGACAGGCAGAGGCAGAGAGTCAAATGAGATGGAGTCACTAATCTGACATAATCAGACTGGCAGTCCATGGACTTCAGGAACAGCCTCGTGTGCGCTGCATGAGGATGAGGGGGAGAGAGGAGCCTTCTTTTCGGGTTGTAAGCAGACATGAGGCCAAGAGAGGTGGGCGGTGAGGAGGAGGTTGGAGGAGAGGGTAGAGGTGGCGGAAGAACAGAAGACGAGAGTGGTGAAATTTATGACTGGACGGTGTCTATATGTGATCTTTGCTGAATTACAGATGCTGCTCATACTCACGTAGTCTCGTCTCATTACCTACCACACTTTTCATTCATAGTCTAATTCAATATTTATAGATACAAGGACTAAATATACTGTATGAGTAATACATGACTAAGTGTAGTCACTTTTGGACCGCAGAAGCTTTTTTATAGTTCTAAGACCTGTTGGAAGTAGTACCAGTTAGAATGCAGTTTTAAGGACATTTCGTAGTTTCTCTGTCAGGGAATAGGTAGCCTACTTTCCGAGCACAGGAGGAACCTTAAAGGAGAGGGTTAGGGTAAGCTGAAAGTAGCACTGGAAAGCAACATTTAAAAATCTGTGTAAATGGGAAAAACGTGAACTGGGTAAACGCCTGGGTTATTATGGTTAGCTAAAATAAGATTAAAACTTAAACTAGCAGTGAAAAAATAATCTTGTCGGCTGAAATAAAAATAACAGTTGACAAAATTACAAAAAACTAAACTAAAACTACAAACACAAAGTAAAAAAAAACAGAATTGCAGGTTAATTTTCATTTTCTCCCAGTGATACTGGGTGATGGTGTAGTCCACAGGAATGAAATGGTTTTGCGTCATATGGGATCTTTAATAAACAATGGTTTTGTAATATTTGATGATATATACTCTTTCATCCTACCTTTTTCAACTTCGATAAATCAACTTAAATAAAAACTAAGCTAGCAACAGTCAGTTTTTTTAAAATGGATATTGAATAAATGAATAAACATTCACACTTGTAAAACTATACTGAAACAAAAATACAAAAATGAAATTAAAAACTAATAAACATTTCAAAACCGTAATGGCTATGGTATCAGGTAAACACTAAAAATGTATGAAACTACATCACCCTGTGTCACTGTCACTGTGTATGTGACAGAGGAAATAATAATAACAATAATACATTTTACTTGTATAGCGCTTTTCATAAAACTCAAAGGCACTTTACATAAAAGCAAAAATAAAACATAAAATGTCAACAGTAAAGTGCAAAACAACAGACACATCAATAAGGATCCACAGGTTAAAAGCAGATATGAAGAGGTGAGTTTTGAGGAGTGATTTGAATGAAGGGAGATTAAACGAGGCACGGATGTGTTGTCAGAGGGAGTTCCAGAGAAGGGGGGCAGCTGTGGAGAAGGCTCTGTCACCCCAGGTTCGGTGCTTGGTCCTTGATGGTGGAGGGAGGAGGTTGGAGTCAGAGGAACGGAGGTTGCGGGTGGGAGTGTGGTAGTGAAGCAGGTCGGTGGGGTAGGAGGGGGCCTGGTTGTGGAGGGCTTTGTAATTGAGGAGGATTTTGAATTGAATGCATCGGGGAATGGGGAGCCAGTGGAGGTCCTGGAGGACAGGGATGATGTGATAACGGGAGCAGGAGTGGGTTAGCGGGCGTTCAGCAGAGTTCTGGATATACTGAAGTTTATTTAGAACTTTGGATGATGTGCCATAAAGGATGCTATTGTAGTAGTCGATTCTGTATGTGATGAAGGATGAGGGTTTCAGCTGCGGAGAAAAAGAGTGATGGACGGAGACGAGCTATGTTTTTTAAGTGGAAGAAGGCAGTTTTTGTGAACGAGAGGTTGTGAGTGGAAGGTGACAGAGTGGGGTTGTTGATAGTGAGGGTGAAGTTCTGAGCTGTTTTAGTGAGTTTGAGGGATTTTGCATGCATCCAAGATTTTATTTCATTGAGGCAATTTGTCAAAGTGGAGTGGGATTCAAGCAGAGATGGATTTTGCACATATATAGATCTGGATAACGTTGGCATAGTAGTGGAAGTGAAGACCGTGGTGGCGGATGATGCTGCCAAGGGGAAGCATACAGGACAAACAGGAGAGGACCAAGCACTGAACTTTGGGGTACACCTTGAGACAAGGGAGCAGTTGTTGGTTTGTAAGATACAATGACTTTACAAGCTTTTGCTACAGCATTAGCACACTGCTATACCACCTACCAGCAGGCTATTAGGCTTTTGTTACAGCAGTTAATTTCCTTGATATTTATAATATTGGTGTCAGTGTAACAATTGCATCTTGTATCAAGTACAAACACAATTACATCCTACGTTTGACATATTTGTACTTATACCAGGGCCAATAACATACTGCAGGGATCTTTGATAACATGTTGCTTGCATTAGCACACTGCTATACAACTGTCAGCTGTCTAGTAGGCCTACATTACAGCAGTTTATTTTCTTAGTGACATTTGTAATATTAGTGCCACAGTGTAACAGCTTAAATGGCATATTTTATCAAGTGCATACACAATTCCATCTTATATTTTACATATTTGTACTTTCATCGGGACCAGTATAGGGCTGTTTGTCATAAGTTGTAGTTGAAGTTATGCTAACAAATGCTCAGTGTTGCTAGCATTGCATTAAGTTCCATAAAGATGCAGCTTTCTCATTTTCTTTTTCTCATTTTGGCAATTTCCACCACATAAACATTTTGCCGTGCCTTCATTTTGACAGGTCTGGTTGTTCAACAATCACTTCAATTGAATCGATCGGATTTTTATTATTAATTAAACTGCAGTGTCATTAATCTGCAATGACAATATTTTATATTTTTCTCCCTGAAATCCCTTTTCTCCGCCATCAGCCCTTTTCTTGAATTTCTCCTGTTTTCAGTCGTGTCTGTATTTGACCAAATGCCGCAGTTCTGGTAAGAGAAATACAATATCCCAATAATGCTGGAGTCCCCACACGCATCCAGTAATCAGAAAAAGATTTGTAGGCCCAGAGAGAGCAGAAACAAAGGATCGAGTTTTCCCATTTGCTCTCAGTAGGAAATCTGTAATGTGAGGGCAAAGGGCTCAGTGGGCTCTGATAAGTCGAGGCATTTTGTGTTAGTTGCATTGATGAAAAAAATCCTTTAAAGGGTTTAAGTTTTCACGCTGCTGAAGTCAATACAGATTTTCTATAGGGTGCAGAGACAGTTTCTCTTCCCCCTCATTCTCCCCTTTTTGCGTTTTTCTTCTATCCATACTTTTGTGTCTCTCCTGGTAATTTCTCCTCCCTGTGAAATTCTTTCTCTTTGTGCCTCTGTATCGTCTTTCTATCACTCACTGTCTTCTTTGGGTTATTTCTATTTCTCTCTCTTATTTTCCCATATGCTGTACCTTCGCTCAGCGGCATCAATACCAGTCCAGAGTGGACAATTTATTACAACAGTGGGGAATGAAAATACCAACCTGACAATCAATTTGCTTCTAGACTGTGCCCCGAATCACAATTTATCTTCATTGTTGATTTCATCTTCTATTTGCAGGTAGGTTCTGCACTGGTAAGTCAGGCCTCATCTCGATCAATGATTCACATTCCTTCCATTTCATCTTTCTGTTCATGTTAACAACCTGTTCAGTGTTTCAAACATGTATCGACAAAGGCCAAGTGAAGTATATCGTGGCATTTGTTGTATTTACCCGTGACAATCGACTAAGAAAACAAAAAAAAAACACTAAGTATTTCTGTCCCATTCAAATAAATTCCTTTTTTAAATTTGTATTTTAAGATGGGGTTTTTTTTCCGATACCTGGGTATAGCGTATTCCATTTGAACACAATAGAAAAAGAACCTCACATCACTACTAGAGGCCAGCAACATCATTGCATGTAAATAAACAACCCTGATAGAGGGTACGTCACGACATGTCCCCTCAGTTGGAGCCGAGTGGCAGAACATGAAGCGACATGGCAGTGTGACCCAAGGGACCGGAGGTAATAAAAAAAATTAAGAATACCTGGGTTCCTCCCACCATCACAGATCCATTTTGTAAATATTATACAGAGGCGTGAGTTCAAGTTTACTATAAAACCTTTAATAAAATTAGTGGAGGAGTGAATTGGTAGCTTACAATTGACATAAAATCTTTATGAAAATTGAGGCCAAAATGTTTGCATATGATTACGTAGTTAAGAACAGTGAATTAACAAAATTAAAATGCACACAAAATGAATGAATAAATTACCTACTACTACTTTAAAAGGGAATGGCCTATTAAAAGGAGGGATGGCCCGAAAGGGAAACAAAACTAATAAAACATACTGGCTTTATGCCCAGCTACAGCTAAATTTAACAATGGAAACTAAACAAACGAATACCTGCTTCAGTTAAAGGCAGTTGGACTGGACGGTGATCCTTACAGCTTTACAAAGAACCAGTGATCCATAGATATCCACATGAGGCCAGGAATCATCTGGTTTCCTGACATTTATATGTACAGTAAGCTACATGATTTTGACACAGAATACACTGTAAATAACCCGAAGTCATTCGAGTCTTGATGCTCGGTCATGCTTCTATATTAACCAAACTGCACTGCACTGCAAGTGTTCTATTGAAATTAATATTTCAGCTCATGACACACCAAGGACGCAACAGCAGTGAGTGACGTGCAGCCAAAGATCCTCTACAACTGACCTGAACTGTTTGTGAACTGTCTCTGGTGTAGCTGCTGCTAATTGTGTAGGTATTTAGCTGTTTATCAGTACAGCACATGTTGAAAGTGTTATATCGAAATGAATATGTGAAGGTAATTTCAGCTGAACACTGCCACTCACTGAGTTGTCTTTTTGCCAGTCAGTGGGTGACTTCAGCCGACTGTGACGTCATGTGTGTCCCCTCTGAACGAGGACATGATTGACACCAACAAGAATAAAATGAAAGAACATTAAAGTAAAACTGGGTCTGGGTGGGAACCAATGTATTCCATCATTTTCACCACTTTTAGAATTCCATAGTCACTTAAAATGTTTAATTCAACTATCATTTATCACGGGGACTACTACTGTATGCATGCACATGTTTTAAACTATTATCCTGAATTTGTTACACGGCCTCTAAATATGTAAGTGTTGTTCCTATTAGAACGCAGAATGAGCGCATTACAGCGCAGACCTGGATGCACAGTTTTCAACAGTCATATAAGGATTAGTTCAAACAGCAGAGAACAGACCAAAAAGAAGCATATTTCCCATCTTTACACTTCAAAAACACTCCTGGAATGACGTAATTTCTATGATTGCATGTAATTTGTGAAATGCAGTGGTAAGTAGTCGGTGTAAGTTTACAGTCTCGGTGCTGTGTATACGCTGTGCACACCAAAAAGCCCTCTTATCTGTCACACTGTTTGTCTTGTCACAATAACATCACAGTGAAGCCATTTCCATTTCATCTTATTTGTATTAATATAGTGATGTATGTAGGACTGAGGGGCTCACTTCATTTTTCTCCTCACAGTGTTGAAAGCATTACATTACTGTCATTATACAGCATGACGCAGAGCAGATATTACAGAAATAATGAGATATAAAGAGCGGACAGTTAGCATAACAAAATTAAAGAAAACCATTTAATCTGGCTTACTGATTTTAAATTCATATTATACACCCAGAATGGTGTGATAGTATCTAAAATGAGTGTACTATTTGGTATAATAGTCCATCATTTTAAACCTCACGCTCTGGGTTGAGGTATCATAATAAAATGTTTGCCATTGGATGTTTCTGCAAACTATGGACAGTGTATGTATACATTTTATATTTCATATATGAATACAAGTGCTTTTCAACCATATCTCTGACACGTCATATGTAACTGCTTGATGATTTTTATGGTTAAGTTAAAGCAGAATTATTTTTTTTTTTATGTGTGTAATCATTTCTATTGCCTCTTGCCTATTGAGGAAAGGCAAAAAATGTCCTGGCGACTGGACTGGTCACAACGCTTTAACGCTGATACACGCGTATTGAGAAGCGTTGATATGAAACACATTTTTGGTTTGGAAACGCAGAGGGTATAGCTATCTGTGATTTACAGAAACATAAAGGCAACCTTTTTTTTTTGGCAACTGGTTTGTTCATGGTTTGTGGTTTTGTGAGGAGATCAGCTGTAATGACATTCACTATTATGACAAACGGAAAACATTGCTGACACAACTAACAGTTTGCGTTATTGTTCTGCATATTATCTGCAATAGATTCAATGAACTGAAAAGTCCATGGACAATAAACAGCATGACCTACTTGTTCGACTGCTATTTTCTCTTCCCTGATATTTCCTCCCGACCACATGTGCTTCAGAGCTACCTATAACAGGGAGCATGTGAGTGTGCTGTGTGAGTCCCCTGAGGGGTACAACAAACTAGCAGCCCTCTGACCTCCAGTTAGAATGAGGACTTTCCATTTCTGGACAACTTGCCCTTCCAAGCTCTCTGCTGTCACTTAAATGGCTAATGGCTCCCATTCCCTCGATGCAAGAAAATTAGGGGGGCCTAATACAACAAAGTGGCTTGGCTTTTGGTGTTTTGGGGATAACAGATTGTTTCCAAAGTAGTGGAAGGGGGCACGCTCATTGTGAGGATGCCTCATCAATCATCATTTACAGGCTTTTAAATGGGTGTGCGCCTCCCTAAGGGATTTTAGGATTGAACTGCCAAAGATACAAAGGGCAAGTCTACTGTATGTTTTCCTGTCTAAGCAGTTTGTAAAGTAACTCTGCGTTAAACTTGCCCCCAGCATTTAGATGGGGTACAACTGACAGTGTGCATAAATGTTTGGGGAAACTCTGCATCACCATAAAATTGCTAAACAGATACAGTAAACAGGCCATGGTTTAGTATATACACTGTAGAAACTGTTCCATAAACAGTTTTCCTGCTGTCAGACTCCAGTATGAAAACAATCCTCAGTGAATGCATTGCTCTATTAATGGTGTCAGTGACATGTGTTTATGACAGGACGAAATGCTGCTGCTCCAGCTGATGATGAGGAGACGCGAAGAGGATTTCTGCCCACTTTATCAAACAACTTTTATATGTCATTTCTGAAATCCACAGCCCGCATTTGAAGTACTAAAAATCTGAAAAAGCAGTAAAACAATCACCCGAGGCCCCTTTAACAGCTGATTTCCAGATCTACTTTTTTTTTTATGCATCTACTTTTCTCTGAACTTGCTTTTCTCTAAACTTCTTCTCAAGTGCAATGTGTATTTTGAACACGACTTACTAGGATGGTTGGTACATGGGACATACAGAGATATATACGGACACAATCTATAAAAACATCACTTTTAGCCTTATTATTTGACGTAGTACTATTTGTTGTGTGTACTACAGTACACCTATGACATGCCCATGTGTGGCTCATTTCAAAGGCTCCGTAACCACTGTTCCTATAGTGACAAGTTGACCTAATCAGCTATAACTGAGCACACAATCAAACAACACAGTTCATGAGTAGTTTCATCATGTTGAGAGTACTACAAAGCAGTCAGCTGAATATCTCGCTAAGTAGTGTGAAATGATACCACACGTGTTAGTTGTACATGTAGTGCAAGTGTGGCAATATAGGTTCAATGCGCACATGCTTCTGGCTTAACGTGAAGTTTGTGTTGGAGTCTGTTTTGTGCTGGGAGCTGGTTCTTGACTTCATTCCTAAGCTAACGCACATGCCTACATCCATGCTGACAGTCTGTTTCTATGGAGAAGATCCTGGTTTTTCAACGCTCCTGCTCCTCTACGGCAGCAGCACTGACTACACGACACCAGCTACTGTTAGCTTGGAAATGGAGTCAGCTAACGGCAACAAATAACCAGCGTCCAGCACGACAGAAACTCCGCAAACGAACGCAAACTTCCCATAAGCACACGACTACATGCATGTGTAGCAACATGTGAACCTTAAAGCAATATTGAGTTTTTGAATGATTTCATTTCTTCACGTCTGCCAAGGAAATGAAACTCCATTCGAAACATCCGAGTAAAAGCTGCTGTGCAAGTCAGACAAGTCTAATCGGCTAGGGTATGAAAACAACAGCTTTCATTTCATGCAGATATTATGAATACGCAACAAGCTGTCGACGTTTCACAGACTGATGAATTTAAAAGGATGCTTTGCCTGCCTTCTCATCTTCACTAGTTAATGTTAACCACGTAGCTACTGGCAACGTTTAAGGTGCAAGGATTTCTCAGATGTTTTCTGATGTTGACATTGTGAATCAATCAATACACCTTTAATACGTCAATAATGTTTGATTTTTATTGATTCTCTTGCATTACAAATACTTTAGTTGTAATTGGACTTTCATGAATTAATATGAATTTCAACCGGTTTAGGTGATCTGTGAATATTCTATTCCCTCCTTTTGGCGTCCTGCGGCATCACTACATCTATGGCTTTGGCTGCACGACGTAAAGCCTTTCATCTTTAGTAAAGTAAGAGGCATCATTTGGTGGAGATTTGTACCTTGTATAATTACAGTCCATTGAACTATTTCATAATTGCAGAGTTATTTCCCTTTTCAACTTTGAAACGGCCCTGGTAAAAGTGTTTTTTTTTTTTTTTTTTTAAAAAAGACCAGGCTTATGACATTATCCACTAATCTTCGTTTTGACAAGATAATACCAGATTTAGGGCCTGTCCAACCTTTTAGAGGCAAACCAAGAACAGCAGCAATTTCAAGCAAGAAGTCTTGCTAAGTAACAGTTTGACGCGTGTCTCTACACAATTGACAAAAAAACTATTAAAAAAGTGTCCATTGCATTTTACCCTTACTATTGTTATTTACATGCTGCATTTAATCGCGTTCCTAAAAGATGGACTTTCAAACTTGCCAATCAAAGTGACTTCTTTGTAACAAAAGAACCTCGAAAGAACATGAATTTATTTCGCCGCAAACAATTTTATCATACAATGGGCGCTTTTATGAATATAAAAGGCAATAATCATTTCATATTTTTGGAGTTCTTAGCTATCACCCTCCTTCATGTGGATTTAAGATGCGTGATGAGGCGTGTGTTGGCAGTTTTGTATATGATTTTTTTCCCTCTTCCGGAGGATTAAAATGATCCATTATCAAGCATACATTGGGAGGATGAAATATCCAGTGTTTATTCACCGTGGGAGATGATGAATGGCTGCTCTGATGGTCTCCTGTGTCAATCAGTCAGGTTGGCTCATTAGGTCAGCAGATTTTCAGCCACGGGGGGATAGTTATTCAAATCCCTAAAAATATGCAGAGACAGTGAAAACACCTTGTCCATGAATAACAATAGAATCACGGCGCGCGAGCTTCCTGTGAGGAATACAGCGAAGGTGATGCATAAAGACACTGCAGAGAGGGTGGTTTGACTTGCTATAAATAAGAAGGGATCATGCATATTAAAATTAAATATAAGGACAAAAGCTTGACATGACAGCTGTGTGTAAACACCAGACCGACTTCACCAGAAAACCAGCAATACAGGTCGACTGTTGAAGGGGTTTAAAATGCCTGGTGTTTACCTTTTGCGGTTGTATGAATAAGTGCATGAAAACCACAGACTGTATATAAATATATGGGCACATTCGTTACATTTTTCAGAAAGGTGATTTTGGTCATTTTATTTAGATTTCATGAGACCGGTGTGTCCTTCTGATAGGTTTGTTTTTAAAGAGTAATTTGACATCATAAAAATGGGTGATTGACCAGTCGTGATCCAGAATCCGTCAGGCGCCCTTATCGCGTTCTTTTCCTGCCCCTAACCGAGTAATGGGGCGTTTGTTACTCTTTATTTTTGGTAATCCTAACCAAGTTGTCTAAGCCTAACCAAACCCTTTACCAGGGCATTGTTACAACCTAAATGTATTATATTTTAATATGTCAGAGTTGTGTATCTTCACTGGCCTCGCGATTCACCTGTCAATGATTCGTATGAATGATTCTTAATGTATTGCATTCCTAATTTTCTATATTACTGCACATGGCTACTTTTTAATCTGTTAATACAAGCAGTCAGGTACCAGCCCAACTCAGAACATAAGAATTATCAAAATATAGCGGGAATCCTTCTGCAGTGGAGCTGTGAATATTCAGTGGTCTCAGAATTTGATATGATTATGATGTCCGCATGGCAATGGATCTTTGAAACAAGACATTTCCACAGCTCTGTTATAAAAGATGTGTCTGCAAATTGCGTGCATATATTGCTTTTTTGGAGTAATTGGTAGTCGACCTATCTCTGTCTATACTGTCAGGTTTGAGGACTTATGTAGTACACACCTACTGGTAAATGCGGTACGCACCTACTGTATAATCTATGTGTCCTTGCTGTTGAATAGCACACATAGGAAGGTAATCTCTCAAAGCCATTTGAACTGTGGGAGCTGGTCTCTGACTGGGTTACTTAGTCTTCACAGCGAGCCAGGCCTCAAGCTCTGCCTGAAGAGCGAGCGCGTCCTGCGACAATCTCTCCATCTCCTTTTCTATTCTTTAACACATTCTCCCTCTTCATCTCGCTTACACACTTTCACCCACTGTATTTGCTGCCTCTCTGTGTTTGCTGTGGCCTCTCTCTCTCTCTCTCTCTCTCTCTCTCTCTCTCTCTCTCTCTCTCT
>JAPQRN010000017.1:12268619-12285624 GCA_037367275.1 Coranthus polyacanthus | reverse complement strand
TCTCTCTCTCTCTCTCTCTCTCTCTCTCTCTCTCTCTCTCTCTCTCTGTCTCTCCTCGGCAGATATCTGGGTTGCATTCAGGAATCAGCCAGTCACAGTGAACACCAGGAGGGGAGGGGAGAGACCGTAAACTCTGACTATGTGCCAACACTGTTATTTTCTTCATCACAGAACCCGCCTTGACACAAATAATGGAATGCACTGGCAGTCTTTCAGAAAGACAGCAAGGGGAAAGTGGGCCACTGCCAACCCTAGGCTATGCAAATCCATCCGCAGCCGTCTGAGTTTAGAAATCTAATGATCAGACCGAACCCGAGCGCTTTCCATCCACTCTTTTTCCAATCTCTGACTTTTCTCTCATTTCCTCCCTCTATTCCTATTACGTTTTCCCCCGTTTTTTTCCCCCCCTCCCCTTCAGCTCTGTTACTGGCTCTGCCATCTGGTGCTAGTGCCCAAGAGATGGACTCGGCTCTGGTTTGCAACCAAGGGGGCTTAGAGTGGGGAGCCTGGCACCACGGCTGCTGATTCCAGAATAATCTGTGCAGCGCTGTTGTGACTCATTTTGACTCTGATGGGCACCGTGACCACTCAAGCATGTGTCTGCAATTAAGCGTTGTGTTAAGTAAAAACTGCAATTTGCAAGGCAAGCATGAAGGTGCACTTCAGTAGAACAAAGCAAATTGAGGGGGAGGTGGAATAGCAGGGTCTCATGTGGAGAAACCAATCAGTCCATCCAGAGAGGTTTTGATTTAGTCTTTTTTTCTTTCTTTGTAGGACAAAGTGTTGCGCTATTGTGATTACAGTACTACTGCTAGAGACCTAAATGACCTTAAGAGTTTGTAGTCATCAGAACAGCTCATTTTAGACAAAAAGCACAAACGAAAAAAAAAAGTAAAAGCAAAAGTAAAAAGCAATATTTTCATTTGTTTTTTTGCTATTGCATTCATTAGAAACAGTTGCATACTAAGACTGAACAAAAGTACAATTTTGAGGTTGTACTTTGGATAGTATAATAAGCTTTTAAAATACAATGCTTTATTAAAGATTACACCAGTGTTTTCTGACCTTTTAAGCTTCTGACGTTTTACAAAAAGCAGTGTGCAGTCGACTCACATTTCTAGTACTTCTAGGAATATTAGGTATACGTCTATGAGTCGTTAACAGCTCCAAGAAATAGTGATTTTCCCTCTAAATTTCTGCATTTCAATAAATGTTCAAAAGATCCAATATCTCATTGAAAATTGAAGATTAGAACAGACGTCTAAAAAATGTATGATTAATTTATCTGAGCTTGTTTTTTCTTCTCCCCTCACCCATTAATCATGTGATGAGCCCTCTGATTTATGTGGTGTTTCTTATTTATAAAACTGGATATAAAGTAATGCAAATTAGTTCCACCTCCAGGAGATACAACAGTGAGAACATTTACATGCACACTTACATTCCACTATTATTCTGGATGTGACAATATTCATATAAACAGGAAACTCCATTTGGATATTCTGAATTAGGCCCTTTTCCAAATTTCATGAGGGATATGCCGATATTATTCTGGTTTTATGAGGATTCTTTGGACTTGTATACAGCGCATTCAGAACACACATCTCATTTGCTGGTTTTACCTCAGTTTGCTGCACATAGCCCCTGTTTACGATCAGCGGGCGTAGAGGAAAAGATCCTCTCTGGTAGAAATGCATGTTCCAAAGAAAAGGCCACACTTCTGATCTTCTGGTTTCATACTTTTGGAGGATATCAGCAGGTTGAGGCTGCGTTCACACAGTGGAATGTCCTGAAAAATCTGGGTTTTTGCATTTTTTTTCAGAATAAGGGTAAAAACTGGAATATTTACTGCATGTAAACATAGTCACTGACAGTATTAATAATCAAATAATGTCACATATAACAATAGATCAGTCAGAGGGATCAGTTCAGTACTTTGCCTTCAATACTTTAACAGTATTTAGCTGCTAATACTTTTACTTGTAATGGAGTTTTTTACGTAGGCATATTGGTACTTTTGCTAAAGTTTCCAAACTTTTTCAGCTCGAGACCCAAACTCATAAAAATACGTCACAAATTGCATTAGATCTACATTTTAATGCATCTTCCACAAAAGCACTGAAAGTCTCTTTTCCATCATTTTAATCAGTTTTTTTGTCTTTTACAAGGACCCAAATAGTTCTTCCACCGCTGATTAGAAAGTACTAATGTGACTCTTTCCGGCAGGGTTTTATTCATTCGCTCTTTGTCACTACCTCCTTAAGATTTCTCCATCTTTACACCAAACCAATATTAATGCCTCACCGTGTGATCACTGCAGGCTATGATTACTGCTAAGAACTGCTGTCAGAAGCTGATGAGAACGGCGGCAAGACGAACATATTTAGGCATCTGCTTTCAGTTTTAGCTACAGGTCTGGCCATTAAGATTTCAGCTTAAAGTGCTGCTATTTTTTACTTCTGACTATACACTGCACTTAACTGTGGGAAAAAACAACATGTACAAGAACAGGCCATTTATAGTACATTTTCACATTATTGACATTATTTGACATGAGAGTTTTCTGTATGTGTCTGTCATGCATTATTTGGACTAGATTATGGTTCTTGGGTCTTATTTATGAGAACAGTCAGTATTTGTGGTATAGTGTACTGATATTTAAAATATAAACCTAGGCATATGCTGCATCAATTAATAATTGCCTTTGTACTTCATACCACGAACAGTAATATTTCCTGTAGATGACTGGAGGTATGAAGAATTGATGAGCACATCTGTTCAAACATTGATTTATGAAGGGGTTCACTCTACATGAAAAAAGTGTTACCACAGGATATCTGCAATGTAAATGACAAACTTCGCAGGATGAAAGAGCTCCGTAGTCACTCCCCAAAATCACAGATGTGTCTAATTCACTTACGAGCTCCCGCAGCTGGTGTGAACATACTTGAACATTTCAGCAGAGCTGCGAGGGTGAAGCGAGATCGTACGTAGACTCAAGTTTAGATCTAGTCTGATCTCAGCTGGGGGTGAATGCTTCTTTCAAGTGCAATTTGAACAGATGGTTCACAAGTGTACACTTTGAGAAGCAACACACGTGCAACTTTGCCAACAATCCCAAGGCTGTCAGTGGAGTTCAGGCTGCGTAGATGTGTTGTTATTTTTCTTAGAGGATATTAATAGAGTGCAAGAGGTTGAGATTTTAGTAGTGCAGATGTCAGTAGTCAAAAGGAAAAGTTAATTTTCTCTAAATTAATGAGATTCGTGCACCTTGTACAGCCGATGTGTGGAGAGACTAAAATTTTGTATGATGTTTTTTTTTTTTTTTTTCCCTAAAGAGGATCAAATTGTCTCTCCTCTCCCTACAGACTTTGATGTATCCAAAATTGGATGGAAGCGGCATGCTTTTAGTTCCATTACTGGATGTACGATGAATGTACTTCCTCCAAATAGTGAGCATATCTAGGGGGGGAAAAAGATGAGACTTAAACTCGAACAACTCCTGGGAAAAGATGGGCTTGTACTCTATGTAGTCTGTATGATTAAAAAAAAAAAGAATGAGATGTGAAAGGAAACATGATAAAAAGAAAATATGATCAAATCTTAAAATCTCAGTTGCTTGCTGATGAAATCTTATTTGAGAACATTTCTGACTGTGAGCAATGCATTGCAGAGAACAGTCCGCTTTATTGCAATGCCAATATGTGATCACACCCCAGTAGCCAAATCCATATTGTTTGATATGTGACATGTAACCTCGATATGCGAGTAATTATTGTTTCATCTCTGGGTTGCCTCAGATGTGGAAGATGGCAGGGCAGCATGGTTCAGGAGCCTCAGGGGAGAGGCAGAGAAAGACAGTGTCTAGGGGGAACCAAGACAGCTTTTATACGGTGGTTTTGATCAGCCCTCAAGCTAGACACAGCCTGAGACGTGTGTGTGCGTGAGAGGCCATGTGTATGTACGTGTGGATGGGCAGTTTGTAGACAGTTGTTAAATTCTCATCTTTGGACCATATGTGTGTGGAATTTCTATACGTTTGTTTTTGAATGAGCAGGTGCTATGTGGAAAAGGTGCTTACGGCACAGGCACCGCTATGCTCCTGAGCCAAGTGTGGGAGCACTCACTTGAAGGTGACAGTATGTGAGAGAGCTAGAGGGATCGTGTCCCCGCTGTCTCGACACAAACAGGTCAGACTCTTTTTTTTTTACAGACACAAACCCATTAACACGGCAGGTTCAAAGGTTCAGGCCTGCCCACTGGTGTCCAGAGCCAAGAAGTCAATTTAGAAAGCAGAGAGGAGACGCAGGGTTGTCATTTTATGTAACAAAATGGCTTTTGTTGCCTCCATAAGTTGCTGCTGCTTTCATGTACATAGTAATACGCAAAATCTTATTATATGTATTATAAAAGCAATATGCAGCAAGTGGCTCAAGGGCAAACTCAGTTTCCAACGTTCAGGCTCATCAATCGTTCTCTTTTTTTTTTTGACCTAAACTATTTTAAAGACAAAGACAGGTGCTATGAAATAGCTGAATCACCATCTAAACATACATTACATTTGCTAGGTTGTTGTGAATTGCATGTTCTATGTAATCCGTTTATTTTCCATTTGTTTTTACACTAAGTTACCACACAAAAACTCAATTAATACCCTAAAGTCATTCTTGAATTATCCCCAAAAAACTAAATGCGTGATATGTTTGACAAATGGGTGACGTGTTCGAAGTTTGTGTTGTGCTGGGAGCCAGTCGTGTGTTGACGTTACCTAACTCCATTTCAAAGCTAAAGGTAGCCGTGTTAGGCATTGCCGCTGTGGAGGAGCAGAATAGAGGCACTGAAGAACTTAGGAGTGAACATAAGGATTTTCGTGGAAAAACCAACCCTAATCCTCTACATAGAAATAGGTGCACAGGCTGTTATCATGGATGTGAGCAACGAAGACAGATGTTAGCTCAGAAATGGAGTTAGCTAATGTGAATAAATGCTCGGCTCTGAGCACAAAACACACTCCAACACCAACATTGCATAAGCACAGAAGCAAATCTAATATAAGAATGCTTTTATAAAAAATGACAAAATGAAACCCCCCAAGAGTGCTTTCCTTTCAAAGCCTTTTCCAGAAAAATCAGAACCTCAAACTTAAGGAATGACTCTCGTGTTATTTATTTTTTACATCTAACAAAGCTACTGAAATGTGCAGATAATATCATGAGGCTGAATTCATCTGGAGACTTGCCTTTTAAAATGCTGTGATTTCTAGGGGTGCAAAGATACACCAATGCAAATTGGAAAGCGCTGTTAACTTCAAAGATACAACTACATTGATATGCAGTTATGAATCAGACCTTACAGTGTGGTTGAGAGCGAGGGTTTTCATGACTTGTAATAAATACTTTAGAGCCCAGGTACAAGATATCAAGTAGACAGCATTTCTCTGGCAAATGTCTGCCAGAGTTGTACATCACAGTAAACAAAGTTAAACAAGAACTGTCAAAAACAGAGCGAGTGGTAACAACAACCGATGCCTGGATGTGATGTGCAGCTGATTCCTTCGAGACAGTCACAGCCTCTAGCTGCATCTATCCAGTCATTTTTACATTTATGAAATGGATCTATTTGAAGGCAGGGAATGGCACTTTCTATGGAATTGGCTTATTTCAAGTTATAATGCAAAATTAAGGTTTACCATTAAAGTGACCATACTCAACTGAACTAACATCAAAGACACTAAAGAGCAAGATGGTTCACTGAAGAATCGTTTCCTGTTTCAGTGTCACATGGTTTCTCCACTGTCCCGCCCTTTTGCAGACTAGCTGCAGATCGTGCCCCATTCATTCCAATGGGAGAAAAGAAATTGCCCCAAAGTCACCAAAGTAAAAATTGAACACATTTATCACAAGTCACATATCTTATCTGAACATTCTGACATTAAAATGACATTTCGCAGACACACAGATGAGGAGAAAACGTGACTTTGTTTGAGGCCTGTCTGTCTCAGCAACGAACTCTGGCGAGATCTCGCAACATAAATCTCGAATGGAGGAGGTGAAAACGAGCGGGAAAATAAAGCGAATGATAATTATCATAAAACAATGTTAGTTACCCATAAAACATGGTTAGAGTTAGTGTTAGGGTTGGTGTGCTTATGTTAAGTTTTTGTCGTTTGTTGACATTAGCTAACTGTGTTTTGGTAGCTACCGCGACACACACACACACACACACAATTTAGAGCTTCACTGTGGCAAGAATTTACACAGCCTAGAAATTCAGGAAAAATTCACTTTACCAACAAAGTTTTAAAGTACAGTAAGAGGAGTTAAATATAATGAGCACCTCCTTTGTCAGACTTTTGTATCCAGCCAAGACTAGAAAAGATAAAAAAAAACACAAAGTTCTCTCATCTTATTGTTTAAACCACATACAAGCACAGCGGGCAATCATTTAAGAAGCTGCTGCTGTGGAAGAGAAGGTGACAGGGTCACAGTCTGTGTGAAAGCCAACATGACCTGACCTGAGTCACACTGGGCAGGTCATGCTGTTGATATGGACCAGAGTCCATTACCACAGCAGGAGACAAACACACAGTCTGGACACCAGTTGATAATTTTTGGGTATGAGAATAGAATAGAATATCACACAACAAGACAAAGGAATACAGATCTTAATAATAGAGATGGTAATAGCCTGACACCTCTTTTTTTTTTGCCAGATTTTACCCAAATGGAAAAATACAGCACTATTTTTTAAGCCTTTAAACCTAGATAGTGAAGCTTTTCAAGCAGAGAAGCATTTTTGAAGTTCCAACACAGGAAAAATCTCTTTGATCACTGAAGGACTCAACACTGACATTAGGCAGAACATGTTACTCTGTTGCTAAAGTTTGAAATTGTCACATTTATTTCAAATAAATAAATCATTTTTTATTTATAATGAAGCCATACTCTGCCATACTCTGAGACAACACATAAAAAGACAGCAAGAAGTGCCCCAAAAAAATCTACCACATGAAGTGTTTGCTAGCTGCAGCTATGCTAATGTTGAACACATGTAGCCTAGATAACACGTCAAAGTAGAATTTACAGCTTGTGTTGCTTCCCTTGCATGACCAAAAAAACAATTCATTCAGGTTTAAACGTCAGGTATTCTTAAAAGACGAAGTCTGAGTCTGTACCATTTGGCTGACATGCTAAAATGCATAACATTAACATGCAAACAAGACTTATTTATCACCAGACGTAAAAAATGAGGAGTTTGCTTTGACGTCTTCACTCCAACTAACTGTCTAGTGTCTTCTAGAGTGTAAGCTAGTGGCCGTGTGGCTATGGGTTGTCTTTTAGCATTGTTTCATTCTTATTTCAACTCTTTATATCATGTCTCACAGAGTTGTGCTACATTATTTAACACTGGAAATAAGGTTAAAGCGCTGGCAAATAGAAGAGATGCATAAATCATTAACGCTTTATCAAACTTAATAGATTTGATGAGGGCATAGAATTGCGCAAGAACATTTGGTTTCACTCAGTTGCTTTTGCAAAATTGGCAGTATTTCAGAGGAAATTTGTTAGATGCCGTTTCAGCTGCATCTGAAGCTCAGAGATGTAGCACTTATCCACAATGATGAATCAGTTTTATATTCCCACTGTCAAAGCATTGCTTCATGGGCTTGGACCTCACTAATGGCTGCATACGTAGCTATATTTATTATTAATGTTGTTGGGCATCCAGTAACTTATGGGATCCATTCGGTCCATTTGGTCTTTAAATTTGAATCTCAATCTCACTCTGTTCGCTGCTGCTTGATGTGTTGGCTTTTTAACTCTCACTACTTTCAAGAATAAATATTTTATATGTGAATCGAGATAGATTTTGCATCCCAGCTGATCACTACATCATTTTACATACAGTAGATGCGTTCAGATTAAATGAAATAGCCAAAGAATTCCATCACGAGTGGACATTTAACTTGAAGGACGTGAGCTGCCTGTCGTTTTATCTCTCGTGGATGGATTTAAAGAGCAGGCTGCAAAAATGCTTGGAACACAGAATGCATTTATTGAAGCTTTAAGCAAATTTCCAGACATTGAGCCCTCAAATTTTGGCAATTTGACATGTCTCGGCTGGCATATCACACTGATGAATAGAAAGGATCTCGACAAACAGCACAGAACAGGAAAGCTTCACTTACTCCTCTGATTATTAGAGCGCTGTTGATCAAATTTATGACTGTAATTTTGCCTGGACATGCTTGTGTTTTCCATTTACATATGGTTTATAGAGCTGTGATTTCATTTGCATAATAGGAGCTCAAAGTGATATGCTGATGAAAGCAGAAGGGAGGGCTCTCAGTAAACTTTTTATGGGCTGGTGTTAAAAGAGGAGAAAGCAAATACCGCACTACGCCGTGTATAATCGTGTGTGTGTAGTGTGTGTGTGTGTGTGTGTGTCTTTCTTTCTATCGCTCACTCTCACAGAATGCACATGCAGACATAAAACACAACACAACGTGACGGTACAATATAAAGGGGGAGCCTTGGATCTTTAGTCGCTTTCAGGCCCCTTGAACAAACAGAGAATGTCAATATCCTTCAAATGCCAGGAAAACAACTAAGAGTCAATAAACTGTCCATGCAGAGTGCAATATGAAACAAAACAAAGAATGATGCACATGACTGGGAAAGTCAAAAGAAAGCGCACAAAATATTTAGTCTACTCAATGCTTTATCATGTTTATACCCTACATGCAATCTCACCATAAGTCCATTTGTGTGGTTTGTCCATATGTGTTGATAGAGACTTGTTGTTGCATCAGTTAGTATTCATTAAATGTATTCAATAATCTCGCATTTGATTTCTTGTCTCTTATCTAAACACGACTCAAAATGTTTCACCGCACAATTTACAGATGAGTGTAGACCAGCATGATCGTAATTCACAATTCCTCCAAAAAAATGCATTTATATAAAGTAGATCTGCAACAGTTACTGAATTAGTCCATTAGTTGTCGACTACTAAATCAATCTACGAGTATTCTGATAATTGATAATTGGTTTGAGTAATTTTTTAATGCTAAAAAAGTCTAAATTATCTGCTTCCAGCTTTAACAGGGGACCCTTCTCCTGCATGAATTGGATGCATAAAATAGTTATTCAATGACTGATGCGAAGGAGGAAAAAAGCCATTTACATATTCCACAGAACTGCACGAGCAAAAGTAACACTTTATGTCAAAGTGCTTGTAATAATCATTCGTTAATTGGTAATAAGACCTTTACAAGTCCTTATAAGATGTTTAGTTAGTTGTTTATGATGTAAGTGTTAATAATAGCATCATAAACACATTTATTCTTAATAATACATAATTCACAGACTGCTTAAAAACATAAATAAAAGTTTCTTATATTTGTTTATTACCGCTGTATAAACACATTTATTGAGTTTAACTAACTCAACTATTATGTTGTTGTGAAACCTTCACTGATCTTTTTGTTTCTTTAATAAGATCAGTATATACTTCAAAATACTTTATTATGCATTTATTAACATGACCTATTATTATACATGTGTTATAATCTAACAAAAAATGTGTTTATGATGCTATTATTAACGCATAATAATTTTAACTAGCATCTCATAAGGACTTAAGGGCCTTATTATCTAGTAACGACCACTTTAATTAAATTAAAAGCACCCTAGTAGAAAGTGTTATGTGAGATGGTGCATAAAGGTAAGGAGGAAATGCTCTTGGTTGCATATAATAATAGAGGATGCAGAGGCTGAAAGACAGTACAGACAGAGAAATGACAAATGAAACCTCTACAGATGAACTGGATCTTGTTTGATGTCACAGTCTGTGAAATCTGAGGTGTTACGTGCTCCTCCGAGGAGCTTGTACTCTATATCAGTGTGACACTCTTCTTTGCTCGTCGTGGCCCCCGCTCCCCCAAAAACCCCCACTTTATCTACACTTCCTGGCTTTCTCTTTCTCTCCCCGGGCCCGCTGGTTGTGCATGACCATCCATCTGCACCAGTGATCAGGTGGTTTCAAACCATGGCTTTGACAAGCAGGTGTGGCTCCTGTGAAAGGTGCTTTTTGGTGTAATGTGGGAGATGGGGACAAAGGGTTGAGAGGAAAGTGTGTGTGTGTGTGTGTGTGTGCGTGCGTGCATGCATGCGTGTGTGTGTGTGCGTGTGTGTGTGTGTGTGCGTGCATGCATGCGTGTATGTGTGTGCGTGCGCATCAGGGGATACTATGGCCACGTTTGGCCTTCCCTGCAGTGCACTGGGTCCAGACTGTCTGTTGCCTCTCAAGCGTGTTCTGTGTCTGCCAACTGCAGCTAGTAAGGTCACATGTTTTGACCCTCCTGCAAAGTGTGATTAGAAATGACAGGTTCTCAACTACTGATGCCTTCATTTCACTTATATAATAGCAATTCTTTTCTCATAAGTTTTCCTTGGCTCAGTGATGAACATCTTATGATTTGTGTACATGATAAGTAACTGAATATCTTAAAGGGTCACCCATATATATATATATGTATATATATATACATATATATATAGTCCTATATATATATCTCTTTGTTAGCTTTACAATTCATTTTTCTCTTATTTGTAAAGGTTTCATATTGTGAGATTTTGGCACTACAAAGGAGAAAATAGCATTACTGTTGGACTATTCAGACGGAAGGAGATGTTGCTTCTGGAGATGCTTCAGTTAAGTTTTGAGTGCTTTTCTTTCTTTAAAAGAAGCAACCATTCAGTTCTGTTATTTAACATAATAACAAAATGACAAAAGACGTTTCATTAGTTAGTATAGCCTTCCTATTTCTCTGCGTGGGAATGATTTTTTATTAGTAGAAAGGACAGAGAGAGTGGTTTGAAACCCAAGTTTCTGACAGATGGTAAAAGCCAGTGCCAGTGCAGTCCTGGACAAGAGGCCGGGTACAAGGTGGGCCCGAGTGAGAGACAAACCACACACAGCTAATCTGGCACACCATCAAACCTCTTGGCAGCGCTCCGAGGGTAACAATTACCCAAGCAAGGTGCAGTAGTGTGGCTGCTTTGAAAATGAAATGAAAATGAGTTTTTTTCCCCTCCACGGCTACAGTCGGTACAGAAATGCTGATTACCTTTCAAACGTGTATGTGCTTCTCTTTGTTCCTAATCCGCGGTGAAACACAAAGCAGATCTAACAAACAGACAGACACGAAAAGGGCTACTTTGTGTTCAACATTTACTTGCTACAAATCTCTCACTCAACAGTCAGCTGTGTATTTTGGTTTAAGAGCTGTGGGAAAGACAGAGGTGTCCAGTGAAAAACTTGGGTTAAAAACACTGGTTTGGGGACAGACATGGCTGGCTATAATGAGGCCTCCAAGGGGCCCTGTCAGAACGGAGACAAAAGACCCCACTGGAGTCCTTCACACTCATAGGGGAGAAGTGCCAATTCCCCTGTCTTCCCCCTCTGGGTTTGATCCTCTGAGTGGCACTGTTCTACTCTTACGACTGATCAATACACCCTGTTCTCCTGTTTTCTGGTCAGCTTGTCACCGGGCCCTGTTGGGAGATGTGGAGAAATGGCACATAGTTCCATAAAGCAGCTGTGCCCTGTCCTCCCATCAGCCGCCTCAACCTGCTACCCGACGTCTCTTTTGTGTGAGCTGATGTTGCCCACGAGGAGCAGCAGTGAGCGAAGACTTGTAAACCAGCGAGGGATGTTGCAGAGAACTGAGGGTGACTACGCTGTAAAAACATATATCTCAATATGATTCAGGTTCTGTTCACGCTGTTCAATTTAAATGTTTCAACTAATCTAACCACTAGGCTGACAGCTCCAAATATACGCGTGTTGTCAATCACTGGACTGATGACGCTTTGAGATGAATTTTGTATCTACATGCATTTTAAATGAAAAAAAAAATGAATATAATAATAACCAGAAGTGCCCTTAAAGAGCGCAGACCTCCGCTCTTCTTCTCATTCCACAATATTATTAAACCACAAACAAACCACAAATTATGACCTATGTATTCCACCGCTCTTAGTGAGACTGTTATCGTGGTAACAAAGGCCTTAGGGCCAGATTTACTAAATTATGAACACAGATGAAGCCAGATCATTTCAGTAATGATGAACGCTATCTACCAACAGAGCCAGACTGCGCATAGACACACCTGATGAGGGCGAGGAGATTCTACTGAAAACACACAAATACATGTAAGAAAGTAGTAATAAAGAGAAGCAGCAGAAGGAGGAGTTTTCTGTGGTAGAACTAGAGGTGTTAGTGGGTGAATGTAAACTAGCCGAAAGTAGTGGCCTCAAATACTTTAAAATCGCAAAGTCCAACCTGTTCGCGAAGGCAAATCTGGATCGCCACTGTAAATACAGGATGGGGAGAAAGACGATGGCACGACGCATGATGCAAATGAGACACATGGAGAAGTCAGTTCGTACGCTGACATAGCACCGAATACTGACTTCCACAATTCACAACACTTTGTGAAAAACACTTAGATATTAATCTTTTTGGCACAAAGCCTTTCAATAGTATGTGAAAGTAAGAGTTTATTAAACTCCTGCTTGACTTCTTGTTGGGCCTCCTGGACATTTGGTAATGTTATACGTCTGTTCACTCTTTACATTAATAATGTTAGGACCAGGAACAACGCCTCATCCGTCTGCTGTAATATAGACACCCATTTGTCCATCCATCTGTCCGTCTCCAACAGTCAGACAGATAACAGTTATCACATAACTTCCTTGGTGGACTTCAAATTTAACAGTTCACATTTGACTGTTAACGCTTTTAAATTATCCATATTACAACAAGAGCAGTGTTACGAAGCTGCACTTACGAAACAGATGATAGTGCTTGGAACTAAATTCTAACAATCATGTGCAAACATGCAGCGTGTGAATTATGCAGTGACAATCAAGGAGGGCAACTCCAGGGCATAAAGGGAATATAGTACAGTTCAGGGTGCATGTTTCAGTGAAGTGAAGCCTTACAATCCTTACGGTATCTCGCTTGTTTCACATAATGTCTGCAGTTTGTAGTTGAAGTCAACAACAACAACAACAGACCATCATTTACAGACCCACACAATGCTGCACCAGAACCAAAGACATGTGAACGAGGTAGACAGATGTGTTCGTACCTATAGGCCTGTGCCTGAACAACATTAAAGGTAATAATTTAAACCCTGTAATCTAAATTTGTCGACCTGTTTTCTTACTTCAGGAGTTCAGGAGTATGGGAATATACTGGAATATTTACAATCGCAGGTAAGATACACTATATAAATGTTTTGACCTGTTGTTTTTTACCTCTTTTGGGGAGATGAAGTCTTCATAAGAGCAGTAGACCCCTGCAATCCTGGAGTTCGAACCCTGTGAACATGTTCACAGTGACTATTGGTATCAAGTTTACATCTTATTTTGTGGCTTAGCATGCCAACATTTGTTAATTAGCAAACTGTGTATGAAATCAGCAGCTAAAGCTGACAAGAATGTCATTACTTTTGTGAGTATTTGGTCACAATATAGGACAATTTAATGGCAAACCACTGGATACTTGTGGAGACGTTTCACTCAAAAACACAGCATCAAAATCAGGATACATCATATGTGTCTATTTCAGTAAATATTTTACATCTTTTGCGTTAAATGAAATCCTTAACCTGCTGATGGACCAAAAGAAATAACAGAGGATCTAAGTAGTTGGAGTTCGCTGGGCACCATGGACACGTTTGGCAAAAATGTAGGACGATTAACAGTTATTGAGCGATTTCACTTAGAAACAAAAATGTCAGCCTGGTGGAAAATAAGTCATGGGAACGCTATGGTCATTAGGGACCTCGTCCTCTTGGGACTGCAAAACTCTACACAAAATTAAATAGTAATCCATCTAACAGTTTTCAAAATATGTGTCTGACCGATTGCAGAACAGAAAAACAGACCTTGCCACTGCCAACCGACTCTGGCAGCAGCAGCCCATTTGGATTTCATTTCCTGTTGACTTTTTCATACCAGGAGCTTTTCTGGACTTTATCCTCCTAACAAAAGGACCTCATTACTTTAAGCTGCAGTGAACAGAGAGGGGACAAAATCTAAATAAAAGTGTCCCAGTCTACACACTGAAGGACTGCCTAGTCAACTTTTTTACTTTGCGTACAGCACAACAAAACATCGCAGACACATTTGGATACAATTCATTTGTCTATGCCAAACAACTGGGACAAGGTTGTGAAGTCTGTACCTGAGGCAAGGTAGTGCGCAGCCACTGCCAGCTGTACAGCAATGTGTGCTTCCCATTTTTTTTTTTTTGCAGCCGTTGCAGATTCCCAGCGAGGAAAAGAAATCTGATTACAGCCTGTCATTCTCGGCATAGTTGGGATGCATTTTGACGTCAGTTGCGATTTGAAATGAATTTAAAGCAAAACTTCGCCGGTTATATCCAAGTCTAAGAAGGACCGCACTCACAGAACCAAGCTTCTCACATTTTGTCCAAATTGTTTGACCATTAATCCATACACGACATCGTTGTTCATCCCTGCATTAATATCCATCATATCCATTCCTATCATGTACTGAGTCATTTGATCTAATTATCTGACAGCAAGTGAGAAGCAAAATGTGCCAGAGGTGTGAGATTTCATTTGTTTCTGTACATCGTACAGTATGACACTATAATCACCTCAAGCAACTGTGAAACACAGATGTCAGCGCTATATGAAACTGATTGCTGCATAATTATTCTGGATCAGATATGAACCTCGGTGAGTCTGTTTATTGTTATTATTTTCATGTTGGCTGGCTCGCCCTTAAACAGGTAGGTAACAACTTCAGTCACAAGTCATTGTGATGTTACATAATTACCAGTCGAACCTGCAAAAATATAGTAAAATGAATAAAAACACATATCATGCTATTAAAGCATAACTGAAAAAATGTGATGCAGTATACCATGGGCCTATACTACAAAGAAAGTTTCACCAAATGACCAATCACAAACTTGGACTGGTCTAGACCTGCATGAAAGAGCAAATGATATATATTTTTTTTAATTTGTTATCAACATTGCATCATTAAAACATGAGTGGATGTGACTATAATTAGAACTGCGGTAAACGTTTCGGGAGCAGTTCGAGCTAAAATAAGAACCTTACATGATGAGTATTACAAAAATAAACAGAATTAACCTTCCACTTAAAATGGGACATGAACACTGGTCTCCTCTGTTTAAGTCCACAGCGTTTGTTATTCCACCATATCTGTCCCCACCCACCTCCATTTAAGGTTTGCCCCATTTATCGACATCACCTGGCCCTTAATACACTTACGCATACAACCACAAGACGCTGCCAAATGACCACAAAAAGGTACGTAAATACCAGCCTTAAACATCACGTAGTATTTTCTGGTGAAGAGAACTGATTGGTCAGTGGCTGGTGCTTTTATTTGTGTTGTTCTATTATCACGAACATAACACTGGTTAGGAGCAGTGGATGGAGCTTTGGCTGTGGCTGTCGTCGTGTCGGCCGATTGGAGAAGTGAAGTGACCGCATTTAGACAAAAGGGCGGAGCTGCAGGAGTGCGAGGAGTAATGGCTGAGCTAATGCTAAACTTCATCAAACGTTTGCCTTAATAAAGTAATTCAGTGGTCTGGTTAGTGTGACTTATTAACCACAACTACAGTCCCACCAGTCAATTAAATCCTGATACTGCAGACATCAAAGCCTTCTATTCACCTTATTAACAGTGGAATGATTTAAAGGTGGACCAGAACACTTATTAGAGGGTCCAAATAAAACAAATGAGACCAGAATGATCCTGGAAAGAAATTGCCTTTGGAAGCCAGGCCTTTTTGGAGTGAAGATTGGCTTCATTTTGGAGCCGCAGGCCTTGCCTCTTGGTATGCAGTACAAGTTACCACGGTGATTTACCCCAATATAAGGTGAACCACCTTCATGACACTGAAAACCTGGAGTTAAACCTGGATCCAGAAGAATATTGTCAACAGTATTAAACCATGATTTTGTTTCAGAATCAGTTAAATACCTACGATTTTTATATATTTTTTCTCTTTTTCTTTGCCCTTAAACTCTCAAGGACTGCTTCAGCTTTCCACTTTCTTCCCATGGAAAAAAACTCACACCAAAACAGTTTGCCCGCTCCAGTGTCTGTGTCAATGCCAGTCCAATGTTTGTGTTATTTTTGCAGCTAAATGTCAAAGTTTAACAGGCCCTTTTTTGCTTTCTTGCTTTACAGAAAGTGGCAAACTGCAACAAGAGGTACATCAGAAAAAAAAAAAAAAAAAAAGATGTTGTCGAGACACCGGCGTTAAAAATACACCTGTGCCCTCCCTTGGCTACAGTCAGATGGATATATGGAGAGAAGAGACACAGGAAGAAGACAGAAGACCTGAAATAGCCTCCTGAAATAGCCTGAAGCATCCAGGGAAAGAGACCTGCCTCCGCCTGCTGTTAATTCCCCTCTGTCCTTGAATGTGTGTGTGTGTGTGTGTGTGTGGTCATATGAGAGTGCATAGAAATAGATGTGTGTTTGTATGCATGTTTACTCTCTCCCACCACCTCTTTTTCTTTCCATTTCCCCCCCCCCCCACCATCTCTCCCTCCTCCCCTTTAGGATTTGATTTAAATAAAAGCCACCCAGTTAAATTGAAGTGTCAGGGTGAAAATCCAAAATGAGTTTTAAGTGAAACAGGGTTTTTATGAGTAAACATTTCATTCCTGTACACACTCACTCATGTTTATTCATTTACAGCGAGGCTAGGAAGTAATGTTTCGTTTTGGTTGCTTGCACTATTCATTAGCTTGTGTATAGCCCGAGGTGTAGCCACTTATAATGGTTGAAGAGCAGTGTTGGCAGCTATGTTATTGACAGACCCATATGGATTTCATTTCATATTCATCATGCCAACCCCAGAGAAAAAAATCCACGAAACTGTTCCTTTGTGTGGCTGCGAGACAAAGTAGTGTTTG
>JAPQRN010000017.1:12213673-12259277 GCA_037367275.1 Coranthus polyacanthus | reverse complement strand
CCCCTCTCCTCATAATCCTCGACCAAAAAAGGGAGAAAAATATGTAGACCTTATTTTCACTTGGCTGCATGAAGCTCACGCTGGGAGAGGGAGTGTGTTAACTCTTTGTGGGACGCACAGATTCAGCTGCTTAAACACAACACAAACCTAGGATGAACATTTAAAGTAAAAATGCTTTTTAAGGGCTTGTACTTGAGTTAGTCCAGAGTGTCGAGATAATCTCATAGCGAACGGCAGTCACAGTATCTCAAGTAGCTGCACTTACTGTAATTCCAGCAATAGCTTAGATCACAATCATGTTTTTGACTGCATTCATTTAAAATGATGCACAGACTTTCACAGCTTCAGTGTTTGCATTTTTTTTTTTTAAGCCACGTCATAAAGTTCTTGTGTTTAGTTGGCATAATTTTCTTGTAAAACAAAACTGTAGTGGTTTATATACGAAACTGGCAATACCATAAAAAGCTCCTCATGTAACACAGAAATGATTTGCACTGTACAAAAAAAATTAGGATTGTAAACGACAAGTTCAGTTGTTTCGAGACGCGTAACGGTTTCAAAGTCAGTATTTGATTCAAATGCAGTGTTCAGATGTTTTCACGTTGGGGTTATTGTTTCCGAGATCTTCTGTGGTTATCAAAGCATCTCCACTTTTAATTTTAACCTTTTACTACTAATATCCACATATCAGCACACCCAATACACACACTGTCCATCAAGACACACCAGGTTGCCCTGACCTGCGCTTTGATCTCCCCTGCTTAACAATCACGAAGCTCAACTGACTGAGCACCCAAACAGCAGTTCATCATGTGGGGTTTGCTTCATACTGCACCAGCTGACCGTGATTCCACGTAGGAACACTTGAACATTTGCATCTGGTATCGTTTAGGTTGTTCTTTGTTATGTTTGAAAGCCCTGTTTTAAGTCACATGCTGAGCAAACAAGTCAGGTCAAACTATTGCAACACATAATATCTCCCCTGCCTGTGAATGTGTAACGGAGACAGTTATTTGCCTTACCTTTTATGCAGGACCGAATGATTAGACAGAGAGAGAGAGAGAGAGAGAAAGAGAGAGAGAGAGCGAAGTATAGGATCAGGAGAGAGAAATGATAAAGAGACGGCAACAAGAATGCTGCACAGGAAGCACATTTCTGCAAATACTGCAGCCGCAGCGGCAACAATAACAGTATTAACGGGAAATACAACACTAGCGTGACACACAGTAGCTAAAGAGACTGTTCATCCATAGTGTCAGTCCTTAAGTGGCGCATGGCTAATGATTCAACCAGACTGGGAAGGAGCTTTGGTGGCGTTTTTTTGCAGTGTACATTACTCTTAATTTTCTACTTGCTCGATGAGAGAATGTGGCTGTGCAGCCGTAACCAATGGAATTACACAAAACATATTACAGGCAGAGACAGACTGCTAGCGTGGGGTTATTACTGTTTCAGGGTGCCGAGAGGTAATTTCCCTTAAAGCTCATAGATTCACGTTGAAATGATTATGTTTAATCACTCAGAGGTGAATTCAGAGAAAATATAGGAGTGGTTTAAATTGAATTTGTTAAAAGTCATCACTTTTTCTTTTCAACCCCACTCATTGCTTCCTTCCCTGCAAATATCTATTAGCCAGTAACATTCATTCAAGGATTTTTGCATGTACTGTATTTAGCTTCGTAGCCTTTCATTTTCTTCATGAACTTAACCTGGTTTTGGACTTTCAAGTATTTTCTTTTTAAGCAGTCACCCAGCGGTTGTTCAGCTAAAGCAACCATACAGAAAGTTATCTCATATGGTTCAGAAAAAAAGTAGGCTGGAAATTTACAGTGCATGTAAAATGGCTATGTCGTCCTGGCTTCTCATCGAGAAACACTGCAGTGTTACGTTAGCCATCCACACTAAGACCTTTCTTAGGAACCAAAGTTAAATTTCTGTTCTCATGATGAAATATTGATGTTGTTCCATGTATGTGCCTTGAGGTTGAACTTACAATGTAAAGTCCTTGAAACCTTTAAATGTTTTTGCACAAACTGTAAATACTTAAGTGAAGCTTTTTGAAAATAAAAGAGCCATTGGATTTGAGCGATCACCCTTTTTCATTTGAGAAAAACACTCCCTCTCTCTAAATTTCTCTGTTTTGCTCTGATCCTACATTCTTTTCTTCTTCTTTTTTTTTATTTTTTTTTTTACCTTTATGTGTTAGTTGAAGCTGTAATGCTTTCTGCGGGGCGCTTTTGCAAAGAGACATGGGACCTGGTGATTGTGGGTCAAAGTTTTTTTCTTCCCTCTGTCTAAAATCCTCTGTTGTGTCCTGAGGACGAACCAGACATTCTTTGTCTCTTTACTCATTAGTTTTATACGTAGCAAAAAGAGTTTGCACCAAAACACAGACCTAGCTAAATCTTTTTTGGGTCAAACTTTCATTTGAGAAAAAAAACAAAAAACATTTCCCCTATCTAAAAGTTTCTGTCGATAAGTGGTCCTACGTTCTTTGTCTTTTTAGTTATTAGCTTGACATGCTAGCATAAGCGGCCATCCTATCCACGGGAGGTTTTTGCACAGCAACATACGAAATCTATCAGGGGCTAGTAATTCTGAGTCATGGTTTTTCATTTAGGACAACCATTTACTGTCTAAAAGTTTGTTATGTTATGTGTCTTTTTGCTTCTTAGCTTTATGTGCTAGCATAACCTCTCAATGCTGTCTGAGGGAAGAGTTTGCACAGGAACATAGGCCTGGATAAATCTGTTTTGGGTCAAACAGCCGTCATTTTTGGGTCAAAGTTTTTCATTCGAGATCATCATTCCAATCCATCTAAAAATCTCTGTTTTACTCTGACAAGTGGTCGTACATTCTTTCTTTTTACTAATTAGCTTCATGTGCTATAGGCTGTCATGCTATATGTGCACAGAACACAGGTCTAGCTAAATCAGTTTGGCCTCAGGCACGACTGAGTCAAATTCTTTCATTTTAGAAAGCCAGTCCCTCGATCTAAAATGCTGCTGTGCTCTGATCAGTGATCCCGCGGTCTTTGTCTTTTTACTTATTGGTTTTATGTACTAGCATAAGCTGTCACGCTGTCTGAGGGAAGAGTTTGCACAAAAAACACGGGCCTAGCTAAAGCTATTTTGGGTCAGACGCTAGTAATTCTGGGTCAAAGATTTGTGCTGTACCACACCATGCCAAGTTATCCTCTTATTTCTTTACTGGAAGCTTGAGACATCTTAGTGTAGCCACCGCAGCTTAGCATTCAGCTGGGGAAAATCCAGGATACACTCTCATTCTACTTGTATGGCACATCTAAATCCCAGAATGGGCTCTTTTTCCAAATCCCTGTGTTCTACCAAAGTCCAACTTTTTTTCCCTCCCATTGACCACATCCCAGTGTTGCCTTTGCAACCTCCAGCCCAGTAAAACCCACATTAGCCTAATCTTAATTCACTATGACAATTAACCACAAACACAAAGAGGGTGTGCCAGTCTGGTATTTTGAGGGGGAAATGGCCATTTTTCTCAAAATCCCCAAATGTCTAAAAGTGATTTGTTATTGCAGGCTTTATAAGGGGGCTGAATGGGTAAAGAGAACTGAGGCTTTGGCATCAAATTGTCTATTTTTCTTCCTTGTGTGCTGTGTAACAAGATTTCATAAGACTCAGTGTGTGTGATTTGAACCCTATCAATCAGGCCACTATTTTAATCTTAACACCAAAACACAGTATCACAGCATTTTTCTGGCAAAGTGGGTGTCTAACATTTGTGAATGTTATTCGTTTGAAAAGAAAGCAGTTATGTTTGTCGGAATCCATATGGCACGACTGAATGAAATGTGGGTTTTTGTCTTTGAATTGTTCCACAAACAGGTGTTAGCTCTGAGTAGCGTTTTCTTTTTTTTTTTTTTATCTTTCCCTGCCAAAAGAACATTCAATTTTCTGCTTAGTACGAGAGCCTCAACAGCTTCACTCTGTGATTCTCATTTTATGTGTCTTCTAATCAGCCTCAGTGTAGAGGAAAAGTCATTAAAGGATGCAATTTAAAGCAATCTTATTTCAGGTATTACAAACATTGACATCTGGTAGACTTAACATTAAACGGGCTGGTTTAACGCTGTTGTTATTCCCATTTTTCATTGCCCTTAGTAGCCTTTAATTAAAGACTGAACACAGGTCAGGCCTTTGCCTCTTTCACAGTACACCGGGCTAATGCGTGTCAGGATGGGTCACTGGATTTCTGCCCATTTGCTGCCGACAGTGAATGCCATGAACATTATGTAAAGACAAGCTAAATCGATTCAGGATCACCTCATCTGCTTAAAACTTTTATGGAAAACTGTATAGATGCAAAATTAGTCAAAGCCACGAGAATGGTTTGCATTTATTCTGTGGTGGTAAAAAACAGGAAAATAGCCTTGGATAGTGCGTTATTGCAAAGTTGTGTTTACTCTTTTCTCGAGCACTGCTGTTTCCTGAAGGTGCTTCGTCTTTTTGATGATAGTCATTAAAATTTTATGTCGAAAGTTGAAAGGACCAACACGCAGCACAGGCTCTATAGGAATCCCTCAAACGCCATTTAAACACCGAACACAGGGGATCTTTTAAACAGTCATCAAGCAAAGGGGATTGTTTTGAGATGCAAATCAAATTTGTCCTCTCAATTTCACATTACTGAGCCGCAGATCACCATGCGAGGGTAAAATGCAAACAGAATTGATGCTTTTCCGTTTCAGCGTTGGAGAAAATTTGCTCAGAGACACGAGATAAGCAAAGATATTCTCAGTACCAAAACGAAGGCTTTAAATCTTGCCTGGAAAGTCTTTAGTATCTGCTAGGACAGGAAAATAGTATACTAGTATATAGTATATAGTATACATAGTACTTTCTTTACAAAAAAAACACACACAACCATTGTTTGGTTCTGTTTTGCAACATTTATTAACAGTGACTCCCTAGCGGTGGTGAGTCCTAATTGGTGACAAAATGAATTTTACAGTGAAAACTGCTGTCTGACTGCCTGAAATCCTCTCAGGCCTAGGAGGCATTTACAGGTGTCAACACAATAAAAAAACTACCCCGGTGTGATGCAATGTGCTAACTGAGCCCTGCAACAAACACTATCACTGTGGACATTGTCTGAGAGGCAGTGATTCAACTGTACAGCCCTTTTCGGCAGTGTAGTCCGTAGTGTTTTTGTACTGGGTTGCATTATTCTCTAAGGTGGACCTAATAGGCACGGTAAGATTCACATAATGTGCATCGACATACAGTAAAAGTAAAAAGATGTCCTGATTAGAACAAGAGCGCACCAGATACAATTTGGGATCGTGTCTAAATAAACCTGATTTATTTATGTAAACTGTTCAAAAAAAAAAAGTTCAGGCCCGCTTCGAACTACACAATTATTTTCACAAAAATGCTGGTGTCCTGATACGTTGTCGGTGACGTCAGACAAATTCCTAAGCGTCCGTCTTTGGTAGTCAAATGGTGCCTCCTAACCATTCCAGCCATGCTTCTGACATTAAAGCTTTCTCCCGCAATTTGGGATTTTTCTTGCTCATTAGTAAGACATCAAGAGACTGTGTAGCCTCAAAATTGTTGTGGTATGACACTGTTTTCTTTGCCAAATGTTATGAGGAAAGGGATCCGAAATCTGAGTTGAACTCAGTGGTAGGTTTTGTTTCAAAGCCAATGTACCACAAATGCAAATGAACATGAGTTTACAGCCGCTACGGAGGCTGTGTGTTTGAGAAGTGTAACAGGAGACAAAACAGGAAAGATGGACTGATATAAGGGAAGGTCAAGGCCTGGTTTTATAACGTTTATTTATTTATTTATTGATTGATTTTGACTTGTGAAAAGGCCTGTTTGTTAAAGGCCGAAAGTGTTTTATAGAAGTCAGAAAGAAAGCAGCAGATGAGGCGCTTTATTGATCTGCAGAGAAACTAGAGAAGCAAATATGTTACATAAAAAAAATGGCACCTCGTGAATCAAGATTTATGATTTTCTGCGTGCTTAAGGAGAACCAAGGATATCAAATCAGACTGTCTGTACCAAAGTCAGTTGCACATTGTGTTAATCAAATCAAATCACGTCGAAGCGCGCTGCATCGCAATCGAGATGAATCGCATCATATCGAATCACTTGCTCCATATGTATGTTTAGTGTATCGGCTGGTTAGGAGTGCATCGAGACGTAGCCTCAGCCCCAGTAATGGAGATGAACGTCCCTCGTACCTAAAATGTAGGACTACAGGAACTAGTTTCACCACCTTTTGCATTAATAAAGTCTACATCCGTAAAGTGGCCGTCCAGTTTTCACGGTGTATTTTATTTATTGTATTGCTGCCGTTGTAGATTGCGTTGCGCAGTACAACCTTACTGTGTCCACTCCCCCTGTTTTAATTGCTACTTTGTACTTGACTGGCAGCTCACGTTGTGCCAGTGTTTTAAGGAGACTGATCATTCTGCCAGAACCTGCTCAGGTTTTAGCAGTGCTTTTCAGGAGAACTCTGTGTGTGAATGAGGCATCTGTGCTTTTGTTACGCCCTCTCGGCGCCCTGCAATGTGTGAGAAAGGAGAGAGTGTATAGAGGCGGTTGTGGAGGTAATCAGATCTGTTACACAAGTCAAAAGAGATTAGGTTTATCAGCTAAAAGGTTTAAAGTAAAAGTAAATGACCCATGTTACATCGTACTATATAGAATCTTGGGATGGTCGCTTTAGAAATGTAACAGGTGACAGGACTAGTTAACCTGTTAAACTGTAGAATAAGCTTTTTACCAAAAGGAAAATATTCACATATAACCCCTTTGTATTCACAATGTTAATTCAATATTTTGTAACTGTTAATTAAGGAACGGCATTACATGTAACCACGTGTTCCACAACACTGATTACATTACTGAAACTTCACACTGACCGACAAGTCACTTGTCTAGTTTTTCGTCTTTCGTTTGGAATAATCTACAAAGTAACTTTAAGATGCAGTTTTCCAAACAAATGTTGACGATTTAAAAAAAAGTGTAATATTTAATCTTTTAATGGTGATGGATTAGAAGCATAAAGTAGCATTAAATGGTATTACCGGAATGATGGACGATTAGATATAGTTACATCCTATCACTGGATTCAATCTTTTTTTTTTTGCCAGTAGATTTAATAATAAGAACAATGTGAAGATTTCACTCTAAATACCACTTTTTTATACCATGTGCTTGGCTTTAAATGAATTAAATGTACCTGAATGTCATGCTTTTATTGGATCAGCTGAATTAGAAATATCCAGAGAGATTATGGAGTAGATCATTACAAAGTGTGTTCATGAAGCCGTGACATTGCACAGATCTTTCAGTATTATGTATATTGCATAATTTCCCTTATCTGTTTTGAAAGAGCTGCTTAAATAGATCTTAATTACCCGCATCCATAACGGAGTGCGTCGCACTCCGTTCACTGAATAAACAATAAATTAGTTTACTAACAATACGTACGTCTCTACTGGCTGCTGATGTGGTTTTTTTGGGTGGGTGAGGGAATGAAATCCCTATTACGTTTTTTTACACGTGAAGCTACACAGGCTGAAACATATATTCGTTTGCTAATTGGTGGCTTCTCCCTAATATACATTCTGGTGACGCTGGTATCATGGGATGTTTTCTCCAAACAATAATTGATACAGATCCAAACGCCACATCCTCCACCTCTGCTTTGCTTGACTGAAAGTATTTCCACCAAGAGTCTCGAAATGTAAAAAATATACAATATTAATGTTGTAGAAAGGCAAGCCAGATGAGACGCTTTAATAGAGCAGATGCTTATGGATGCACAAAGCATAACGGCACAATGGAGGGAAATGCAAAAATGCTCCCAATTAGCTCACATTTGCAATAAATGTATTCTTTTGGCTCTAAGTTCCTGATGAAAAAGTCATTCATGGCTAAACTAAATATGAGCCGAGCATTTTCAATAATTAAAACGCCACCTGTCAGGGAAACTTAGAGCACAGTCCCCCAGTACTGTGCCAGATTAAAGTTTAACTTTTTTTTTTTTTTTCCTCCCGGACCACATGGAGCGTGGTAGCGCCTCCATATGTTGGGTCGGCGGGTCAGAGGAGTCACTATTCCAGGTGGGATAGAGCAGCTGTGACCTTGAGCGAGACTCGATGTCTGGTAGGGCCAGTAATGAATGAAGACGGTGATGAATAGTGAAGGCTAGAAAGGCTCACGGTTCCTGGAGGTGACCAGGAGGAAACTCTGGAAATGGCTTCTCTTTTTATGTTAGCTGCAGGTACAGGGTGTGAAAGGTCTCAGTCCAGAGAGATTTATTGACATTACCAGAGGTGGCAAAAGAACACACATTCTTTACTCAAGAAGAAGCACAGAAAAGTGTATAAAAAAAAAAAAGATTCTGATGAAACTGATTCAACTTCTTTTCCTGCAGTAAAAGTGAAAAGTTAGTATAAAAGTAGCCCTGTGAAGGACATGTCAGTGAAAGAACTTGACGCCTGTTGCATCTCCGTTTACTGTGTGCTTTGTCTCGTTTTTGTGCGTTTCCAGAAGTGGATCATCTATTTAAAGCTTCAATATGCAAGATTTGCATGCTCTTACATGAAGAGTCTGTTTAGTGTCGGGCGCACAGTTGGTTGTTGACGTTAGCTAACTCCATGTCTGAGCTAACCGCTGTCTCTACACTCATTTCTATGTTGAGGACTTGAGTTGATTTTTACAGGGAAAAGTCTTAATCTTGCCCTTGACTCTCCATTGCCGCTCTCTTCTGCTCCTTGAAAACGGCAACACTTTACGCTAGCTAGCTGTGTTTTTGCGCTGGGAGCCGGGCGTTTGTTGACATTAGCTAACTCCATATCTAAGCTAACAGCAGCTAGTGTTGCACGCTGTTGCCACTTTAAATTTGCAGAAACGCGAAGGCTTTGAAGATAAACCGATGTTGAAATCATTGTACAGGATCAGTTATCATGGACGTAGACAGTTTAGAAATGGAGTTAGCGTTGGCCAGCAGATAACCTGCAAAACAGACTCCAACGCAAATTCCACATGACGCAAACACGCAACTTTTTCTATTCTGGCACTTATATATTGTTGTTTTCACATCCGTTTAGGTTGATATCAGTCCTGATGTTGGGAGCATGTGCAATGATATAAAATATAAATAATCCATAATTCCCCTCCGCTGCATTAAAACTAAAGTAACAAGCCCGTTTTGAAAATCTAGGAAGTAGAAGGTACAAGATATTTGTGTTAAAATACAGGGAGTAAAAGTAAAAAGATCAAAAAAGTTCAGGAGTTTACTCACACTGACTGTAGGAGATGGATTACATATATGATCAAAGGATTTTGGATTTTGTTTCTAGAGAGAAAGAGCGAAACAATTCTTTGTCGTACATCTGAGAAGGAGACTGCAACATGAATCCCCCATTCTGCCCATACTGCATTTTTTGGATGTCATGTGAAACTATTTCATCCGGTTACAAGGCCTTCGCGGTGTGTGTATATTTACGACAGTGACAGTGACTTGTTCCAAGGGTCAGGTTTTCTAAACATGAGTTACGAGGAACCTTGACACCAGGCTATAATGCGTGCAGTCAGGTGATGGATAGGCTCAGGTATGCGTTTGGCTCAAGATTTAACATTGTTCCATTGTTTTAACGTTCTGCCCCACATTCATTATGATATGAGAAATCTTGGAGCTGTAATCCTAGAACAAAGCGAGGAATGTCCTGAGTCATAAAGTCTCCTCGACTCCTCTCGGCTCACGGCTGCATTCTTTGGGCTGAAGTAATAAATACCCAATTTAGTGAAAGGGAAGTCTGTGGCGCTGAAGACCGAAAAACAAAGCATTCATGTGGCAAATGTGTTTTTCTATTTCTTTTTTGAAAAAGATTGTTTTCTTTTGCCTGGTGAACATCTACTGTTGATATACAAAGAATAATGTGGGAACTTTTGACATTTTCAAGCGGTTTTATTTTTATTTAGTCTTTCACGTTGGCTTTTGTGTTCGCTTTCATGTTATTTTGAGGAATTGTTTTAGTTTTTGCTTTTATGTAGTTTTTTTTTTTCAGGTATTATGAGGAAGGCCTTGATTTAAAGCAGCTGAAAAAGGCCGGATGAAATATGATTTAAAAATCCACTGTTTGTTAATGGTCCCATATTGTGCAAAGGCATTTTATTCTTGTATTCGCCATGAATAATTGATTTTTTTTTATTATGAGAAATGGAGGAAACAAGAACAAATCTGATTTTACCTGCAGTTCTGTTTTCTCTGTTTTTAGAGTTTGACTCCCATCGTTCATTGCACTTTTTTTTATGGAGTTTCTTTCTCTTTCTCTTTTTTAAACTGTTGTCTTTATTTTTATCTCGTCAACGCCTGCTTTACTCAGCGACGGGAAGTAACAAAGTACAAATACCTTGATACTGCACTTAAGTAGAGTTTTCTGGTATCTGTACTTTTCTTGAGTATTTATTTTTCTGACAACTTTTTAACTTTACTACCTACATTTTAACACAAATATCTCTTACTTCTACTGTTCAAGTCAAACGACTCGTTACTTTTACATTTGAGTGGAATTATCAGTTCATTTTATTTTGTATTATTGTGTGCCTTCACAACATCAAGACTGATTTCAACCTAAGTAGATGGATATTTTCAATATATTGTTTTTAGATATAATAGTGTTTATATATTAATATGAACAGCTGGTAGAAAATGTCCTTCAAAGGCCTACTTTTGACTTGTATAATTTGAATACATTTCAGACCTTGTACTTTTACACTTTTACTTGAGTAAAGAATCGGTACTTCTACTTTTACCGGAGTCTTTTTTTACACAAATATCTGTACTTCTACTAAAGTAAAGAAAGTGTGGACTTCTGCCGCATCAGGTTTTAGTTTTAGTCTCAGTGGTATCCGTGTTGAGAGTATACATGTGTGGAGTCTGTTTGGACTTGTGTCATTCTATAAATAATATTTTATACGGTAGTTTGTAAGTTTTTTTTGTTGATGGTACCTCCTGCATTCATGTGGAAAACAGATGTAATTTTAATTTAATTTTCCAGTCCGACTCTTGTGTTCTGAATTATGTTAGCTGATGATGCACTATGTGGCGTATTACGATTCAGTAGCCTTAGCCTCATTACAGCAGAAGTGATTTCTGTATTAAACAATAACACTGCAGCTATGTTTATTTCATGTCATGTAATTATTTTCTTCTTTTTAGTGTTTGTGGGCGAGTTTTCAGTAGATTCTAATGAGCTCTAAAGTGTGAACATAATTTGAACAGAATCCAGTGAAGCAGGAACGTGTGTTTATGTGTGTGTGTGTGTGTGTGTTTATATGTGTGTGTGTGTGTGTGTGTGTGTGTGTGTGTGTGTGTGTGTGTGTGTGAGTGTGTGTTTTCATCACAGGGAAAATTCATGATCCGCATTCCGTCCTTGGCTGCGAGAAAATAGGAAATGTGCTCCTGCTATTTTTTGACTTGTTGGAAATCCAAGCACCTGTCTTCTTCCTGTTCCTCTTCTTCTTCTTCTTCTTCTTCTTCTTCTTCTTCTTCTCTTGAACTCATGTTTACAGTTTCGTGTCTTCACGCTGAACTTGTGCTACTCCTCCTTCTTAGTGGCAACAAATTCTTTCAGGCCCAAACAAACATTTCTGTCTAAATTGGGAGCTCATTAGAGTCTTACACATCCACTGCAGGCAGCGAAAAGCGAGACATTATGAATTGATTTCTCTATATCTGGACCATAAAAGCTGAGTGCATTAGCATTGAGGAGATGAACGTTGCATTTGAGATCAGCAGAGGGGTGAGAGTGGTGTTGAATTAAACAGACATGTTTAACAAGCTGTTAACAATTCTCACCGTCCCTCTCTTTCCTCCTCCTCCTCCTCCTCCTCCTCCTCACTCCTTGCTGCAAGTAGCAGAGACAAAAACCAGCCACGGCCCGAAACAGGAGCAAAATCCCACGAGAAAGCGGCTGAGAAAAGGGTTCGCTGCGGAGAGGGTGGTGACAGTTCGCACAGCGAGACCGGGAGAGGAGTCCACCCGAGACAAAACGCAGAAGCCCTTTTGTCTCACAGCTGGGGAAAAAGTGTGGCTCAAAGCTGTTTAAATGTTATGGCGAGTAGGAATGGTTCTTTAGGAGCCCCGGGTCCGGAGTGCACATTACATGTTAATGACTTGGAACACAGACAGCAGAGCAGAGGCTCAAACTGCCAATTAAGCATATGCTGCAGACGCCACTGGTGTTCAGACACGACCATCTGATAGCGTTCAAGCTTGGCCTGCAGATCTGAATCTCTCCACGGGACATGGAGGCACTCCAATGGTGAGTCATTAGCCACAGACATCCCTGAAAACCGCCGAGGAATAGAAGCAGCTGCTGATTGGGTATCACTCATTCAGCCCCATCCTCGCTCTCTGCTTTCGCTTTATTCTTTTTGTTTTTCGGCTCACCGCTGTCTCCGCGTTTCTCACTCGTGTTTAGTCTGACGCTCGGCGATGATGTTGTTTGTCAGCGAACAAATAAACACGCTGTGCTCGGGCGATTTAGCACTTCTGTGAAAATACAGAGCAGCTGAGGAATGTCTGATTAAAATGACATTAAGTTACCGATGTGGAAAGAATTGAACACTTATTAAAATGCCTTTCTTTTTATAGGTAGTGTATATACAGCGCCTATTAAAGTACTCATCCCGGCTTTTACGGCATTGACTCGCAGCGGGTTTAATTAAGCTGTTCCTGGGGACAGAAAAACACTAAAAGTAAAGCAAAATCTCTATCGATTTAAATTAAGACCAAGGATAAAACATGAAACAATTGATTGCATAATTCACCCACTTGGAGTCAATATTCAGCAGAGGCACCTTTGGCAGCGTTTGCAGACGTGCCTTCATGTGGACAGCTCTGTCTCAGCTTAGCATGTCTGGACACTACAGATTTTCCTTCTCCTTCTTTGCCAAACTGCTCAAGCCTTGTTAAGTTGAATGAGGTTTTTCAAGTCCTGCCACAGATTTGGAGTTGGACCGAGGTTTGGACTCTGACTTGGCTACTCGGGGACAGAAACTTTGCTGTTTTGAAGTCCCGTTCCTGTACGGCTTTGGGTTTATGCTTGTTATCTGCTGCAAAACTACAATTCTCATGCATACCTTCACCATTTTCCTCCAGGATTCCTTACTATTTTGCTGACTTCATTAAACTCTCCGCCTCCTTGAGATTTCCAAGGCCTACTGCTGCCGATGCATATTATTTAACCCTAACCCCCCCCCGACAACCCGCTGGCCAGAATCAAATATTGCCCTTTTACTTTTCTGCAAACCACAGATATGTATAATCTCAATGCAATTTGACATTGAGGGATCAGCTACTTTTTGGCTTTTCCTCAATAGGCAGGAGGTGGTCGGGGTTGATCGACAAAATCCTGGACTTTTCCACCAGAGAGTGGACACATTTCACTCCCATAGGTTTTAGGTATAGGCAAAAATGGATTTGGCTAGCGTTAGGAAAAGATGGTTTTAATATTAGTAAAAACAATGTTTTTTTCATTTTTCATCAACATTTCAGAAACTTGTAGTAATTGCTTCCTGAGAGACACGGTTCTTCACATTTGGACACACTCACTTGGACTCATGGATGAACTGAATGAATTTGGTGAATTAAAAAGGAGGGAGCGAAACTGAAAGGTCTGTTTCTGTTGGTTGATAGTGACTGAGAGAACTGCATGAACAGTTTATGATGCGAGGATAGTGGACACATCTGCTTGAACGTATGGGTTTTACATCTGACAAAAATACTGTTGCCTGATGATAATAATTGCTGATGTTTTATTGAACACTACTGCAGAATGCAACTATGTTGAGCTAAAGCAACATGGTTTGAAAATGTTTTAGCACGACATTGTTTGCATTGTTTCTGTCAGGAATCCTTCCCCGTTCCACTTTTTGTTTTTCTCTTGGTGCCTGGTTTTTATTTCGTTTTTTTTCTCCCTTTTTAACCTTGCTGCAGGACTACATCACACATACATATTTTTCCAAAACAGTTTTTTCTCTGTGTCTTGACCTCTTGTCGGTACACAAACACAGCTTTAGGTCACTGAAAACTGACCTTTTGGACTCCTTCCTGGTCGATATTTACCATATTATAAGATATTTAGAAACTCTTTCTGCTCGTACCGTCAGAATATGCACTGTTATCTCCTCAGCTTGATGTCGTAGTCCTCCACATGAAACCATGGCCTTAGGGTTAGGGTTATAGCACGGCCTATTGCTTTGGCATGCTACTGACAACGCTTCAATGTGTTTTCGCATTTTCACGCGGGCATAGAATTTTTAATAATTTTTTACTTCCATAAACACACAACTGAAGCTGCTCCTCACCTGGTCTCCACCCACATTCACCTGTTGCTCATTTCGGTGTTTTTCGACCCCTTGCTAACGTTTCCCCTGTTTTTTGATTCCTCACTTTGTCCTGTGGATCCTGTTGCTGTCAGTGTGAAGCTCCATTGTCTTGACTGACTTAAAAGTTATTTCACACTGGTGCAATGTGAAATTGTGGTGCGTGAATGCGGAGAATGTTCATAGTTTGAGAGGAGGAGATGGAGTCCAGCAGTAACAGCAGTCGATCCAGCTTTTGAACGAATCACCGAACATAGTGAGTTCCGCAGGAGTCGCGGCTGATCCAGGAGGTCCGCTTGTTTCACAGTCGGTTTGGGTGAGATTTTCGGATTGGCAGACGATAATTAATATCGGTTGGATTGCATTGGTTTCATTGATTTCATTGGCTTGGTGTGAAACTGCGCTTAACCTAAAAGTTTTTTCCAGCCCGACTTTGATGACTCTTCATCTTAATCTTTTTTGCTTTGAGGTGTTTTGCAGCCGTCTCTGATACCCACTCCTTTTCAGCCAGATTTATCCAGTGAGTGTGTTTTCATTTTTATTCGCTTCTTCTCCTAGATCGAGTTATTGTTCTTTGGGGGATTTGTTCACCCGCGTATTGACCACAGCAATTATACCTGCGTGTTTAAAGTGTGGGAAGCTTTCCACTTCTGTTCTTCCTGTGCGTTCGGTGACGCATCTCCTCAGTCCCTATATCCCTTCTTACCTTTCCCCTCCTCAAGACTCTCCAACTCACTTTACCCAACACGCAAAGATCTCTCTCCGTCACCCTACACCCTACTACATAGACTCCTCATCATGTCCACTCACTTACCTCACATCACCGACAGCCCTGCTCACCTGCCTGAAGATTTACCTTCTCCCTTCCTCATATACTCACCAGAATATTCCTCCTCCCATCTCCCCTCATCCGCTCAAAGATTCCTCTAACCCGAACCTGCCCTAACATTATTCTCCTTTTACTTTGCTATGCCCTATGTCCTTCCCATGTGTTTAAATAAAGATTCGCTGACCTAAGTTTCAGTATTCGAGTTCTGTTCTGTGAATTCTGACACCGTTTGCTTGCAGTGCTCTTATTTAAAAAGACGTATTGAGTAAATGTCTACTGGTATTTAAGAAACAAAACTTTGTAAACCAAAAAAAAAAAAAAGAAAAGAAAAAATAAGCTTTTTTATAAATGTAACAACAGCATTGATGAGCAGCATCTCTGACTCTCTGAGAATGAATGAAAATTTGTAGACATGCATAAATAAAAAAAAAAAAAACAGTGTTCACGGTGCACTCAGCAGCACCCAGCAGCATCTTCTTTGTTTTGACTGACACTGACGAGGCTGCCTGCACTGCAGATGTGTCTGCGTTCATTTTTTTGTTTACCAGCCCCTTGAAATAATTGCCTGCCGATTATCTCAAAATGTCATTTAATCGGTCGACCACCGGTAAAGAAAGATTCTGGCAGGATTTCGCCCTGGAGGGGGATGGTGCGCTTTTGTTGATACACAGCACTTGTCTTACAGTAGATAAAGCATTTAAAATGGTGGGCAGAAAGCTGTGAGGCTATAAAACCTCTTAGTCTGTTAGATGTCCTTTCATGCAAACTGCAGAGAAGATGTCATTAGTCTTTTGTGACATTGTCTGTCTCTTTATCATTAAGTCGCAGTCGCAGCTCTTTCCGTGTCCACATGTTGGCTTTCATCAGTATTTACTCTATTTAGTCGGCAACGAATGGCCTTCTTTTGACAGGCTTACAAATGTGCTGTATTGCCTGTCATTACTAATGACTGACCTTTTCTTGGAAATTTTCATCGATTTGCTAGGAATCTTCCTTTATGAATGAATATTTTTAAACTGGTAAATGTGAATTTAACCTATAACTCTTTGTAGGTCTCTTTCTCAATTAAGTGGTATTTCATGGTAAACAGCCTTTTTTCATTTCTTTATATTTTCATATACTTAAAGGAGCAACATCTGAAGCCAATTGAAAACAATTGAAGCCACGGTGTATAGATGCTGTTTCCAATTGGCGTCCATTCAAAAAACGCCAACTTCTCATTAAAGATACTGAGTCATTCGGTTTCTCATGTTTTTTTCCAGTGGTCACTATTCGTATCTCTATTAGTCTATAATAAGTGTACTGCTGGTCCTTCTGTAAAGTATTTCTCTGTTAATAAGATTTTAAGGTCAACAAGAGGCTATGGTGTCTGCTTTGTGGGCGTTTACAAGTGTGAATTACAGCTCACACACTTGCTGAGTGTGTTTTTCATGAATATAAAGTATTTTCCCGACACCTCTACTGTAGTTGTGGTTAAGAAGGTACATTCAAGAAGACCAGTGGATGATTTTGTCACGTAAATCTTTCATGGAGTTTACTGTTTCTTAATTAGAATACTCAGCGTGTTAGCATAACTTAGCTAAATTATCTAATGCTAGCATTCATTTGGTATTGGAATATGTGGTCCGTCAACTAGCCTGCTAAGTAGTGTTAGATAACATTTAGCAAATAGCTGAAATAACGGTGTCATTATTATTAACTGGTGTTCAGTTACGAGTGCGGTCAGTGTTTTCAGAAAGTTAGCGTGGTACAGTTAGCTCGGGGAGTTTAACGCATCACTTCTTGCTCTTCCTCGGCTCCACTCTCTTGTCCGAATATGATCATTCCTGTCAGCGTCGGCCAAAATACAAACTCAAGGGTTCAGAAAAGACGTTGAAAAAACACCAGTGGTTGAAATGACTGTGGCTACATTTACTGTTTTGAGTGTTTCTATGCATTGAAGGCATTTGTAGGCAATTTGATGAGCTGAAAAAGGGGGAATGGGAAGCTAAATATCACTCTAATCCACTCCACTGGACTCTAAAATGATGAGATGAGTTGCAGTGAGTATGTTTACATGCACACAAATATTAGACTGCCATTCAGAATAGCATTCTGAATTTGGCAGGTGTCATGTAAACAGTATATTCTGTTTGGACATTCTGAATTAGCCATTTTTCCGAATGGAGTATTTTTCCGACATTCGAGATACGCCAGTGCTATTCCAGTTTTATGAGGATTCTTTTGACATATATACAGCGCATTACGAATTTCTCATTTGCAAGTTTTACCACAGGCTGCAACACACGGGCCCTGTTTACGATCAGCTGGAGTGGAGACAAACATCCTCTGTGGTAGCGATGGATGCGCCGACGGAAAGCCCACAATTCTGGTCGACAGGACAAAAACATCTACTCATTATTAAAGAGGCTAACAAAAGGTTTTTGAATAAAATATCGAAAAGCTGACCTTTTCAAGAGGGTGCTTCGGGGAATGAAAGAGAGAGGCTGTGTTCATACAGTGGAACATCTGCCACCAGTGGAAAAGTTTTAAAAAAATCCCTTGGCCAGGTAACGGCTTATTGGGGATTTTGTCTTTTTTGGATTAAGGGCAAAAACCGTAATATTTTGTGCTTGTAAACGTAGTCGGTGTCATGCATTTTAGTGACCCTTTGTGCCCTTTATGGAAGCATCTTATATACAGTATATATGACAAAGTATAGGAGATGTACAGTAGAGCTTAGATGGTTATGAACAGATTTTGTGCCCACTGCCGGTGATCCCATTCCCCGAGACGACTTGTGATCTTTGTCGTACAAGGCACAGACCAGGACCTCATATTGTGCTATTGTTGAAAGTTCATTTTCCCCCTGATATGCAAGCTGCAAAATCAACAGTGACAATTCAATTTTCCACGTTCTGTGACTGTTCAGCCACTCCCGAGCCTAAACCACACACATCTGCTGATAAGCGTCTCCACACACCGAGGAAAGTTGGTGCCAAAAGCAGTTTGCACAGCATCTCTTTGACCTTGGCATGATTGCCTGTGAGGCACTTTAATTTAATCAGCTTCCCCAAGCTTGAAGCTGTGCTCATTGTTAAGGAGAGCAGGACCGAGTAGCGCTGTCCACACATGTACACACACACGCACACAGAAGCACATAAAGGCGTACTCCTCCTCACGACAGACCAAAGCTCCAGGGACCTGGGCCTCACATCCACACAAAGGCCAACAGACACAGGAGCTTGCCAGACATCTCCATCAAACAGGCCCGTCTCTAATTATGTCATCAATCAGGGACGAGATGACGGGCAGGTACTCAATTAATGGCCATTGGAATGCAGCGCAGGGTCTTCGGGCACCGTGCCATCTCTGTCATCTTAGGCAGGCAACAGGACATACACATCAATGCACTTGGAAAATGCATGAGGCTGGAACGAAGACGAACACATGCTACCATTGTACGAGACCCAAAGAATGTGAGGAAGCTATCTTGCTACTGGTTGAAACTAAAAGCACATCTTTAAGAATATTATGCAGGAGTTTGTTTTGTGGTGCCTTTCTTATTTTGGCGTTTAAATAAGAATCTTTTTTATTATGGTTACTATTATTATTATTATTATTATGGTCTGCCTTTACATCTGCTCTTCAGACTTGGCTGACGCATTGACAATAAGTGGGTTTCCATCCAAATGTATTGCAAATTTTATCCCAATTTTCAGAAAATCTGCCAAAGAAAAACCAAATTTATACTCATTTCCATCCACTGGAGATATCCAAATATTATGAGTTGTTTCATCATCGTCATGGATTAAAACTTTGTCAGGTAGATGTAGTATTTCAGTAACATACAACCTGAACTGTTGATTGAGGATTGAGGTATTTTGACATAAACTGAATCTGGTCGACAGCTTTTGACCCCTGAACTGAACCACTGGTCTGGATTATGTAACGTTGTTTCAAACTCTTCCGTAGTTTGTCAAAGCCTTCGTCTAACGTTTCTTTCTGTAGTTCTTCGCGTATTGTGCAGTTTCATTGCTGTTTCCATCTAACAAGGCATTTCTGTTTGTTTCTTGCGTTAATTCAGTGAACGTTGCGTCTCTTCACTCGTCCACACATGCAGATGTCACAGGGTCGTTACGGATTTACAGACGTTCACACATAATAATTCGCTACATCTGTTTCTATTGCACTTATTCACATTTACCTTTCACCAGTTCATCAACTTTTCCACCTCTCCCATGTGATATTTTGAGGGTTTTTTTTTTTTTTACTTTTGACATTTCCACACAGTTTTTGTTATGTGCAAATTGAAAATGCAAATAAAAACAGCTGGATGGAAACGCACCTAGCGTTTAATTGAATTAACTACCGGCTGGCCTAAGGTGGGTGCCATAATGATTTTTGTTAACTCACTTGGCACATTGTTGCGCAGGAGCGAAGTAACTTGGACTGGGATTTTGCCATATGTTCACCATATGACAGCTAGTGGTACTATGAAGAAATGTTTTAATGATATATATATATATATATATAGTATGTATTTTATGTATCATGTGCTCCAGTAGCATAGGTATTAGGAGAACTGCATCCTACTCATTTTAGTGTAAGTTGTTTGTTTTTTGACTTAAATTATTTCAATGTTACGATGTATTTTTGCAACTGAAACCAAGAATATATACATATCATATTTCCTCAAAAAGAGACCAGGGCCTTACTTGACCTCAACTTTAGAAGGTAACAAGCCTTTATTTGAATCAGGCTTGTATTAGAGGCAGGCCTTGATTTCTAGTTCCCTATGTTGTATAAGTAGAACTGGTCATATTTTTACTACGAAGCCTTGTTTTGATCCGCTTCTGTTTGCCCTACAGTTACAGCAATATTGCATTGATATGGTAAATAGTCTGTATTTATGAAGCTCTTTTCTACCTTACTGGCACTCAAAGCACTTTACAGTGTGTCTCGTTCACCATTCACACTCACACTCTCACACACACACACACTAGTGAAGCAGCCACTGGGAGCAACTTGGGGTTCAATGTCTTGCCCAAGGACATTTCGACATATTGACAGGAGTAGCCTTGGATCGAACCATCCTCCCAGAACCCTGCAGGAGCCCCACAGGAACACCAAACAAAACAACCGACTCCAACTGTTTCAAATGAAAAAAACCCTCTGGCTTTTCAGGGGACAAAAAAACCTTAATTTCTTAACATGGCTTTTATTGTAAAATATTTGCAGGAACGTCTCAGGAAAAACTTGAGAAAACATGAGGTTTTGGCTGAAACATTAACACACATACAGCTGCGCTAACTCAAACCAGACAATAGCCCCTTCAGAAGAGCAATCCACAACAACAATGTATTGAAAATAGATTCATTATATTATTGAATTTATTACATTAAAGAGGCACAAATGTACAGTGTCCTTCACTGGCATGTATATCACGCACCAAGTTTATGCTTGTTTTTTCAGTTGTCTGTTTTAGGGGGCTGGCCTTCATTTCTTTTTGTTGACCACACCCCCAGTTATTACTGGAGATGCAGCTTTGTGAAAAATAAGGTTTTCATTTCTTTTTCAATTGTAAAACAGGTCTGTGGGCTCTAAAAATAACACACAACTGGACCTGAAACGAGTTGTTTGTTTTTCTGTTTATTTGCGATATCACAACTATACAGTCACCGCCTGCAGTCGGTGCTCCAGGGCCCGCCGGACCCACTAGAACCATCCTCTCTACATGATGGTATCCATGGCACCGACAGGAAATGGGCGTGGTCAGCAGCAGCTCATTTGCATTTAAAGCAACAGACACAGAAATAGCCTGTTTGGAAGATACATATACATGTATAGTTCTCATACCTTGAACTATTTGTTTTTATATGAGGAAATATATAATGTTTTTTTTTTTTTTTTCAAGAGAACATTCCCAGTTGTACTGATGATTTCCTTTAAGTGTCCATGCTGCATCTTAATAATGATTGTTAAACTAGCCCTGCTTTACAGAACTGATTTGATCATTATATGTGTAACAAGTTAAAATAAGAGGAAATGTTGAGGAAAAAACTGTCTCAATCATAGTTTAACATTCCAGAGTGTGCATTTGAATCCATTAAATGCAGTTACAGTTTTCTTTAAACCAATTAAAGAAAGAGAATAGTCATTTCACTCACAAATGAAAGATTATATTGAAACTTAGATGTAATTATTGCATTTAATCAGCGATGCAGACACATATGGAATCCACATAATATGTTTACTGAGACTCAGAGGCCCATCATCAATGCTTCTATTTCTTCCATCAAAGTCCATTAGAGCGAGCTCAAATGGACTTTGATCAGTGATTTGGTTACAAAATGAATCGCACAGGAATTAATGATGTTCGATTACTGTGCTAGCCCACTTGTGAGATGCTAACTGCACTCATTAGCCCCTGAACTGGGCAGGCGTGAAATGGGCGCCTACAGCGTGTCAATGCTAGCCTCTGCCTCAATGTGCACCGCACAGCATTATCAGCTGCTGTTTAGACAGAGCCAGCTGATAAATAGGAGGGCAGAAATGCACTTAAACTGATTCATTTGATTAGTATTGGATGTGTTTTTTTTCCTCGGTGGAGACAACATGCGCCTCTCTGGATGAGGTTGACTCTGGTTGTCTGACTGTGTGTTTGTGTGTGTTTGTGTGTGTGTGTGTGTGTGTGTGTTGCCTGACAAATGTTCTTTCAGTCAAACCATGAAAATACCTCCCCAGCAAGTGAATTAAGGTGAAGCCAATACTTATGCCCACACCAACAGATTCTTTATACCAGATGGATCAATAGTTTTCTGCAGTGAAGAGATATCCTGGGAACACTTGGCTTGCCGTTCCTTTGGGTCTCTGCGGCTCTATATAATATTGCATTTGAATTACAAAGAATGCTCGCGAGAAATGGGGCAATATGGGCACTACAGAAGGCTATAAAGATGAAAATTTCCAGATTGCAAGGGAATAGTTCTTGGCTCACAAAGATGTTTTAGTGAAGAAATGTTACGCCGTTATTGGAGGTAATTTTCTGCAAACTTCTGAATCACCATTTACCGAGGCTATAGCGAAGAGTAGCTGTTTCAGGTTATTGTAGTGATATTTCCATTAAAATATATTGCATATTCTATGCAGAGCAACATCATGAGCATGGGATTAAAGAGCAGCTCAAAGCAAGAACACACTCTTGTCTGCAGACATCACTGTGAAGCCCTTTTTATCTCCATTGCACTTGAAATCCTATCGACAGATAATAAGCTACTTCACTTTCAAGGGTTTAACAAGTGGAATCCTCATTCTTCTCGCTAGTCCTTTCCTATGCTGATAATCGTTTTTAAAAAAAACAACGAAAAAGTAATATGTTTCTGTTTTCCACATTTGCAGCACATTTTAGGTTAGGTTGTGTTTCAAGGAATCCTAATCCTAACCCTAAACCTAACTCGAAAATTAATAAAATAAAACCTGGTGGATGTTTAAAATTGTTTCAGCCGCATGTTAAACACAGAAACTAGAAGACGTTTCCTTACAAATGAAGTCCAGTACATGCATATTGGCCTTACGCGAGCCTAACCCTAACCCTAAAATGAATAAAGTAAAACCTGGTGCATGTTAAGAGGTTAACCTGTGAAACCGCAAAACTTTGACAAAAACATCACATCCAATTTTACTCTCATCCTACGTCAGTCAACATATAATGACTTTCGACCGCTTGCGCTGCCTAGGATGACATGCAGGGGGTTGAGTTAACCTTTAATTACAGCTGTATAGTATTAAGTGTTGAAAGCAGTCATTCATTGACTTTAATAACTCATGCATTAAAGGATAGCTAAATAGCCAGAGCGCACTCCAACAAAAGATTCAAAGGAATATGACCCGACTGCATCTGCATAAAGAAACGACCTGAGGTTTTGATTGAGAGTATGAATATGCGCTGCACATAATAACAACATGAAGTGCGGTTTCACTGCCTGACGTGGCCCGCACAGGTTGAATTTAAAGTTCAGAGGTCCTCTCCTCTCAGAGTGACTGATCGCCTGCCTCCGTGCTGAACTAGCACAAACGACTGATGCATCGTATTGACTGGTATCGATCTAAGCCTCTCGCTTAAGCAATACAATGCCTTAAAGAGTAAAGAACCATTTAGGTTTATGTTAAGGTTTCTTTCAGTTGTTTGATTACAGTTATCAGAAGCAACAATGGAGTCAAAGGGGTATGTTAGATATGTGGTCTGTTCTTTTTCAGTTTTTTTTTCTACTTCTGTTCAAATCTTTCCTGTACTGACCCTCTCATGACTGTTTTTCAAGGAGAGCTATGTAACCATCTCCACACTGAAAAAGGGTCGAGATCCTTATTGTGGAGCACTTAATTCGTTCTTTAATGAAAGACAGTGCAGTGAAAAGGTCAGCCATTTCATTTAGGCACACTTTATGTTCAAATACAAGGCAGTGCCGGTGACAAAAATAACTTGCAGCAGCTAGAGCGGTGGTTTCTAAACTTTTTTCTTGACTTATCACAGCAGCTCGATCAAATGAAATGTTTTGGTTTGATTTTAATCAGGATCTTAATTTCAAACTGGTGACGATATCAACGCGTTACAGTATGTTTTTTGTTTTTTTTTCACACATAAGACACTTTTTTAGTAGGCGAGTTTGCATGTATGCTACTTTAAATGTTAATGTAAGAGACTTTTCAGTTTTTAGTTTGACTTGTTTGCAGGCAGATGTGGAAGGTAAAGTACTTTTAATTAATTGCAAATTTTACTTGAGTATTTACATTTTACGCAGCTTCGTACTTCTACTGCATTACAACAAATATTGAACTTTTCACTCCAATGCATTTCTCTGACAGCTTTTCAGATTTCCCTCCTGTCCAGAGAAATCCACGTATCTCCAAATGTGTTGAATGTCTGTGATAAACTGAAGGATTCCTTCTTCTTAAATGTCCAGTGTGTAAGATTTAAGGGGATTTAGGAGGATCTAACTGCAGTAATCACATATAATATTCATAATGACATTTTCATTAGTGCATAATCACCTGAAAATAATAATCATTGTGTTTTTGTTACTTTAAAATGAGACATTTCTGTCTACAGAGAGTACACCACCTATTTCTACAGTACCTCAGAACGGACTTTGTATTTTTTTTCTATTTCATTTCCAAGGTACATTGCTGTCACCTCTATGTTTGAGTGTGGACCAGAATTATGATCCCCTTAACTGAAACGCCCTGAACAGACAAACCCAACACTGACTCTAATGAGGGTCTTTCCATTGTTTTTGCGGCCACCGTAGGGGAAGGAGAGGGGGTTTTTCAGGTCTTTGCAATCTGCAACATACACTAAATAAACTGTGTCACAGTCTTCTTGGATTCACTGGAAAATACATTATACCAAAACTGAAAACAGGGCTGTTTTTTTGGGCTCATAAAACGTTGAATTTGCAGGAGATACGTGTTTCTCACAGGACAGCGGCCGATGCTACAAACATATGATGATCTTACAGAATATGATGCATCGCTGTAGATTAAACTACCAACAGTGTATAAAGTAGTTCTAATGAGCTCAACATTAAACGTGTACAGCAGTAAAATGAATCCAGAAACATCATAATAATATGAAAACACTGACAGGGACCATTTTTACTGCACAATGACTACTTTTATTTTTCATATTTTAAGAATATATTGCTATATACTCCAGAATACTACTTCCCTTAAGTTTTAAAGACAGAACTTTTTCTTGTAGCGGGTTATTTTCACATACTTACTTTTGACAAACCTATTACTGCACACAACCCACATTGGTTGGAGGCATGTGCAGTACAGTTTACTACATTTCAAACTACCCCCGATGTAAAACACATCTCTGGTTGAGAATCACAGCGCTAAAGATCTTAGCTAATTTGCACTGAACACACACTCACAAAACAACCTATAATTAGTTGCATTCGCACACATTGTAATGCAATTATATTCAAGTGCCCTTTTCCCTCCTGTTCATTTTCCAACAGTTGAGCAGCAGTACAGTGTGACATGGTAAATGGCCTCAGGGAGCGAGCATCACTCCAACACATAGAATCATATCAGTTACTAAGCAGCTGTCACTGTTATTTCCACTTTGCAAATGGGAAATATGACTGACCACAATGAGACATTGCACCTTTAACATCCCATTGATTTATTTATGAGATGCAGTAAAACTTACAGCCACTGTTTGATGATAAGTGCTATGTATTACTTCAATTAGATCTTTTAAGATCTGATTTAAAAGATCCCAGGGTGAACCCAGAGTCTGGTAAAACTGCTTTTTCTATTTATGCACCATGGGAAACACTCCCTTCTTTAAATACGTTTAAAGGTATTTTACATACTGTTATGAAATAAACTTGTTGCTGCTTTGCATAACCTCTGTAGAGCGGCGTGACTTATGGATATCACTGGTATGATCTATTTGTCTCTATCGAACTTCTCTCTTATTCTTCTTTCAGTATCTTTCTTATGTTGTTTTTATGTATTTAGTGTGTTTTTTATGTGAAACCCTTTGTTGCTGCCATTTCCTGACTCCCTGTTAGAAGAGATCTTGTGTCTCAGTGGGACCTTGAAATAGAGGATAAATAAATTGAAAGAATTGTAGTACCTTTTTTTTTGGCATCTTTTGATTCATGTTTTCGGTTGAAAAGCTCTTCATAGGCACAAAATAAAAATGTTCTAATAACATCTGTGATTAATACCAGATAGTACTTTTTTAAGTGTTATTTTTCTTATCGTAGTGTTACTGCTTTGAATCAGCCCATCTAAATCTCCAGCTAAAAGAACGTTACGGTGGAGGCTAATGAAGGCTGACTGGGTGAAAGGGCAGAATGGCGCCATGGAGCTCGCCTGGCCTCAGCCCCTCCGGGGAATCACAAAAGACCTGCAAGTAGAGGAGATCATGGTCCTGCCAATCCCTGATACCCTTTGAAATGGACGGACGTAGTCTGGCGTTCGCTCTGATGTCTGAAAATAAGCATTCCTCTGGGCAATTTCAGATGTTGTGGGTGCCAAGGAAGAAAAAAAGGATCTGGTGACGCAAGGTTAAAATTGGCAGGTTAAGAAGACTCCTTCACAGCTGGTTTCAGTTGAGTAGGTAGATCCAAACACTGAGGGAAGTTTCAATTTAAAATATGGATATGCTTCCCTAGTCAGAGAGTATGACTGTCATGTCGTAAAGGATAATGTACGGAGAGTCTGTCATTATAGAGGAGTAAACAGTGTCAGGGTGACGCAAAATATTGATTTAAAAATAATCTGAATGATTTGAAAAATATTTTATGGCTCCCACTAATTAAAATAGTCCATTAGATTATAGTATTAATAGAAGTATAGCCTTCGTATTGCATACTTCTATTAATACTATAATAGAAGTATAACTCATAGCGACCATGAGTTATACGGAAAAAAAACAGACCATGTAATGCAGTAATTGACCATTCAGATTTGAGAATTGAACAAGGCTGTGCATCAATTTGCCTCTCAAAATTTCTCCACCTAACCTTCAACAAGACAAATCTACACTGAAAGTGTTTCAGAAGGTTTTCAAACATTTGTCACTTGTCCCTATTATGTAATGGATGAGATTCCATTTCATGAAAGGCATCTTCATTGACTCCAGGGGACAGACGTGAGTCTCACCTTGAACCCCCGCACAGTTTTTTACGCCACAAGTTTTTTTGGCACCTTTAGTTATGCATGAAGCTCCTCGCAAATACTTTACTGTTTATATGTTTGGAACATTTATATGTTTGATGTCAAGGCTCCCATGAAATAAAATCAGTAAATCAGTAAATTCTAAGCATGTTGATTTCCTTTGTGGATCTCTGCTGTCTGTCAGGCGAGGACAGTCTTTGCTGCTGGTGTCTTCTTAGTTCCTCTGTGTTGCGGAGGAACAGTGCGCTGGTCCTTCGAATGGAGAGGTACATGCTTTGTTCTGTACTGCTCCGGTGTCAGAAGCAGGTGGTTGGGATGGATGGAGGCTGTACAAATACAATGGACGAGACTCTGCTGTCTGTCAGAGGGTTTAGGTGACAAAGAAACAGAGAAAAACATATAACAAGACTGGATATCTTGGCAGACAAGAAACAGGACACTTTGTCGGTGAATATTTTCTTAATATGTTCAGTACGACCATTTTCGCAACTTGCCAGAATGTAATTAACAACACTTTCTTAAAGCTTAAGGGATTGTCAGAGTCAGAAGGTATTATCCTTTAAGGACCATGAATGTCTGGATGAAATTTCATGGCAATCAACCCATAGTTTTTGAGACATTTCTTGTTGGCCAAAGAACAGAAAACTGACACTGCTGTTCCTATTTTCAGCCACACTAACAGCATAACCTTTGAACATCAAGAAAAGTGTTGAGGAGATGATGAACAAGAGGATTCTTGATGTATTCCAGATAGTTTCACGTAGCCAGATCTCCACACTTCGCTTTAGTGTTGTGCCAGCGCTGGAGAAAGGTCTGTCTAAACCTATTATCATTCTGGAAAAGGGGAAACAAGAACTGTAAGTTCAATCAGATGCATCCGCTATCCTTGAATCATAATCTGTTCATGCGGTTCTCTCAATTTCTAGCGACCTACAATTAGTGACAGACTTTTTAGTAAGGGATACCTGATAAGTGGCAACTATAGAATTCAGTGGACGTTGTAATGCCAGTGATGAAAAGGAAGGAAAAAAACAACCAAATGGTGTTGAAAAATGGACAGAAAAGTGTTTTTACACAACATTATGACGTCGGAGTTCCTCAGTAATATTTACTGACATCTAGTGGTGAATTTGGAGATTACAACCAACTGAATAGCCCTCGCTTCTCCAGCCGGTGCAGTGGCCGCTAAAATCATGAAAAGCCCTCGTTAGAGCCAGTGTTTGGTTTGTCCATTTTGGGCTTTTCAGTTAAGCGGATACTTACTCCCTACTGTCGAAACATGGCGGTGCAACATGGTGGATTCTGCGTAGGCGACCCGCTCCCTCTGTAGATGTAAACAGCTCACTCTAAGATAACACAGTGATTCTTATTTTCAAACATAATTATGAATATCACGTTCCATTTCTGCAATTAGATCCCTCTAAATCCTACACAATGAACCTTTAAAACCAATCACTATCGTCTTCGTCGGCGCTAAGTCAAGGACGCAGTAACATGGCCTCTTTTGCGAACTTGTTGCGGTGTAACACGCATGCACATGGGGAGGCGATCCCTGCACCGTGACGAAACTGTGACATATCACATTATAAAACTGATATTCTGGAGGCTGAAGTCTTTTCGACACCTTATTATGATTCCGCAGCAACATGGATGGTGACCAAACAGGCCAGCTGGAGGAAGTAAAACCGCATAACAAGAGTGGTTAGATGATTGCCATAATCACAGAGAACGTGTTTCAATCAGTGAGAGTAGCTGACTCAGAAGCTTGACCAAAACGCTTAACAGGTTACAACAGCTGGCGTGTCTCTGAATGCAGCAGCTGAAAGGATTTCCATAGAGTAGATACAGGACACTAGCAGACACTATCCACACATCAATCACTCCCCTGAGTGCTTTCATACGCAATCACGAGCTGTGGATGAGCTGAGATGTCAGAGGAAATTGTCCAAGCCATTGCAAAATGGAAACACTCATCAAACACATCAAAAAAATTGTGGAATAATTTTATGGAGCATGTGGGGATATATTTAACACAGTGTCTGCTGTTTGTGTGTTATCTCTTTTGCCTATTTCATAAGGGGACATTGAACATCATTACTCAGAATAAAGATATAGGTTTATGAGTTTACCACTCTGTCTTTCTCCCTTTTTTCCTCTCCCCGCCATATTGGGCCATAGATCTGCAGGGCCTGACACTTCGATGAGCCCATTCCAAGCGAGTGATATTGCACCATAGATTTTAACAACGTGACAGAAACACCAATACAGTGCTGAACAAAGAGGCATTAAGGCAAAGATAAACCTCTGTGAAAAGCACATAAATCTGCTGGGGCCTAGTTTAAGATGGAGCCCAGAAGGGTGATGGCCACTCTTAATCAATAAGAACCTCATCAAGAAAGGTTTCCGTCACACCAATGAAACTTATGCCACGACTGCAAGAGCGATCTGCTTTTAGGCCGCTTTTTGCATTTAGCTCTGCTGGTCCAATTAGTTAGTGATGGTGCAGTCAAAGTCTTCTAATAGTAGGCGACTTTGACCAACTTCTTTTTCTTTTCTTTTTTTCTTTTGGCTGTGATGGAGCTCGTGTCAGAGGTAAAGCTCAGAAACCGACAAACAGAATATATGACCGAGAAAAAACTGCAGACTGTTCTGAATTCCTACTATATTTCACTCTGCTGCCAGGAATTCACTCACCCAGTCATTGGACAAGTATTTAGATAACCACTTGTGTCCCAAAGAAGTCATCCTCCAAGCATTATTCCCCAGATTCCATTATGGTTTTCCTGTGAGCAGGAAGTTCACTGAAAGATAGGTCGCCCTGCTCTGCACTGCATAATGTAGTAGTAGTAGTCTGCCTCACAGGATGCACTCTGCTGGAATAATCTTGGCATTAGATGACTATTTCAGTCGGCAGCCTTATCCCGCCTGGTATCTGCGCGTTACCATTTCCAAGTCACCCTTGGTACACGAATGGACGGCAACAACAAAATGAGAAGTTTTGACAAAAACCCACGTCTTTTGAAGTGGAGTTTTTCTTCTTTTCTTTCGTCATTTTAATACCACGGGTCGCTGGTGCAAATGTTCCTTCAAAACAACTTCTTCCTGACACTGTTTTGCAAAGGCATTGTTGTTGCACTCTGCACTGCGAGTGTGATTCATTTAAAGAAATAAAAACTAGCGAAACAACTCTAACCCTACCCCCCCTAACAAAGTGTGGAGATAGGGCTATCTATGTAGAATTAGTGGCATTCATTAGTAGTTTGTAAGTTTGTACATTTTTCCTGATCTTCCAACGCAATTCTGGTCATTTTAACATAAATTCTGAAGCAAAGGTTACTGCAAGCTTAAATGTGTATTTATCTCGCTTAACTTTACTACCTAGCTAGTATGAATATCATGACCTGTGTTGCCTCACGTGGCTGCAGTCGACGTCATAAATCCCATCCCTCCATGTTATTCAATGGGACGTCTACCAAACTAACTAACAATTTCCCAAAGGTGACTTCTTTCATTGTAGGTAGATTTCCTCAGGATAAGTTTTGCTTGTCATAATCTTTCTGATGAATCTATTTTTAATAAGTTATCTGATGTTATAAAAACAGGTCATTGATAGCTGCGATGACTGATGAATCAGGTGGGTGGCAGCAGGCGCCGCTTCCCATGTCTCTGTCTTCTACTTATGAATGTTTTTTGAAGCAAACATAGAGGACAGATAATATACTTTTATGTTGGAGGACTTGTTGACCTGTGAGGTTCACTTATTCCCAAAACATGTCAAAACACTGGCCTGAAATTTCATGTACAATTTCAAAACATAAGCACATGATGCTGCAGATTTGCGCTGCTGTCCATCTTGTCTTCGAAATTCTGAACTCAAAAGATCTCAATTGTGTGAAACTTAATAAAGACAACAGGAAGAGCACCTTGTAAATACGACTTGAATACATTTGCATCTCAACTGCACATTTGTGTGGCTGAACGTCTTGTTGTATAAGGTTAAGACAACAGTCACATCTTGGCTCCTTTGTGCCACTCTCATGTCCTTGACATTTACTGCAGCACTGGTGAAATAATTACACAGCTGCAGAGGTTAGGATGGCATATTACAATGAGATGAAAATGGAACTCGGTCCAATGTCTGTGAATCATTTTCCCTAAGACAGCTTAATATCCTGCGCACTGTATTTTGGTTGGGGTTTGGTTAGAGAAGTGGGCCCAACAATGGTTTCCTCCTTATATTCTCTTAAATTGTACTCAGACTATTGTAAATACAGTAATTACTGTTTGTCTTTCAGCAGGATTATGCAAAAACTACTGTATCAGTGTCATGAAACTTGGTGAAAGGGAAGGACACGGGCCGAGGTCGAACCTCACATCCATAAAATGGGGCGAAGCCTGGTCTTTCACCTTCTTTAACATTGAACGCTTGGATGCGTTTACACTTTAACAATCTTCCCTCTTTATTTAGATCATATTTGGTTAAACTAACCAGTGGCATCAAATAAAGAAAAAGGCAAAAAGGTGGAAAACATGTCTCATGTCATGCCTCATGTTGTAGAATGAGAAGAAGAGCAGACCATTGTGCCCTCTAGTTGCCAAAACACCTTAGTAAGAAACTTTGATTAACTGCTGAAAACGCTTTAGTTTGAGTGAGGAAGATCCGGATTTTTTTGCTCCAAATCACGGGCACTACAGAAGTCACTAGCCAGTTAGTGTAGCATGAAAATAAACATTTAAACCATGTCATAATCCAGGCAGCTAAACGGAAAATGAAAGCGATTTATTCATTTAAACTGTACCGATACTTTAAAAGCTGCTCATCACAAAACTTTTAATCTATTAGACTCTCAGACATTTCAGACGTATATAATCAAAAACTATTTTCATATAATGATGTTCTACAAAATGCTGCGCATTCATGGCTTTTGCATTACTTTGAATGGTTGGGAGTTACTCATAATAACTCACATTCCTTTTAAAAACACACAGCAGACTTCAACATCATATGTCAAAGCAGCCTTGGCCGATGCCATTGAATCAGGAATGCCGCAGCATCCTCCACGCAGCCTCTTTCTGTCCATGTGCAACATTTACAGACAGCGGTCTTGAAACCTTTCACAAAAACAAGGACAGCTGTGCCATAATGCGGACCAAATTACAGTCCAAATCTAATAATTACTGTTTCACTTCTTCATTAACTTCAACAATGGACTCGCTGCTGAAATGTGGCACTCGCTGTTAGGTGATATCTAACCTATTCATTTCACATATAAAAGCTCCATTCAGAGTTTGTCTTTAAGCTCCCTTTCACTTTTAGCAGCTCTACTGAGAGTTCCTTTAGTTAAAAAGCAGCGTGGCTTTGGCAATCTAGACTGACCCGAAATATGAGGAGAAATATAGACATACCGTACATGCGGAAGTTCTAGGTGTGAGAGATTTCTTTGACAGATACACTGAGGATTTGTTTTTTCATTTTAGTTTTACAACAATAGCTCCAACACCTGTGGAACCTTGTATGCATTCAGTATTTCATGCAGTCCACACACACACACACTGCAAACACGTCACTGTTGAGTTGACCTCATGCCCTCACTTCAAACAGGAGGGTGTCATTAAAGACCTGAAGCACAGATACAGTAGACAGCCTGGAAATGACAGGGCCCTGCGCATGACAAGGCGTACGGTGCTTGGACTGATTGATGAGGATAAAAATATGTTTGTGTAATCTTCCCAATCAGATTAAGTTTCACCTTTCCCGCAGCAGAGTGATGGCGGTATTGTATATCATAGCCGAAGGCTTTCATAATGAATGTTTCATGATCTTCGTGATAAAAAAAAAAAATAAGCGTCATCTCTGATTTTTGTCTCGGTTTCTCGTCTTTAGTTGTTAAATCCCACCATGTCTGCATGTTTATTGTCTCTGAAGGCTGCTTGGCACAATCTAATATGGACCTAGGGACTCCAGTGAAGTGAACACAAAGCACAAAGATCTTTGTAACGCATCATGAAAGATGTCTGACAGCAGCAGGTGGCTTTGTTACAAACTCAACAATGCAACTGAAGGGTTTGTGGATATCGCTGTCACCCTACACTTTCTGACAGAATTGTACAGAGTAACAACAGGATATTATTCCAGTTCGAACTTACTGTCGGCCTATAAAAAAAAAAAGAGACATTTCTAATTTATAAACTATTGTGTAAAGAAGATAATAATGTCTTTGATGAATACTCAGTGGTATTGAAATACAAATGAGAAAAGAAGCGGTTGATATTTACCGTAGCGGTGGAACAAGTGGGAGATAGAGTCATTCAGCGCAAATCTGATGGCCTGTAATTATCAACATGCAAATATCACCCATCTGGGCTTTAATGTGGCCTTCAGTTTTTTTTATTCCATAAAGGGCAACATTTCTAAAAAGACAGTAATTACTTTGTACTCAGTAGAGAATGTGGCTCCCATTAATTTTGCTTTGGCACAAAAAAGCAAAAACATCCTATACCCTCTCAATGCTGCAGCTGAGATTTATTAAAGTTCAGTGGGTGCACTTCCATGACGATTTTGGTATTAGGTTGCTCACTGTCAGTGATTTTTTTTTGTTTTTTTTTTTTGAAAGAAATAATCTTCAGACACACTAGTATGTTGTTTTGAAACATATGGTTAGCTAATTTCAGCGCATATGGCTTCTATAACTAACTGAGCTCTAGATACTTGAGAATCATCTGGTTCATTCAAGGAGCATTAAGATGGTGCTTTAATGCAGGTCATAATAAAAAAAAAAAGAGAGGTGTGTGCAATAACCCCTCTGGATTTTTCTGAAGACTTAGTGACTGTAATTAGCTTTGGGTTTTTCAGGATGCTGAATCAGTGTGCGTTGGGCTTTAACTGTATTCATTTAGTCAGAGGGCGCTGTCGTCCTTTCACTCTTCTTCTTACAGTGCAAACACATAAAGAAGGCTGTGATCCTAAATGCGTGTTAGGCTAACTAGCTTAGGATCACTTACGCAGATTCACGGTTTGTCAGGTTGTAGATAAGTCTAAAATACTTCACATGCATATTCACAGTAGACGTTTCCTTTCTGTGTAGAAGCTGGTGATGCTAGATGCAAAGGGATTTAGGTAACGTTAGCTTTCATTTATTGGATTTGGGCAACTTTACTGATGTAGCCACCGTGACGTCACTCGCCGGTTTCTGGACTTGCCTATCGTTTTGAAACCTAAAGTGTGGCAAGCGCTGGAGCTGGGGAAGTGCAAGGGCTGGTGTGTGAAACTGAAACTGTGTGCTACTGCTTAGTGAAACGGTTAACAGTAAATTTCATTTGTGTGGTCTCGTTAGCCTAACTTGTTAACCACAATTACAGTTTGGTTACAGCTAACTACTGTTTGTCAAAAAAAACCCAAAAACATTTTGTTCAATAAACAGAAGTCAACCTGTCAGTGTTAGCCCTCAATCAAAGCCCAACATGGCAGACATCAAACCGTTCTTTTAGCCTTAAACTTTCGTTAATTGAGAAATAATGTACAAAAGGACCACAAGGAAAGGGTGTAAGGCGATTGAGACCATAATGACTTCTGGAAAAAAATGTGTTGACTTTGTATTTCTAGGGTTATGTTCAATGGAAGACAGTTGGAGCCAGCACCTAGTGGCTGCCACTGGTATTACAGCTGTGGCATAAACCTTACATTGGGTGGTGGTCTAATAAACTGGTCAATATGTGCCGTGATATTTTTTGAAGTGAGTATAAATTTCAGTTGTAGCCAAAACCATACAAGATGTCACAAAACGTTTTTCGCTAATGCATCCCACGCAGAACCGGCTGCGATACATCAAATTTATCCGAGACATCGCCCAGCCCTAGCTTATTCTAAAAGCATTTTATATTGAAGGTGCAAAAAACATACCATTGAAAATAGGAACAAACTGTAAGATCAGCTGTGTCTTACGCTTTGCCTTATCGTAGCATTATAATGTCTATGGAGAGAACAAGACTAGGGGAAGGGGAATTTTGAGCTTGCCTTGGACTTACCAGTCAATTTAACAACATATTTACAGGATTCCAATTTTAAGGTCAATAAGATCTTGTAAAAGTCATCCAGAAACAGCATTTTTACACCATTCATGGGGTTTTTGTTCGCCTCTGTCTGAAATCACGGCGACTTGAAATCCCAGAAAGAACAGGAGTTGTAATTTAGTCACCATTAGGCTGCTACTGAATATTTGCTTGTGTGAGAACAGACTTTCCGACGGGGGCTTAGCGAAGGGTCAAGTCAACAGACACCAACATGCACAAGTCCATGATTAGAGCCCGAGCAAATAAACCAGCAAATTACTGTTTGTATAGGTGCGTGCTGGTCATGTGTTTTGTGTTCCTCAGCATGTTTGTGCGCAAATTCCTGCAAGCATGTAAGCTGGTTACATGCTGTTCCACTTCAAACTACACCAGTACGTGTGCTCTCTGTGTCAAATGGATAAGACCTAATCTAAGAACATACAACACAGTCGCCCACTCATTTCCAACCGACTGTCAAACCACATCGAGCTTTGGTGCAATAAATCACTCACTGACACACAATGTAATTGGCCATGTGATTCAATGAAGTATGCTTGAGTATCTGATGGCCGGAGGGCCAGTTCTTAAGACAGCTCTCACTTTGCTTCCCAGCACATCATAATTACTCTGTTTCCCTATGGCTTGCAATCCATCTCCATAGTGATCCATCTTTTACATTTAAGCAGTGTAGAGCCATGCACGCTCACTCATTCTCACTCCTCTCGTTGCATTCCCCGAAGCCCACAATTAATCTACGTAGCAGACCTTTCATATTCATTTTTCACACGCGTTCACATTCAGAGGTTTATTACAAGACTAAATGCACATCGGCATCATGCTCCGCTCAAGGAAATTGAACGAGGGACGATATAGCTGGAAATAATTGGAGGTAATTCATTATGAAAGGTTTTGAGAGTATCAGACTGGATCTGAACTTTAATGACAACTCATGAATTCTCACGACAGACCTCAGGACAAGGGAATGCTCTCGTTTTCTAATCTATAATGCATCGCGGTATATACATTCTGTCCCCAATGATCACATTAGATCTTCCACTTGACACATTTGAATATTCAGAGGACAGAAACGGTGTAATCATAACCTCATGAATAAAATAGTGCGCCATTACAACCTTATGAAGACTGTAATTTACATTTCATGGTGAGATAACTTAAATGATAGCCCAGGGGACAGGCTTAGTACTCGTAGCAGTCATCATTTCTAAGGCTATATGGACTTTTAAGGGAAACTTTGGGGTAATTTTTGCTCATTACATCTCCTTTAAAATGATTCCTTAAGGCTTTTCACATTACATGGTTTCATTGTTACAATTTCGGGATCAGCTCTGTTTAATGGTAGGTCATTTACTGGTGAAGTCCTGAGGTTGTGGACGTCAGCAGAACCAGCAGTCACCTCAATGACACACAGTGAGCCTAGTCAAATTACTGTTGGTTAAAAAGAAAAGAAAACAAAAAAAAAGCGAGCAGCAATTCAGCACCAAAAGACACGGAGACAAGGCGAGGTGGTTGAAAAAACGGAGTGTAACCGGTGTAAACTATTGTGCTGAGAATAAAAATGAAATTCACATTCATCCCAGCTCCTCAGACAGAAGAAGAAGAATTTAAATAATGAAGTGTGTTTGATGTAATAAAAAGTAGAGAGACAAAAACAAATCCAGAAGAAAATCCAATTGAAAAGTTGAAAAATTACTTAGCACATAAGTCTTTGCCAGTTATTAACACCAAAAAGATTAAAAGAAACAAAAGAGAAGAGATTAAGAGGAAAACGGAATCTATTTGCAGCGCAAAATGAGCTCATAAACTTAAATTTGTAGCAGTGGATTAGGGTTTCTCGTTTGTAGAAGCATAACATTTAATTCCCAGGATATTTGATGGAGTCACAAACTGAAGGAGATTGTATGAAAAGGCTTGAATGATGCAAAATGAGTGCAAAGTGTCAGATGTTTTTTTCTGCAGTCTGTTAGGCAACATTCCCAGTTATATGCTATGCCTTTTCCTCTTTGTTTTTTCACAGCTGGTGCGACTTAAGTCTTGAGATAGAGGTCATGAAGACGAAAAAGAAAAAAAAAAAAAAAAACCAAAATCTGCGGAATAGAAACTGAAATAGAAACTGGAGAAGAGGAGGATGTGTGGGCTTTGGCAAACATCAACAAATTCATTCTCCTTGTGAGGCTTTTGAGATGTGACAGTTTGACAAGTGGAAACCTCCGGGGAGATGCTTCCTATAACCCAGCAGGAAATGAAATATGGATTGTCAGGAGCCGTCCATGAAGGACAACCACCGGCTGGACGTGAATGGCACAGTCGATGTGTGTTTAAGTGTGAGCGTGGACAAATTAGTTGTATTATCACAATCATTGCCGTGTCCTTAACACTGACTCTTTTGCACATCCAGCCTATGTGAATATCATAGACTACGCTTTCCAAACCCCTCTTATTCCCTCATATAGCACAGCAAATGTAAGAAAGGCATACTGTAAATATAAGGGCTCTACTTTATACAGGTTTACAAGGGGTATAACAGAAGGAATGTAAGGCTGAAAAGCATGTATTCGACTTCATTTGAAAGAGAACATCTTCTAGTTTCTGTGTTTAACATGTAGCTGAAAAAGTATAGTTATGTCTGATTTCAGGAGGACATTACTGTTGAATTTCCAGCACTAAAAGGTGGTCTTATTCCACGTCACGGTGGTGTAATCGTTTTTCTTTATTTGTTCTTTTTTAGTGCATCACCGACTTGTTAAGGAGTCGAAATAATTAATTGAATGGATCAGTCACCGAGGGCAAAATGTCTAATCTTATAACGTAGCTGACAAGAATGACAAATACGGCGTGATTTTTAAAATGATGCCAAAGTACTCCTGAGGTAAATTAAAGTACATCACTGAATCACTTTTTAGTTTAGTTTAGATTGTTACGTTGAACAAGACTTAACAGGAACACATGCAACAAATTCTCAAGATATAAATAAATAACTGTGCCCATAACATTGCACGTCAGAAAGGGAGTAGGAAGAAGCATGAACTTGTGTGGGTTCTACTCCTTTTTTTGGAATCCTAAATAACGCTCCAGTACTTTCCCGTCTTTTCAGACTATCTGCGCACGTCCCAGGAGTCAACCATCGACCTTCAGGCCTCGCTAAGCTCGAGCTCAAACTGTTAAAGATGGAGACTGAAGCTTTGAGTCAGGCTTTGAAGAAAACACAACTGAGACCACACAGGCTGGTCGCTGTCGGTAACGTAACGCTGACAAAAGAAGTATGAACTGGACTCGAGCGGTGTCAGTGTTGACGTCATTTTTTTTTTTTTTACATTTGATTTGATACCGTTTGTTTACTTTCCATTGAGCATTTCGCTGTTGACAGTGACATGACCACCTGCCTTGGCATGGTCAGCTGCTCACAGCCAGACATGACAGACTCAGAATGTTTAGAGCAACGTGCGTTGATTTGATTGACAGACAACAGGCAGTGCAAATAAAAACAAGAGCGATCCAATCGAACACAAAGGAGCCCGTCTAGACGTGCGGTAGCCGTCCTGCCACTGATGGGTTTGGCTGACCCATGTTGTCCAGAAATCTGCCACAAGGAGGCAAAAAGGTGCGAAACATCCAAATGAATCATATTCTACGCATATGCTTTTAACCACAAAGAATACAATCAGATGTAACCTTTTTGTAATGACAAACATTTCGATTTTAGACATTATTATTACAATTACATTTGTTTTGTAATATGTAATACTATTAAATATGTGTAATACCGTTTCATGTAGCTAGTTATTCCCCAACACTGAGCATTACTAAGTCACCAATGTTAAATGTTGCATAAAAAAATGTCTGGTTCTTCCCTTATATAATCAAGCCAGTATATTTTAGCACATACAGAATATTTTAGTCTGGGTACAAGATGGTAAGGTAAGTACACAAGATGACATGAATGCAGTAGTGTGTGAAGTTTCACACCTTACTCATTTGGTCCACACTTTTGGGCTTTTCAGTTTGATCCGAATGGAAATTGCAGGTGTGAAATCTCTCCTGGACCACATTGTGGACCAAACAGCCAAACTTTACTCTGATGAAAAGAGTCTCAGTCTAAAATCAAACTGTACCATGGTGGTTTTTAAAAGAAATGTAGTCCAACAAAGTAATCAAAAGTGAACTTGAAAAAAGATGTAAACATGCCTAAACTTTTAATGGAACAAACTAGTATTGAGTTCTGCACATGGAGATGGTGCTGACAATGAGAGAATAGTAGCAACAAAACTAATCTGTTAAGTCATTTTTCTCCGTTTTCCTGCAAAGAATTGTCAACTGAGACGCACAATCGTCTACACACTAATAGGAAGACAAGGCCTACATACAGTAGGTGACTTCAAGGTGTGAAAAGGACCTTAGTCGACGCAATAGAGTCTAAAGAAAAATGCTACTCTAAAGATTGTAAAGCTTCTTGTGGAAAGTTTGTGATTTTGAGCTGTATAATTCAACAGATCCTCTAAAACCTGGCACGTATTGAAAATAAAGCCATTTAATACTCATGGTATTCTAAAACAGTTTTTCATAAAGTTTATTAATCTGCACCAAAGCAACATCTACTGGACTCTGCTTTTATCAGTTGTTTCAACGACAAATTTCAACGTTCAAAAGGGTTAGGATTAGCAGCGGCTCGCAGGGTGTTTTCAGCCTAAATAGCGTCCACATTAACGTCCACGTCACGAACATGTCTGCTTTCGCTGTCAGTGAAAATGCATTCAGTTCAGAGCTGCCGCTGCAGTGATACCGACAGACCTACAGAACGTATATCAGCCAGAGATTAATCTATAGGCTTAGCACTTTAACAAGTCTCCCACCTGCTAGGACAGTGACACCTAATAATTTTTATGCCAGCTGATCCCACCAAAGTGGGCCACCACTCTTGAGCCAGCCGGAGTGTTCTGCAACAAGGCGAGAAGGGCAAAAAGCATCGTGTTCTGAGTCATAAGCCTGAGTGACTGTTACAGAGCAGCAAGAGTCAGCTCCCACTCATCGCTGAAGTGAAAGGACCAGAACAACGTGGTCCTAATCACAAGTCCCAAGATTAATCACGCAGTGCAGCGCAGAAACATCACATACTTTTTAACTCCAGGAGTCAGGGTATAACAAGCATCCTTTTGTTAAAAGGATATCAGTCCTAGAGTCACTTATACTCAGGTATATATCTACAAACGTGAACAACCAGCTTTGTCTTGGTTTCCATCCACTCTGAGAGTTATTTAGTATGTACAGCATCTCAAGTACTTGCCAGGGGTTTATTCTAAAGCCACAATCTTCTATTCTTGTGTCACAGAGCCTAAGAAACACCACATATTTTATCATACTTTGCTTTGTATCTCTTTGTACTGTACATACTTTGAATTAAAAAGTAGAAATATGGAGCTAGTTGACCAGCCTTATTTTCTAAGAAATGGCTCACTCTACGTCAGGGTAATTAGAGTAAATAGAGAGCAGTTACTTAGAGTTACTACTTACTTCTCTCAAAAGTAATTGAATAACTTTACCAATTACTTTATATAAAAATGATTAGCTACTAGGAAAAGTAATAGAGCTACTGGCTTTTGTATATGTTCTGGTGTTTTGTAGGCCCTTCTCTCAAAAAGTCCAGTCTGCTCTGATTGGTCAACGCCAGCTGTGCAGCAACAACCTATAATGACCCAGCGGCGACCACGGATGTATCATAAGAACTGGAGACCGGAGCAGCACTCAGACTTGACACCAATTCCACCAGCGCGGTAGTGGAATGAAAAAATGCCCTGCGGTCCAAAAAGCATTTTCTCCATAGACCACAATGATAAAAGAGACATCTGTAAAACTTCTAACAGGACAGCCACAACTGCAAAAAAAGATCAGAAATGACTCTTATCAGTTTTCAACACATGGAGAGTTTAAATGTTTTAACCTGTCTTAACATCCGAAAAACAGATGACGTCACCGCGCTGTGCAGTTCGAGTGTCGATGTGTCCGAGCGGGTGAAGGTCAGTGAAGGTCCGCATGGGCAATGGGGCGCGTGATACATAATACGGAAGTAACGTGGAAGCCAGAAACTTTTTTTTTTTTTTGTTGAAAAGAAGGAAAGAATTTTGGAATCCACTTCTTATTCTGCATCCATGGTGACGACTCATAACCGCTAGCCAGCTCCAGGTCAGCTCTAGTTCCTCTGCACCAGGCAGCAAATGGCAGAATTTGTAGCCATAGGGGGAGGGACTTACAAATTTGAGAAAGCATTTCATTGGACACAAAATTAGTTCATGACTCCAAGTGCACGATGAGTCATTACATTTTTAGAATACCTACAAAATGAATTTTTGGTCTTAATTGAGCCAGATACCGGTGAATAAGTGATGTGCAGAGAAAGACATAAAAAGTTCTCACACCTGCCCATAGACTGCGACTCGCAATTATATTTTTTTTCCTTGACCTCGAGGAGAGAAAAATAATGTGAACCCAGCTCAAAGAGCTCTCATTGCCCGAGTCAGCTATTGTGTAGGGCTAATCTAATGCTGACTGATTCTTTATTCACTCGTTCACTGAGCCACTGTAAGGTCAGGTGACATCATAAAGAGGAAATTCGCGGAGCAGGTTGCATTTGTCTGTTGTGCGTTGACATTAAACTGCATTTTAAAGCGAAGGGTAGCTAGTGTTGAGCGTAGAGGAGCAGAGAAGAGGCACTAAAGGACTAGGGAGCGAGCTTAAGGATTTTTATGCGGAAAAACTGAATCGGTCGTCCAACTAGAAATCAGTGTACAGGCTGTTATCGTGGATGTAGACAACCGAGACAGTTGTTAGCTTAGAAATGGAGTTAGCTAACGTCAACGAACAACCGACTCCCAGCACAAAGCAGACTCCAAACACAAACTTAACTTAACCACACAAGCATGTGCATGTCACATATCGAACCTTTAAATTTTGGTTCATTTGAAACGGAAATTAGTTACATAGAGCCAGAAGTAACGGAATTACAGTAATGGTGATCATTTCGTGCGTATTTCCAACACTGCTCTGGATTATCCTACGTATTACTTCAGCATGTTTCAAAAGGATTAAGCTACATTCTGCATGATACTTCTTACGACATTTACTTTTGTGCTGTTACTAGTTTGTCTCTTTTTTGTTCTTTACCTCTGAGCATAATGCCACAGCTCACTTCAGTGCCCTCTGGCTGAGCATTACTGACCTACTGTACTTATGTCCCACTGCTCCTCTCTGCATCAGTGGACAACATCTGGCTCAGTGACCTCTGAGACAGCCTCACCGGACTTTCAATGGCACACTGAGCGTTGTGCTGCTTTAAGAGAGTAGATGTGTGTAAGAGGGGGGCCGGTGCGTATTTGCTTGCATGAATGCAGCCGCCTGGTAAATCACCCGACATGAGAACTCACGTTCGCTCATCCCTGCACTCCCCTCTGCCTTCAGGCCTGCACAGCCCTCAGATGAAGCAGAATATTAACGCAATGTAAACTGGCATTTCTTCCCCCATCTTCTTCCTGCTTCTTCCCAAACCCTAAATGTCTTTATTTCTCTCAGGTCTCAGATATTGAGTGTGTCATGGAGACACGGCGCTGGAGAATGAATTGAGGAAGAAATGTGCAAGAGGAATGTGGAACACCGTGCAGCGGTTAGTGAGATAAGTGGCATTTGTGTTTCCTCCCGTGGCTAATTATGCTATTTATACCCTAGCAATGGAGGAGATGCTTTGAGCTGGTACACCAAGATTAGTATTCTCACTAACATTGTTTATCCGCCTGAAAGTGATAGCAGCACACACCTCTTGCTTTAGGGGGGAAAAGCTGAGTGTGTGTGCATATTTGAATGCATGGTTTTGTGTATCTCTGGCTGGATGCGCTTGCATTTGTATCCCGAGTTGTTGAAATAAAATATTAGTTTTTCTGTGCCACTTGTCTTAGAAGAGCCTGAATATATAGAGTGTGGATGCACCAGACCGTTTGATTAATCCTCACCATGCAGACAGGTGTAGGGGGGGGGGGGACTTGAACTGGAGAGAGAAAAAATATTTTTGTTGTCAAAATTTTACAACTTTTTCTTTTACTTGCAACAGTAGATTCGAAAGATTACGGATCAGAAAAGTGTAATGGATCATAAATCGTCTCATCCTATTCCATCTCATGGCGGATAACAAGATGCAGTGGAATAAGAGTAAAAACAGGATGGGGTGTGATAAAACTGACTTCATCTGCAGTATATCTTACGGATATCTATTCTTACTGCCTCAGTTGTTAGACCACTGCTGTGGCATCAGAAGGACGAATCAGAAAATTCATACGTTGTTTCCTCCTTTTACAAAGGCAAAAAAGTAGGTAAAGGAATTTGATTAATAGCACAGTTAAAGCTTTATAATGATGCATAATATTGTATTAGTCACAAATACTCTGCAGCGCTGGATGCAGAAATAAGAACACATCTACATACAACATTTTTGAAAAGCACCCAACGAGCTATTTACTAGAGAGTCAAAAAGCAGACACGTTGCCAAGGTCTTTCCTGTTTGGGTTCCATTTTTATCAGATATATTGAATGTTGTAATGACTATTGATTCTACCTTACTTTTATGTGAAGGTTGCCACTTGGAGACACTCTTCTTCTTGAGCCACAATATGATGAAACCACAAACAAAATGCTAATATTAAGAGTTGGTTCATCATCATCCTCATCATTCATCATCATCATGTTCTTGTATTAATTCAGTTAACGTTGCAGACCCACACAGTTATTCACTAAATCTTTTTCCATAGCAGTTATTCACACTTTCCTTGAATTGATGCACCAACTTCTCCACCTTTCCCAAGTGTAATTTTCAATATTTAGATTTTTGTTCAAAGTTTTGGTGATTTGAAAATGTGATTGAAAACGGCTCGATGAAAACGCTCAAATGCAAGTGATCAAATAATTTGGTGGAAATAATATATTAATTTAATACATGTAGTCACTCAAGGCCCTTTTGTCATTTTGACATGGTCATTTTGTTGTTTTCAGAAACAACAGTATTATTAAACTTTTCATAGCTTGATTTAGGCACTTACAGCTCTTTGTTAGACTTAGGCAAATATATAACAGGGTTTGGTTTAATACAGACTTTAGGGAGTCCATATGCAAACTCCACTGAGGTAGAGTCCTAGATTTGTGAAGAAAGACAAAAGAGTAGTGGCTCCTTCAATGAAAAAATTCCAGTGAGATTAAATGTATCCATGGTTTGCAGAAATGCACCAATGGCGACGGGGTTGCTGTACCCGATTAGATCTCGAGTCTAAGCCTATAGACTTGAGATTTCTTTAGAAATGAAAGCCAACACAAAGGGCTTGTTGCTGCTAAGAATATACAGGGTGAAAGAATTAAAAAAAGAGATGCAAAAACACACAGCCCACCTTCTTCTCTCTTGTCTGATCCCAGTTCCTGGCATTTTCTTTGCTGCTCTTGTTTCCTTCATACTGACGTACAGTTGGCTACCAATGGGCATGACTAACAGGCTAAGCCTTTTTCTGATGCAGGATTGTCTGAGATTTCTGCAGATAGCGAAGTGGCTGTTCCAGATACCAGCACTTTGAGCGTGCTCTTTTAAGACTTTTTTCAACAGTTTTTGCTGATGTCGGAAAGAATCCTTTACACAGTCGTGCATCAAACTCCATCATGTAGCTAAGTTATAGTTGTGTTGAAACTGTCCTTGGATGAGGAAACTCATTAGCATATGCCTTGCATTATTTCGCAGCAGGAGACCTGACACATGCAGCCACAGTATAGGACAGTGTGTGAGACTTGATATCAATCCTATTTCTCCCAGCCTCTTGTTAGCTCATTTTTTCATTCTGTCATAGATGGTGTCGTAGAAAGGTAGATAATGGATTCCACAGCATCCCACTTTGATAAAAGACGACATAGCTGAGTCATGTGGTCTTATCAGGATGCAGGACAGATCATCCCACAGCAACAAGAGAACACTATTGTCTCTTTTCCCTCCTCTTACAAATGAATTCTGATTAGTAATTCCACAGATACAGAATGGGTTACCATTTGAAACAAAATCCCATTTTTCTCCCAAATCCTGACTGAATGATGCCAGAGTTGTCAATCCATTCCCCTGCTCCTCCGTTGCCTTTTTGTTTGAATGTTATGGGTGAGTTAAGCTTATGAATGCCTTTTTTAAAAAGCAAAACATTGCAAGGTCTGGCTCAGGCAAACTGGAATTACAGCAAATCGTTCGTAAAATTAAACTGTAACAATATAGCGAACACAATTTAATTTTGTGTCAGAGCCATAAATTGTGTCAAGCCTACTAGAGCTGCTTTGTTTTTATGTTGTTTGGGCTTGTTTTAGGTTCTAAGCACAATTTAATCAACCATTGCAGGTACATAAAAAGAGAGGCGACTGTGGTTTGTGAGACAATAGCTAAAGCACAAATTGGATTTTCCATTCACTTCTACAATTAAACAGTTGAGCTGCTGATTAACTGACTGACTTTTCAATTTCCTCCTTTACCGGCTGCATCTATCTATCTATCTATCTATCGATCTATCGATCTATCTATCTATCTATCTATCTATCTATCTATCTATCTATCTATCTATCTATCTATCTATCTATCTATCTA
>JAPQRN010000017.1:12196390-12207541 GCA_037367275.1 Coranthus polyacanthus | reverse complement strand
TGTGTGTGTCTGTGTGTGTCTGTGTGTGTGCTTTGCCCAGAGTTTTGTCTCTCAGACAGAACTGTTCAGTAAGTGAGAAGAGCAGAAAGAGGAGACAGCTGTCTAACCGGAGTCTCGTCGTTTTTATATCGTTATTGCCTGGAGATACAAACTCACTACCCGAACACAGTGGAACAAGAGGGAATTAGAAAATGCAGGCAGAGGACAGAGTCAGCGCAGGTAAATACACAGCAAATGAACTGACAGAAGTGATGGTTGAGAATTTGCACACCAAAAAGAGTCCACATAGTGTTTTTTAAGGAAAATCTTACATACTTTGCATTTAAGTATAAAGTTGCATAAAATGGAAATACATACCGCATTTGAGTAATGTCGGTACTTTACATGTCTTATTCTTTTATTCGTCCAGCTTCCGTCCACACAATGAAGGTATGACATTTTTTAGAATTTTATTTCATTTCTGTGAGGCAGACCTAAAATGAAACATGAATGTCTTTCAAAGATACATGTAACAGCATCCTCTCAATCACTCTCTAATTCAGTGCGTATATTTTCTCAAACTCTAAAGATTCTATAATCAGGGCAAAGGTTCACACATAGACCGTTTCTTACTGATTCAAAATGATGTCGCTTTAACTAGACATATTCATAACCCATTTATTTCTAGCTGTCTTATTTTTGTGAGCGCTGAAAGACAGCTAAAGAGTTTCTCTTTCCATTCTACCTTGAAGGACTTTGAACGCTGAGTCTCACAACCCATGTTCAGAGAAAAGGTCATTTTGCTGAAAATGTGATTTATTCCTTATCTTTTGTGCGTGTGGTTTCTTTTATTCGACGGAACTTTTTCATTTAAAAAAGAAACACTGTCATATGTTTTTTCCCCCAGGAAGTATGCTCTAGGAGTGTATACCAAATACCGAGCCATATTCACATTGCATCTGGCCTTCACTGAGAAAACACTGTGAAATAATACATTCTGTTATGAAACCCTCTGCTTTTATGCACACACTACAGCCTGTATGACCTGTGTACAGCCAACCAAACTAGCAAAAATAAAAACTGTCACTTCTGAAGGGTGGAAATACACCGAGAAAACCAAAATGTCTGTTCCTCTGCCTCTAAATTTGAGTCATATAAGCATTTTGTTTTTGTGCGTGTTATAAATATGCAGCCTTTGCTTTCCTGATTTTTTTCCCCACTGTTTGAAGAAAACAATGATTTTTGTATCACGGCTAATTGGCTGCTAGCGATGGAAACGCGATGCCTAACAATGCCCACTGAGCATTATTAGCAGGTAATCACCTCATGTGCCAACATCTTCATTTACGTCAACTGTAGAGATGACTGACAAGCAAATCTTTCCCCTGTTGTTTTACTGAGCTAATTTGCTGGTAAAACAAAATAGCATCAGTCATGCTGAACTCTCATGTTCAGATGTAAAATACTCATTTCACTTTTCTATATGCTGATCATGTAATCCTCACCAGCAGCACGGAGAAGAACGCTGTGGCGGTCATCAGTTTTTAGTTATAAGGAGAAGTTTCCAAAGTACTGTATTCTTTATCAACGTACTTCTTTATCCCAATACATTGTTTCTAGAAGTTTGAAAGAGAAGTTTGTGAAGCCTTTTTTTCTCTCGCTCTGTTTTTCATTGCCTCTCAAAACAACTTTTTGACTTCTAATCAATATATGCTCTGGAACCCTGGAATATTTACAGCTGAAGTGAAGTTCATGAGACACTACACATGCTGAAAAAGATCCACAATGAGATGCATTATTCAAACACAAAGCAGGCCCATCTTTCCTTAATTCCCATGTACAAATCACATCTCACGCTTCCGTAGTTGCCTCATACAACCCTCTCAGACATCATTTTAAAATGTAATGGCTGTAAGGGAATAACAAATATAGGAAACAATATCTCTATTTTTTCAATTCATTTCTCACTCCAAAGTTGTACTGCCGCTTGGTCTTGAGATGTTGGCAGGTAACCAGTACAAGTCAGGGCCGTGGTGATGTAGTTAAAGCAGGCAAAAAACATTAGTAGGAGGTGGTTGAGGTGGTTATGGTGGAGCACCAAAGTTTGTGGCCCAGGGTTCGTGTCCCATTTCATGCTGTGTTCATTTTTGCATTTTCTCTCTTTGTCTTACTTTAGTCGTTCTCCGTACAGTTTTTTACTAACCCCAACCCTTTTTCTAAACCTAACCAAGTTGTTTTTATGCCTAAACCTAACCAGACCTTAACTATGGCATTATGTAGATATTAATCGGTCGAGCCTGTGCTTCGAAAAATGCCACCTATCCCGTACGCTGAAAAATGACGCTCTAGGGGTACCTTATGCTGCTTGTGATCCAGAAATCAATCTCAGCATGCCATCTTTAAACATGTCTCCGTTCCTAAAATGCACAGCGAGGATCAAAGAGGCTTACCAGGGGAGCTGGATGGTTGGACATGCCCGACATACCTCCGCAGGGAGGCGTCCCGGAGGCATCCTGACCAGATGCCCGAACCACCTCAACTGCCTACCTCAAGTGGTTGTATTAGGTGTATTAGTTATTAAGTGAGTGATCAGACTTGTGTGCGTTAACTAAAAACACGTACGGCATTCCTGTATTGACTACTGACACGTTACACCAAGTTGTGAATTGAATTAAAAGTCGCTTAGAATAAGTTTGACTGTTCTGCTCGTAAAATACAGCAGTCACTGTAACTACATAACAGACAGATGATGCAGCTCTCACAAACTTTTCCTCGACTCCTCCAAGAAGAGCTTGAAGACAAACCAAGTGGAGCTGCTGAGGATCAGCAACGTATAGGTTGTTGTGCTACCAAATTACAATTGGAAGGTCCCTTCAACACAACGGGATGCAGCGCATACATTCTGTCAGATATTAAAGATAATACACAGGGCCCGCATTACATCCTGCACATGGAAGAAAACTGATCATGCGTCATCCAAACTGCGGATAATGTCGTTTGGTTGGATATTACTAAAACAAATTCTCAAGTCTTCTTAGACATCAAACCTTGTCCTGTAACCTGTATTCTAGGAGAACTGGTCGAAGGACTTTTTGGACTTGGAGCAGGCTCCTCCAACACGATGATGGACTCGATGGACCTTGAGAACTTATAGATTTTGTCTTGAATCTTTAATTTATTTTGGAAATAAAAATTCTTAGTTAAAAAAAAAAAAAAGTAATGGCAAGAAAGCGGCTGCTCTCAATTCTAAAACTGCCAAGTGTTTTCCACTAAAGTCATTGTAGCATTAGCTAAACTTTAATAAGAATGACTTGATGCATAGGGGTTAGTCTGTGTGTGTCTGTGTGTCTAGGGCAAATGCTTAATAACTTCTGATATATTTCATTGAATATTTAGTATTAATATTTCATTAAGTCAAACCGGGTCTTACTCAAACAGATCCACACACTGGTGTTTCCTCATCTCATCTCAGACGTAGCTTTTCAAACTGCGGCTGCCAGAGTTTTAACCAAAACAATTAAAAAAAAGAGCATATTAAGCCCAGTTCAGCTTCTTTACACTGGATCCTCTGATTTTACAAGTGTACAATGCTTTGAATAGCTTAGCACTTACATATTAAACCGACTGTCTCTTGCTGTCTTAGATGTTCAGACACTGCGGCATTAAATGTTATAATTAGGACCAAGAAGTGTGGAGAGGAAACTTTCTCTTACCATGGACCAAAACTGAACAGCCTTCCATTAAATAACAACCATGCAGCATCTGCAAATGAACATTATATACAGTATACGCCTCTGTTGTTTGACTTAGGGGCATGGAAAAGTGCCACCAAAAAGAACAAAGGCAAAGAAAATTATTTAGACTTTGGCCTCCACTAAAATGAGAAATAATTCAAACTTGTATTAATTGCACATCGAAGTACAAACAATACATGGCATGACGCATGATGTAAGTCTGACTCCAACGGACATCACACACAAATATGAAAGGAAGGAATTAGAATTAAATAATCTGCACCAAAAATGACCTGGACAGCTCCTGTCCTGACTAGTGTTAGACCAGGTTTAAAGGTCGAGCGTGTAGGATTTAGTGGGATTTAGGAGGATCTAATTGCAGAAATGGTATATAATGTTCATAATTAGATTTTCATTAGTGTATAATGACATGAAAATTTGTATCATTGTGTTTTCTCTACCTGAAATAGCTGTTTATATCTGCAGATGGAGCAGGTCCTGTTCACAGAGTCCGCTGTGTTGCTCCACCATGTTTCTACAGTAGCTCCAAACTAACTTCCTCTTCTTCTCGTTTCCATTTTATAACAGGCGGAATCCAGCGTTATGGCGCATTACTGTGCCCGAGTGTGGATTAGTGTGTGTTTTTTGTGGTCACCGTTCTTGAGGGTGGGATATTGAGTTGGTTGCAATCTGCAGCTTCACCGCTCAGTTGTTACTAAATATTATAAACTGAACCATTAAATACAAACGTGCCAAAAGGTGTTGCAAAAAAATGTAATTGTTGCAGGTAACACAAAAGGTCAAAAAGTTGTTGTTGGAATGTGCGAGGCGGATACTGACATCTAAAAGCATTCAAGATTCTGAATAAACAGAAGTAAAGTAAAAGTAATTTTGAATTTACTGCATAAAAACCTTTAATGACATGTTTAAAGTTACAAAGAGTGTAGTGACAACAGGGCGAATTCGTCATGCAGGTTTATTGACAGAGAAAAAAATCACACTCACTGAAAGCATCCATGCATAAAGCATACTCATATTCCTTCTCACATTAATCATCCTGTCAGATTGTAGATCAAGTACATTTATCATTAATAAATTAGTCAGTGGTGATGGGGCAGAGGAGAAAGTGGGGGGTTCGGGGTCTATGCATGTGTGGTTTTTAAGAGTTTGCGCTAATTAGATCCTGGAGAACATGAAGGCTGGGATGTATGATTCTAACATTTCTGATTTCGCATTTCAGTCTGTCAGAGAAGCAGGAATAGGTGGCATTTAGGAACAGATGGCTCCGCCTTTCTGAGCGCTCAACATCGCCTCTCAAGCATCACACAGCGAATATCCAGTGTCCAGATAATGCAAAGCCAGGCCGGACCCTGAACACACCACCAGAAAAGTGTCTATATGTGACTATAAAGAAGTGGTGAAGGTAGATATGGTGGGCACGTATCAAGAATGATCTCTCATTACTAAAAAACATAAAATAATAAAAACTACAATTAAAAAAAAGTCCACAATAAGTCTTTGATCCCCTATGCCCAGGTCCATACCAGAATCATGCCACTGGCAGAACATCAGGCGGAATGCAACATTCATGCTTCAGTGTTTGTGCTTATTTCATGAAATTTAATGAGACCGTTGGCTCCGGGCAAGACCACCTCTGTTGAGACCAGTTCAATTTTAGGATCAGATCCAGGATTCAGTCCTGTTTGAGGCTAGGCCATAACCAGCAGAAAAATCTTTACGCTTAAAGATTTATTTTTTCTTCGACTGCTCAGACAAACGTGGAGAAAACAAAATAACTTAGTAATAGAGGACACTTATTTACATACTCAGTGGAATATTACAAACACCTCAGTACGATGCAATCCAACACCACCAGGAATTACCATAAATTGAATGAACACATTATTTTGCTTCACAAAGTAGGTGGTTTGGCAGGGCTGGTTTAATGGAATGCATTCTCTCACACAGATGTGCCTAATAAAGTCAATAGATTTGTCTTTGTTGTCAGAAACTTTTAGCGCCGTAACACTGCTTTGTAATGGGAATTGTATTTCACTGGAAAATGAATCCCAACACAAACACAAATATCACTACATTTGTTATGTTTACACTGACAGTTTCTTTTTCCCTGAAAAAAATAGTGTTTGTACACAGCCCTGGCTTTGTAGCTACATGGTAACAGGTAACGTCTTGCATAGCCAGACCTACAGTATCTCCACACTTTATTAGCACTGTGCCAGCGTTGGAGATGGAGAAGTCTGGCGCCATCCACTATCATTCAAAAAACACTCTCTATGTTCTTTGGCTAGTTTGCATTTCTCTAAACAAATACACACTCTTCTTTGCAAAATAGTGTCAAAGGAGAAGTTATTTTGTTGGAACATTTGCAGGTGAGGAAGCGAGAAGTGCTATTAAAACGACTAAATCCCTGCAAAAGAAAACATGGGTCTTTGTCAAAACTCGCCATTCTCAGTGTGTAGTCGCAGCTCGGAGGTTTTTGTTGTTCTTTCATGTAGCGAGCTGTACTTCAGGAAAAAAGAAAATGTGCAGGAATCAGTGAGAAATAATCCTTTCATTCCGTTTGAATTATGTCAATTACACAAACCATGTTTGTCAATTTAAAGGAACATTTTGCAAGTCAAGAAAAGCACGCTTTGCCGTTGAACTGTTGAGACGAGAGGTGCCGTCCACTGAGCCGTTCGTCGTTCGTCCGTCTCTAACACAAACTGCAACTTTCATGACTGTAAAAGGATCTTTTAAATATTCAAACATCACATGTGTTATTGATGGCATGCCACGATTCAAACGGGATCAACATGATATTTCTCTTTTGTCATTTGCTATATTTTTTCCAAAGCGAGGCACGCCGGAAGGGGCGGGACTTCGCCTCTCTACTCCAGCAGAGTGCATCCTGTGAGCCACACTGACTGCCGTGTCACCCCACCCGAATTCAAGTGTCCGTGAATTCGGGTGGGGTGGGGTGAGGGAGGGGTCAGAGCTTCTGAAGCAGCGCTGAGAGGAGAACTGTTTGAGAATGGTTTACTGCACCTTTAATCAGTTATGGATATACCCGAACATCATAAATTATGGAATATTTCTTTTCAAAAGGTCTAGTTATGCGTATATAACAAGTGGATAAGAGATAGATTAATAAAGAATTTAAAAGGGTCCTTACATAACATCAAACAGATGCTAAGAAAAATAATAAAGACATACCACTACATCAGGGACGGGAGTTACGTTGTAATACACTTTAAAATGTACATCTCAGGAAGCTGTAAAATCACAAACCAGAGTGTGCTGTGATCATCGGGTTTAGCATTGTGAATAAAACAACGCGAAAGACGAAAAGTCATAGAAGTTAAAACATACATACATGCTCTCAAACATCCTATCTTTTTTTCCCGCCATAAAATGCATTTTTATAGCTTCTTAATAAAACCCTACAATAACTTAGAAACCTGGTTAGAGGATCTACTTTCTTGCAGCAAAATTACAAACTGGCTTTTAGGTTGCTAGGAAACAAGAAAAAATAATGAAGACTGTCAGTATTATGAAGCCACTTTACAAATTGTCAACAATGTCGTCTGTTGGCTGTCACTCACTGCATGAGTGTCTCGACGGAGGTCCTAGAAGAAAAAGTTACAAAATTGCTTAATTATTTCTTTATTATAATGAGAAATGTATTGTAAAGAGGTTCGTTTGCTTTGTTTTTACAGGTGCCAGTTACTACACGTACACACACGGGCAACTCAATTCAAAAAGCAGGATTATCCCCAAAAAGACGGCGCCGCATTATTAGATTATTTTTGGCCATGTTTGATGGATGGACCCCGTCTTATCCGCACAGATTTTATTGTCAGAGCTTGAACTTTTATTACATTATATTGCACTGCGCTGACACGGTGCGAGTGTTGCTTTCAATGACATTACCATAAACTAAAACAAATCAGGTTTTATATCAGCCTTGAGCCGCAGGCATTAATCGTGCATACAGTGCATACATACAGATCCGATCTTAAGCGGTGAGCGCGAACAATTTAAATACTTATTACTACTTAATACTTATTACTTACTCATGGCATTCATCAATAACTTGTGTACTTTCCGCTTGTTCTTTGATAAGATCGAAATGTAAACTGATTCACCCAAACGCCAACTTGCAGCGAAGTAGAAATACTGATGAAAAAGGAATTTAGTTTATGAAAACACGGGCGAAAAAATGCCATACGGTTATCTATTTATTCAACAACTTTAACTGTTTCTGGTACCTTTTGTTTTTTATGCCACCGCTGCACATACAGCATTAACTGCACTGGTGATTTTCTGCCATGCTTTGTGTATTTCTGATCCGTTGACCCCACTTTTTTTTTTTTTTTTGTCTTAACTACACTTCATTAATCGCGGTTTATATGTTTCTTTCAAGCAGCATTTTCGTTTCCTTTTCCTTTCTTTGACTCTTCTGTTGCTCTGATTTTATTATTACTTGTCAAATTGCAGTGGCGTGTTAGTTTATGGTTTGCACATGGGGTTTCGGTTTTGACGTTGGTTTATTGGGGTGTTTCATTATGCTGATTGCAAATTTCCTGACGTGCACATCTAGTTTCAGATCAAATGAAAATCAACACACTCATGTGGCTGCCAGTGCATGTTTCATGAATCCCATGCACGATTTCACTTAACATTAAGTTGGAAGCGTTAACGTACATGTTGTGCTCCCTGTTCTACTCGCACAAAGTGGTACACAGTGGTGTTAGGGGTCAACACTGCTATTTCCAAAAAGTCTACTGAGGATTTTGGGTCATTTTTGAATACTTTAAAGTAGAAATTACAAATATCTCCTTTAAGGGCAATGGTGGCAGGTTCCTCCAAAGCAACGACCAAGTCAAACTCAAACTCAGACACATCATGAAATGGTTTTCACCTGCAGAGAATTCAGAACTACGAAACCGACCATTGTGTGTAAAACGGGTAAAATAAACGACATATTCGTCAGCCTACTCATAATGTCATAACTCAGATATTGTGCATGTGACCACGCACGCATAAAGGGCAATATGCTGATCACAAAGGCACTTGATATAAATTTGTAGTAATGCGAGTACATATACTGTGAATATAACGAGATTCGAGTAGCATGTTCCACACACTTCTTATGACAGTCTTTATTAGCCTATGAGACGGGATAAGCTTAGAGGAAATGAAGAGGTGCATACGGCAGCGTTTTGAGAGGACGCTCACTCTGTTCCTGGGGGAGTCGTTATTTATGCATTAGTGATGTGAAACTAATTGTATTCCCCACCACCTCACATAAACCTGCAGAGATGTCATTTGAGTTTAACATACAGAGACATTTACATACACCTGCCGAGCTCACCAAGAGACGAAGCGGCGAGTGGTGCTTGTTCATGCACAGGCGCTAAGATTGAAATGACAAAAGTGATCACAGTTTTCTCACTGTTATTTTCTCCTTGCATTGGATTAGTAGTTACTAGTATGATAACGGTTGCAGTGAAACTAAAGCACGCAGGTTTCAGAATAAAGGAAAAGTATACAGATATGGCAACACATCCTCAGTCGATTGCCAGTGACTCCCAAAATGACTCATATGCATGAAATTTGTGTACACAAAATACCATAGATAATGTTAAAAAATACCATGTAACTGTGGCATTTAGGCTGTGACATTGCCATAGTGAAGGTTTGGTTATATTTTTGCACTTGGTTAGAGTTAGGACGTGGTAAGGGCTAAAATAATCAGGTTCGATGACGTCATGTGAATAAGCGCATGAAGAAAGACGGCATCGTCTTTAAACATGACAATGCATAGGAGGAGGTGGTTAAGGAGTTTATTTAGGTTCTTATTTAGTATTTTTTTAACGTCATCAATTGTATTTTGTGTCCCCAAATTGAATGCATATGTGGTGTTTCAGGAGCGAGTGGAAATCGACCTGCGCTGCTGTCAAGCCCGCACGGTTTCTTATTGTGTAACTGTTCCGAGGTTTGTCTGTATTTAACAACGTCCCCTGTCCAGTGTTGCTTTTTTGCTTTTTTGTTTGTTTTACATGCACTTCTCATACAACTGCAAGACGTCACATACATAAACATCAGTCATTTTAATCCCCTTCAAAAATCGACCACTCTTGTTTTTTGTTTTTTTTTCTGGTGCTGGATGGAGGCTAATGGAGGACTTTAATATAGTGAGCAAACGAAACGCTGGAATACACAGTTCATGGCTTCTGTCAGGTACACTGTGTGGGAGCCTCTCGGCCTGTGCAACGTTGCTACCCAGCAGAAATATTAACGCGGTAAAACATTCCAAAGTGGAAGTCATTGCCCTTGTTTGCTCAAACAACATAAAACCAGGAAAATAATACAGTGGCAACTTTGGCAAAAATCAGTATCACAAACTTGGCAGGCAAACCCGCGCAGTAGCCTTATATCTTCTCCAAATTAGTGGCCCAAAGCTTCATCTGGGCGATGGACTGTGACTGGCAAAGCTCATTGAAAAGAGTGGAAAAAAGACAATAGGATGAAATGTGCTGGCAACAGAAGGGAGCAAGTTTGGCTCCGTGCTTCCTCCCCTCTGTTCTGCTCTCAGCGCCAGCCTCCCCCCACCCTCTGTCATCCCACTTGTATCTCTCTCTTTGTCTCCTCCTCCCTCCCCGATGCGACACCTCCTTTTTTCTGCCTCTCCCTCTGTCTCTTTCCCTCTGCCTCCTGCAGCACAATCTAATCTGAGCAGCTTCGCTCCCTTTTGAACCACCTCACAATTAGGCGAAGAGGAGCGTTGCCCTTGATGCATTGTAGCTACAACCACTCTGCTCAGCTGGAGTTTGACTTTGATCCCTTAAAAGCTGCGGCAAAAATGCCGGGCGTCTACAGTCCGTTTGCACTTCATCAGTCACAACGATGCAGAAACATCCCATTCATATCGGACGGGCGGCCCCACCCCCGAGGCCTGGTGTCACGGAGATACGGTTAGGAAACGCAAATCACCATATCATTCCCACGCCCGCTGCTTTAAAAAAAAGAAAGAAAGAAAGAAAGAAAAAATACCAAAAAGTGTGAATGGAACAAAACAAATGGAGGCATCAATATTTTAAGCGCTGTCGTTTTGGGGGAGTTAACTTGACACAGGCTGTAATCTAGCACTTTACCTGACAGACTGGCAGGATGGGCAGGATAAACTCTGTGGATAGAGAGAGCAATGTAAGCGCTGCAATAACAGCATCCTTTGAAGATTAGAGTGACTGGTGAGCGTAGTAAATTGCTCTCCCCATGTAACTTGGTGGCAGAGACAGCTGTGGAACACTTGTCGCCGACCTCTTTGACAGAGAAATGTTAGGCTTTAAGAAAACTGCCTAAACAAGCTCAGTGTCCAAAAATAGCGTTCTAAAAAAGGGTCATGAAAATGCATTTTTTCTGGAGAATAAAG
>JAPQRN010000017.1:12170717-12196290 GCA_037367275.1 Coranthus polyacanthus | reverse complement strand
TGCCTAAACAAGCTCAGTGTCCAAAAATAGCGTTCTAAAAAAGGGTCATGAAAATGCATTTTTTCTGGAGAATAAAGTGAGCGTGCACTGCAAAGACATACATCTTTTGAAAGGTTTTCTGTTAGGATTTTATGCAGTGGGTCTAATAAAAAATCTAGTTTTAGGTCGACACAGACAATTCAGTAAAACTGCAGGTTCACCTTCTGCTTTCCGTTACAGTCGAAACTCATTAGCTCAAAAGCATGTCATGTCTTTTAAATGTCAGAGCATACTGTATTCTACGATAAAGGGAAAAAAAAGTAAATACTCCAAAGAACTCATCCAGCAAAGTCAAATAAAAGCCAACAACTTCACTTTTACACTGACAGTGCATTTTGTGTTGATTAATAAAGCTGTCAGGAGCAGACGTCTGATTGGATGTCTCTGTCTGAGGTTAAATAACATATGTTTTCAAATCTTTGCTGAGCCTAATTACCTCAGTGTTTGCGCAGCTATGTCAGGGGGGAAAAGAAAGCGATAAAAATAATCATTCTCTAAAATGATTTTGGAAGTGTTAATTTGTTGCGTCTTCAGCATGCATGAGGACTCAATAATCCTAGCTTTAGCCATAAATTAATTAAAAGCAGAGGAAAAAACTGATTGAAGCCTCAGTTGAGTCGATAAATCTCCCACGCAGAATCCAACGTAGCCGGGCCACAAAGAGCAAAATGATTGCATGATTAAAAGACCTGGAGATGAGAAGCAGTTTGCTGAATTCATAAAGTGTCTTTGTTTACGACTTCAGCAACAACAACAAAAAAAAACCTAATTACAAATAATTAGCTTCACAAGGCATTTGAGGATAAGAGATGATGTAACAACAGCTTTATTAACTATTCCTTTTGATTCTGGTGTAGGTTTGGGGCAACATGATCCAAGATGTTTGGTGCTTCATGACTCTGACCTTTGAAATATTAACATTAAAAAAAAAAAATCACACGCAGAAAAGAGGAAAAGTGGGAATGAAGTAGAAAAATTACACATTCCCATTCACTGAAAAAACATGGAATGTTTACAAACATAAATCAAGGGCTCTATAGGATTAAATGTTTTGTTTGTCATGTCTTGTAAGCCAAATATGGGCATGAATAGAGAACAAAATATAGAGCTATTCATCCTGGCTCAAACCATGTTGTTAACCTCTGCGGAAAATGCGGCTTACAGGAATAAGCTGTAATAATACGGCAGTGCTACAGCAGCAATATGTCTGCAATAAAAGGATTTTTACAAATCCACAATTCTATCACATGAGCAGAAAAGCGCACTTTGCAATGCACAACAGTTAAAGGAAGCCAGTGAGGGGGGGGGGGGAAATCACACGCACTGCTCATAGTTCCTCATAAATTTATCTACAGCGTTCGCTAGGGAGCGGATAAAAAAAAAAAGAACAGCAAAACACAGTTTAGAACCAACAAAAAGTAGCCTAGAAATATGCTAAAAAGAATGAAGTGTCAAAGCTGTGATTTTTCAAAATTCTTTCCCATAAACATCTTTTCATGTCAGTGAATTTGTCACAGTGCCTGCTCCGTCGCTCCCTCGCTCCCTTGTTGCCTTAGCCTCTCTTAGCTGCTACTAGCTAACCCCTGGTGGGTAGAACCAACAAAGAAAAGACCTTGTGCTCTTTAAAAGGCTGCAGTTGTATCCCCCTGTAATGGACATGAGTACATTAACAACACAAAGGCACTAAATAAAAACCCCGGCTACGTGCTGCTGTTAACACTAGCTCTTTGGTTCAATTTTATAACAACCTCAGCTCACTGGCGAATCTATCGCTGACCGGCCCTTAGCATTCGTTCTCCACAAGTCACATACTGTATCTTCTGAACATACTAACCTTAAAGTGACATTTATAAGGTGCACAGATCAGTGGAAAATGGACTTCGTCTCTGTGTCAGCAGCGAACTTCCACGAGACGTTACGACACAAATCTTGCTTGGGAGGAGGTAAAAAAAAAAGAGCTATCTATCCAATCTATCTAATCTACTTTCATATATCTATATGAAGTCCTCAACTCTTCTGACCATGCCCACTTAGGAGACAGGAAGTCAACTGTTTCACATCACTGGCGTAATCTTTGTATATAGAGGATCTTTGGTCGGGTGGGAGTTCATCTGGTGCATTTGCTTCACCTTTAAGAGCGATGGGGTTTTTCTGGCGCAAAATAATTCATATGAAAAGCCACTCTCTGCAACACACGCTAGAGGTAACTCAGGCTTGTTTTTCTTTTAAAACCTAGAACATCGGCTAAATTTACACCATGTAGTGTCAACATACAAAGTAAAATCAGTAACAAACACTTTGTGCCTCCTCCCGTCCTGCTGCCCGACACCGCGCTTCATTTCCGCGTTTAAACAAACACATTTGTATTATGTTTATTATATGCTCGTTAAATTGGTGTTAAGTGAATCTGTGCGTCTTCGTCTTCTTTTCAGCTTCATATATGACATGACATGGTGCACGTTCACACAGCTGTAAGGTCGTCATGACTGAACATGACTGTCAATCTATATTTACATAAAATATGTACACGTAAAACTGCCGCTTTTATAATCAAGATAACAAATGTATACATGTTTTGTTCATTATCTGCACCTTTTAATCGTATAGACTTTTTACTTCCACATCAGTCAGAGGTATTCATCCCCTAATAATAACCTAAGTTGTTGTTATTGTGTTCTTATTTAATCAGAACAATAATGTGTAGCACACTTGTCTTGAAAGCTCCTGTACTTATAATTAATAATTACTGTTAACATCACTACGTATTTTTGATGAGGGATGTTATTGCTGCAACTCAGATTTAGTCAACCTGCCATAAAGGAGACGTATCTGTAATGACAAAGAATCATGGCCTTTCACACAATCTGCACAATTCATTACCTTGACTTACTCTTCATCTAAGAACCAGCGCCAGCGCTAATTGTCTTATTATATCAATATACAGATTGCTATGGTATATTATATTATTCGGATCAGTTAGTTTGAGTTAATTCAAAGGACGATCGCACCCATGGCTTGTTTAAGACATTCTTGTTTGATTTGCTTAAAGCATTAACTTTTATAAATGATCTCTGAAAACAGTCCTATTTATATGCCATTGTAAATATTAACCTACTTGACTGTGAAGGTTCTGCGAAATGAGACAGTTATGTACATGTCGTGTCTTAATTTATGCTTTAGAAAAAAAAAAAAGAAAAAAGAAAATCTGTGCGCTGTGCATATACATTAAAGGTTCAGTGTGTAAAATTTAGTGGCATCTAGTGGTGAAGTTACAGATTGCATCTCTCTGCTCTCACCTTATCTTCATCTAGAGCGGCTGCTGAAAATGCAAAAGTCCCTCATTAGAACCACTGTTTGTTTTGTCTGTTTTGGGTGTTTTAGTTAGTTTTCTTCAGGGGATAATAACTGCATTCACACATAGGAGGTGATGGTGACGGCACCGTCACGCTGGACGCCGCCCGTCACAATATGGAAGAAAGAAGAAGAGGAAGTCAGTTTTGAGTGACTGTAGACACATGGTCACCCTGCAGATAAAAATAACTCGATTTTTCATTTCCAGGTGATTATACGCTAAAGAAAACATAACAACGAATAATATGTTCCATTTCTATTATCGGAACTTCCTAAATCCCCCTAAATCTGACACATTGGACCTTCAACAACACATTGTGGCCACCTCCGGACCTCCCTTTACCTCCAGTTAAAAAGTCCTACAACCGCCACAGGTTATGCTCAACATGAGACATGTTTTTAATGTACAGGCAGTGTTTTGCAGAGATAACAGAGGCACAACAGTGACACCAAATGTGTGATGTACAAATAAGATAATGAAATAAAAATATGTTTTTTGGAAGAATTATGATGAAATAAATTAAATCATAAATAATGAAGAGTGGCTGAGTTTAAATAATTGATTGAGTCATTTATTTCATCATGCCTCACTTATTAATGTAATATTGAACACTTTGGACTCTATTTACTTTCAGACTCCACAGTTAGATGTGTCTTTGCCTGCAGGACTGTTTAATACCCATCCTTTGCGTTCTTTGTATTCATACAATAGAGGAGGAATACGCCGAGGTCAAGGCAGGGCATCAGGAACCTGTGATATTAAATCTGCTTTTCTTCTGTGAGATGCTTTTGTTCTTTAGAGGCACTTGCCTTTCTCACAGGGGCGTCCTCAGCACCAGGTTATCCTAAATTGGAAAATAAAGAAAAGAATTTTTGTCTTTATTCTGTTTCTTTTCTATTTCTCAGAGTCCACAACGATCAGGCTTCGTCTCATTCCATTAAAGGAAAGTGAATGTACTCGATGGGGTGGAGACACTGAGCGTAATTGATCATCTTCATGTCTCGGGTACAGTCGCACATTTGGCAAGTGAAAAGAGCGAAGCTGCCGAGCCTCATTGTCAGAAAAGATGGGACAGGAAAAAAAAGGCAATAGAACTGCTGATAAGAGATTGTCTGTCCTCATTTCCCTCGCCAGTTCAATTGTAGGAAGCTCTGTGTGTCGGCCCGCAGCGCACAGGGAGCTCTGCGGTGACTAAAGGAGGTCTGGATCCTTATCTGTTAAAGAAAAGGAGGAAACGTTCGAGTTTCACCCCCGTCAGCAGGATTTGCAGCAGACGGCGAGCGAGGCGGCGCTGCTATAAGCCTGACGGGCTTGTGTCTTGTCTAATGTGCGATAAATAGTTAACATGCTCCATCCTCACCCTGAGCCAGCTTGAGCCAGGCCAGAGTTCAGCCAGCATTATGAATAAAACATTGACAGTATTATTTCTGCTCAGTGTGACACCTACATTTTTATAGTTTCCATAGTTCATTAGTTCATTACAGTTTGATTCCCCAGCATTGACTTCTGGAAATATGTCTGTAAGGAGCACGCGATTTATCCCTTTCACACATGCATTATGGGAATAAAGATTGTTTTTTTATTATTCAAAATTGCGCTGAAATTGAAATCCATGTTGTTCTATTTCTTTAACTAAATTATGCTTTCTTTAAAAATGATTTAAAGGTTCAGTGCTTGATAGTTCTCTGGCATCGCTGGGCAAAAATTCCACACTCATGTTTCAGCATATTGTAATTCAAGTGGTCTGACAGGAAGCTAAACGTTTCCGCCACCTCTTGACTCTGTTTACGGCTGGAGAAAATAGGCAGGAGGTTAATAAATATGTGATTGACAGCTGTAATTATCGACTGCTGTTAAGTTTCCATCAGACGTGACTCTAGAAGCAGCACGGCAGCTTCCGCGACCGTGATATCTTAGCTTCACTTTTCCACGGCGGCGTGAAACGACATCATACCACCGATCTTTATATTTAGTCTTTTGATTTTGACAGAGAGGCGAGAGCCGCGAAAGGGAGGGCTCGGTTATTTCCCAGATTTCAGCTTGTGCAGCTTTAACTGCCCATACAATGTGACATGCAATGAAGCCAGAGCTGAAAGGAAAAGAAATATCCTGTCTCTTGTCTCAGGTTATGTAATGTTTTATATAGGCTCAGTTTCTATTTTAGACACAACAAAGAAGAAGAAGCTCAAGGTGGGTTTAGCAATCGTGGTTACACTGTATGTATTCGGAAACTCTGCAGCAACACAGTAGAATATGAGAATGAATCCACTGCTGATGAAATCAAAACAAAGACCCATTTCTATTCTCCACAACTCCCTACTGTGAGCAACGCAGAACACTCTCTATGCACTGGGAAAATGGAGACGGGAGTGAGTTAAAACTTTAAACTAAAACAGTTTGGGCTGTGCTTCAGCTACATGTTAAACACAGTAATTAAGGGATGAAGTGTAATAAATGCATATTCACCTCACATTTCTTCTGACATAAGCCTAATCCTACATTAAAAGGTTAAAATGTGATGTCTCAGGAACGGCTTGACAGAATGTCTTCAAATTGTCCTCAAAGATTCACTTGGACCAAAGGATGAACTGATTAGATATTGGTAGCCAGAGGTCACGGTCACTGTGACCTCACGGCAGAATTCAAGGATTTAGACGCCAGTCACGAAGAAAATTTCACACAGATACTCAGTAGGATAAAATGATATGATGTGATCACATTTTATATCCAAAAGGTCAAAGGTAAAGTTCCCTCTTGTGGACACGGTGTCTCAAGAATGCCTTGAAGGATGTTTTTTTCAAATTGGTCAGAAATATTCACTTGGACTCAAGGACGAACTGATCAGATCTAAGTGGCCGAAGGTCAAAGGTCACTGTAACTCAAGATTTCAGATTATGATGCAAGCACGGTGGCTGAACTTGCGGTTCTTGTTGGCCTATAAAATAGTAACTGCAGTTACAATATTGCTATGGATCTACAGATACTGCTCCCAAACACTTTGAAGAACTCTGATAAACCAACACAAAATGGGGTTAAATTACCTGTCCATAAATGTGGATGCCATGCATGAAAGGGTTAAATTAAATGTTAATCTCTCGCAGTATGAGAGTGTTGAGTGTTCATTCTGCAGAAAGGCAGGTGAATAATCATCTTGGTACGTCTGCTGCTGTATTTCTAACACGAGCATTGGAAAAGGCTTGTAAGTCTCCAAATAACCACTGTGTGCATGTGAGCACTTGGAACACATTTTGCACCTGCGTGGCCCACCTGTCTCTTTCATGTCGAATGCACGCAGCGGGGGAGGGTAATGGAATAGAAAGATGTAGGTTTATTGGCATATTGATTTCAAGGCAATGGAGATGAGGCTGTGCATACTCCAAATCGTATGGACTAAAGAGTAATCTTCCAATTTAAACTGCTGGAAGGTGCTGTAAATAGATTTGGCAGAGAAAGAAACTGATAATGACTTTGGGCTGAGTATTACATTTGGGTATTACTTGCGCTGAGATACGCAGCGAGCACGGTCAGTGCCCACATTGATAATTTCTAAAATGGAAAGCACCGAGAGCACATCATTTTGAGTTAATTCCTGTTCTTGTGTCTGAACTCTATTGTTGCACCATCACTGCTGAACTATACAGTATTAAGTAACAGTTGCCAGAGAAAAAAAAAAAAAAAAAAAAAGTCTTGCTGCTCTCACAGTCTTTGCCTGAGGTGGAAGACTAAATCCTCGCTTTATGACTTTAAAATATTGCATTTATTTCACTGAGAGCAGTGTGTGTTCATGAAAGGTTCTGTTACGTTTTATTTGTGCCATCAGTACACCCTTGCGCCAAATAGAGATTTTAATTATACTGTGCACGGACCTTGCAAATACTGATTTCCTATGGGGACGATATACCAAAAATAACTTTCAGGCAAACAAAAAGAGTGTTTGTTTTTTTTTCACTCATTTCTGCTGTTGTACGTTCCAGTTTCAGCAATCACGGTCCTCCGTCTATGCAACATTTTCAGTGCAGGAAAAAAAACCTCAATATGAAAGACATTGATCAGTGCAGTCGTCATTCGTTTAACCAGATGCCACTAACCTAACCTAAACGTTACTTTACATCGCTAAACCTTGTAGACACTTTCCTAATTATACTGGTCAACCAATAGAGCAAACAACAAATGTCGGATTTTGTTGATGTAAAGCAACACAAAATGCACCTTCCATTTTTACTACGTTATTCAGCGATGCCTTTATTTTTCTCACACATTCACCAAATGGCCAAACACAGACTGTGCAGGCAATGTGACAGAATGTGTGTTTAAGGAGTTTTATAAGCAGCAAACAAGCGACTTCGCATTGTACAGCTGTCGCGTTGCACATGTATATTCAATACCGACACATATCGAACTGCTCGAAGAGATGGTTTGATGGTTTCCTAAGACTCTGATGTTTACGAGCACGGAAAAACACAACACATGCGCGTAAAGCACTGAATGCAAATGAGAGGAATATAGAAAAAATAACTGGATACTTGGCTGATGTGGATGGACAACGGTAAAGGCATTTATTAAATATATAACCATAAAGACATATTAATGGGATTTGGATTTGAATTGTACTTTGATGCTTTGGAAACATTGTCCATGTCAATAAAGCTCCCTTTGGATTAAAATGATGGTGAATGAAATTTAAAACCCGATAACTGAAACTGTAACACTTTATTTGAACCAAGGTCATTCCTGTTATCCGGTAACGTTTTGGCTTCGGAATTGTTGGGAAAAAATACATGTTTTTCATGATCAGAATACTGATGTGTTTAATTTTTACAAATACATATTGGCCAAGTTCAGGGGCTCAAAAAAATTAATTGTTATGAAGATTATAAATTAGATTTAACAGAAGAAGAAGAAGAATGGGAAAAAAAATGTGTTTCACCCAGTTAATTCTATGAGAACTTCCACCATGTTCAGTCAATAACCTGGTGGAAAAATTAGCATTTACACATTTAGGTTTCAAGAAATATATACATTCTTGAAACAGTCTGGATAATGTCGTTTAACGTCGTGGAACAAGCAGGATAATGTTTAAAAGAACAAACAGCTGAAGCTCGCACAGTCGAAAACATTCATGTCACTTCACTTCTCACACCATGATCTCAGTGGAATTGTAGTGTTTTTTTAGAAGCTGAGTAGATACTAAGAAAAAAGAAAATAGTAAAAAAGAAAACTGAAGTTTCACCTGATTTAAATGTATGTTTAGTGGTGGTTCGGGTTAACCAACGTTTTGAGGTTTTTATCATATCGATTTATTTGATTACCACTGAGGACATGATCGAATTAAACACATATGTCAATGAAAAGGTGTGTAACGTACTAAAAACTAGTATTTTAATATCTAAGAAGACCCAAATACATAATTTGTGCCATTTGTTGTAAATAGATGGCTCATTTTAGAGAAAATGCGAGTGAGTAGACATGGAACTGGAACAGAAAACAGGAACGACAGCTAACAGTTGTAAAATCCCTCAAGTTACCTTTTCATATTCTGTTTCTTGGAATATTAATGGATTATTATTATTATTATTATTATTATTATGTTTTTCAACATCTGATGTTCTTCATTTTTGATGTTACTTGTTATTGAGAAATTTGGATTTCTTTCGTCATTAATTTAATTACAGCAATTATGTGTCAAGGTAATATTGCTTATGAATTTTAAATTGGGGCTTAAAGTATAGTACATTATAGTGCATCAGGAATAAAAATGATGCTAAAAACAGATGATGAAAGCAGACTAAATATTCACTCCCCACAAGACGCTTAATGCACTACATGGTTACGTCTCTCGCGAGGATCTCCTTAAGCTACAGGAGCAACACTGAAGAACTCCCCTTTGGAGTCGGACGCGAAATCAAAGAGAGAAGACAACAGGCAGGAATAAAGAGCTGAAACTTTGGCAGTCAGCATGCGAAGAGGACTTACGTACAGGATAAGGAAATGCGGTGAGGACATATATATACGGTATGAGTTTTTATCAACCATCTGCACATGTCTCACACACCGTGCTTCTCTGCTCTGCCTCTTTTCCTGCTCCTCCGCTCTATCTGAGTGCCGGGCTGCCGTGTGATGCTTCGCCAGCTCCATCAGATAGCTCAGATCAGATCCAGGCCCGGCCAGATGCGACCCTGACCTTCCGCACATGGGTGTCATCACTGAAGTCGGAGCCAAGAAGAACCCGCAGCTGAATATCTTGAGGCAGTGAGGGATCGGGCTCAGATCATTTTTCTAGCATTATGTAAATAGCTATAAAAATGTCAAATTGTATTTTTTTTTTTTTTTATTATTTATGCTGCTTTATAATCAGTTACTAAATGACTAAGATTTCACGTTCAAGTCACAACAAGGCTAACAAATAATGGATAGATCCCCCGGGTTAACATTAATAAGATGCATTATCCATTTAAGTTGCCTCAAAATCAGTCTCGGTGATATTTTTTAGTGCTTGAAGTTCTGATCTTTAATAAGTGTCCCCAGGAGGAACATCTTTCTCATTTTTCATTGCTGGTGCCAGATCCAGAGTGACTAATCTTCTGTCACCTCGCCTGAAACATCACTGCTGACAGAAACAGTGACAGCCAGACACCCGCTTCGTCTGTTGCACAGAAAAACAAAACTCTCACAGAAACTCAAGTATCTTCCCCCACGACAAAAGCCATAATGTTGCTCATTCGCACAGTTCACAGACACACCTGTCAGTATGTTCACCTGCGTATTTCAATAATGTGCTCTCAGATTTTACCAAAGGTCATTCAGTAATTTTAGTGTGTATTTTCGTCGAACTTCAAATTTAAGATCATTAAACTGATTATTTTCCATATTCACTCAGAAAAAGCATGCAATTACCGCAGATGGGATTCAAATTATGTTATTTTCACAACATTCATGCACCCCGATCTTACATTTGGTTAGATTTTTACATTTCGATCGCATTAATAAAATTTGTATGCAAATACCAATTTACGGGACAAGTAAAACAATTACTTCACGCTGCACATGTTAATGAAACAGTTCAACATTTTGAGAAAAGCACTGTGAGGAAGTTCAACAGCTATCACTTCCAAAATGTCTACATTGTGTCTCGTTTGCTTCTCTGCACTGAAATTAAAGTCAAAATTAATGGGAAGAAAGATGTTTGCATGACAATTTGTTACACTGTAAAACTGAACTGACTAAAAAGATAAATAGTTCTAATTAGGAGGTTATGATATGTGTTATTTTTAATCTTTTTTATTCACACGAGCTGTTCCCAGATACCTATGTCCCTGCAAATTAGACACATGCCGCAATATGTCAGCTTTCTTTTCCAGTGTGACATATTTACAGTTGTTTCTCCTGATAGGGTAAAACAATAAAGTGCATTTAGAGAGGCGTGAAAGTAGTTTATTTTCCCTTGACTTAAAAGGTGCATTTTATCAGTGAGCTGCCTCTGCCTTCAGGAAGACAATGGCCCATCAGATGAAACTGTTTCTGATTTCTCTGATGATCCGTCTTTCTGTCAGCGCATCTGTCCTTTGACTGCTGACAACTCATCAAGCCAGACAATATCCACATTTCTGTGAGGGGATAAAGGCTGCAACTTTATTAACAATTCAACAATGACCTAATACATGATTGCATTATAAAGTCATCATTATGACTTGGAAAACTTGGCTCGGCAAAAACTAATTAAACTTCTGAAGCAGGCCATTAGCGTGTCAGCCTGTGCCAAAAGCCCGAATCTGAAAATTCTTATTGTATGAACTACTCACGCACTAATCCTATGGATGCCTTTGTGTTCTTTGCGAGAGGTTTAAGAGGCTCTCGAGCGCCATATGTTGTGTCTCATCACCTTAACCAGAGGCATGTGTCTGATGGTGTGTGCGGATGTGTTTGCATATGTGCAAGTGCTCAGATGTGTTTGATTGAGTGTGTACATGCCGCATGCCTCCAAATGTTTTGATGTGGATACGATACTTAAAGGCTGAGATAGAGATGCAGAACAGGTGGTCTTTTAATGACTCACTCTTGGCTTGCTTACTCCACTTACTTCAGTGATGGAAGGAAGAGCTTTTACTGTGCACACAGAAACACAGCCCTTTTCCCTACCCTGAAAATTTTATCTAAGTGCTGTTGTGGGTGTGAATGCTAACAGGCTATGGGCAAACTCTCCGCAAAGCCTTTAGCTTTAATCTACATGCAGATCTCCTTGATGTGCTGTCTTGGGAGCAAGGGAAGGAATTACTCAGCCAACCTCGGAGCTCATTGCTCATGGCCAAGGTGACTGCACCTGGGTAAGGTGAAACGTTTTCTCAGCGTCCTGTGAACTTGGTCGGTGAGAGGGCTGCTTGTCACAGTCGATCAGCTCGCAACTCAATATGATTGACCCGGGCAGGAAATCTTTAAGTTGCTCATGCATGGATGGAGAAGGAGAGACGGCGGCACATCAAAGCGTCAGGGATGCAGATTGCTCATGCATGCTAACATGGCAGCCAAGGTCAGGAGGAGTTGCTAAGTAACTGCTCCAAATCCAACCCCAATGAACGAAAGTGGACATTGATTCAATGCTACTGTTAAGTGATTGATTCAGGGTCTGATGCTGTTGTGCCATTCGGTTTGGAGAAAATTATTTATTAATCATCATACTGCTAGGCCAGACATGTTCAAGTCCAAAGTACACTAAGAAAGACAAGCAAGTTTTTGTAATAAAAATACAACAGTGGGAAATGATCATTCAACAGCAGATCAGGAGTTCACTCAGATTGCACAGGTATTTGTCCACAGACACACACCGGCTACACGTGAGCACGTGTCAAGAGTAACATAGGTCTGGGGGTGTATGGAGTAGAAGTGCACTGGCGTAAACAATCAGGAGTGGTGCTTTTGTTAGAGCCAGCTGGACCTATAAAAGCAAATCATAAAATGTTAATTTGGATTTCAACACGCAACGCCTTATGGAAAGTCTTTGTGGTCAAGCCGTTGGTTCATCCTGGCTGCTGGTCACACAGCGCGTAACACACTGAGGTGCTTAAATGTTCATGGATCGACTATTAACTGTTTGAAGAGAAGATTCCATGACACAGGAAGCAAGACACATTCTGACCATAAAACTTTTTTATACACATACTTGAATTTCTGACTAAACGTTTATTGACTAGCACATTTGGAAGTAGTGTAGAAGAAGAAAAGGCTGCAGGGATTGGGGTGAATAGATGATCATGCAAAGTTGAACTTTGTAACATGGGTTCATATTCACTTTCCTAACAGCAGTCTTGTTGTTGTTGTATTATACGAATGGAGCTGAGAGGATTTGACTCAGGACCTGTTTAGGCTTAGCATAAAAAAAGCTAGCTTGGTTCTGTCCAATTTTGCTCGCAGGCCTTTTAAAGTCACAAGGGGTGATTTTTACATTTCTCTTTGAGCACACATTAAACAATTAAGTTATAATGCATTAATGGTATCACTGGCAGATATAGTTTTACATTTTCACAAAGCCATGCATGATTTCCCAGGCTGCTTAGCTAATCACTATAGCTAATAAGCTAAATCAGATAAATTAGTTTTTGCTACCTAGGGTACATAGGCTAATAGCTTAGCTTTAAGCCAAGCTATTCTGATTTAACTTTGGCACTGATCATTTTATCACAGAAAGAAAATGGTTACTGTTTCTAAAGCGACGTCTCTTTATCGCTATCGTAGAATCCATACTTCTATAGGGGTCAGAAACCTGGACAGTGACAATACAACTGGAGAAGGCATTGGACCGTGTACATACATGTATGCTCAGGATGGCCCTAAATGTTACCTGGGAGGACCACATCAAGGACGTGGACCTCTGCAATGGCCTTCCGAGAGCATCGACAAAGGTGCGAGCAAGACAAGTGGAATTAGCAGGGCACTGTGTAAGGCATCCAGAACTTGATGCTTGTCCTCTTATCCTTCGGGAACCCAGACATGGCTCGTCAAGGAGAGGCAGGCGACATATAAACTGTATCAGTACCCTGCAGCGAGACACAGGGGCCTGCGGAGTAGACGGACTGCGAAACCTAATGCTGGAGAGGGAAGTCTGGAGGCGAGCAATCCGTCGTTCTCTGGAAGGAGCTATTTAGGTCTCCCTCGATAGATAGACCAGTTCTTCGAGTAAAAAAAAACAAAACACACATTCAACATGTTTAAAGAGCTCTTTCTGTATTGTAGCTTTGAAAGGTCTTCGCAATAAAATAGTTTAACACACTTTAACAACCTCATGTTGTAATCCCGTGAGGTAATGCCATCATGTGTCAGGAAAAATAATCAGTTAGAAATTCAAGCCACTTCTTACATTTAACTTACAATTTACATTAAATTAAATGTCAGTATTTGTTGATGTAAAATAACACAGGGCTGCATATACTGAACTCTACTGTACTGTATAGTATATTGTATATTATCATATGACATTATTGATATTTCTCAAGTTGAAGCAATCATATATGGCCAATATAACCTTTTATAGCAGGTGGTTAATAAATAATGGAATGATAAGCTTTTGCCTCTTTGCTTTAGTGGTTTCAATCTCCCAAAATTGATTTTTCACCACTGGTCCCCTATCTAATCAAGCTAGGTGAGTCCTGATAAATAGAGCAGTGTGTGTGTATGTGTGTATTGGAGAGGGCTGGTTGGTAGGTTATCAATTTGCATTTTGAATGTTTTCTTTCCCAACGGGCGTTATTATTAACCATAAATGACGAGATTGTGGTTAAGTCTGGGGATTGGAAAGGGCCTATATTTGCCATGACCAGACACAAGTGATGTATTCATTACTTTTTGGATATCCAAGATAATAAACACAGCGCACTGTACATACTGATAACCCGTTTTGCACAGTTGGGGTTTGTACTTTGTCATCCTGCCATCAGAACTAATTCAACGGGGAAAACAAAGGGCTGTGATTTAATTGCTTTTGGAACTGTATATTTGAGGGTTTTAATATGAAATACTAATGCAGCAGGATATCGTCATCTTGTGCGGTGGTTTGAGAAGGTGATTGAAGGCTGTTGAGCACAAAAGCCCTGTCTGTTGTCTCTCAGCGCAGGAAGGACCAGTGTGCGCACCGGATTGGGATAATCAGCACTACATGCTCCTGGTTTATAAAGCCAGCCACAGCCGGCTTTTTGTTTGACAGTCCTTGCAGCTCTCCTAACAGATGCATATGTAAACCCGCATTCACCTCCTCTTCTGTCGTCCCGACTTGCCTTAAACGCATCTCCAGAACTCCTCATCCTTGAATGTGGAGCTCCCAGGATTGGAGTGCGAGTTACGCCACCAATCTTTGTTGGGGGACCAAAAAGGGTTTATTTCATATCATGCTCCATAAACCAGCACTAAACCTAGGAGGGCGAGCAATCAGGAGGTGAACACAGAGTGAGCCGCGGGGATTCTCCAACATGGCTACACCTCCAACTCCTCCGGATTCCTGCCAAGCGTTAAATCAGAGATGGGGGAGTCAGCTATATACAGAGGCCTTGAGATTAGTGCTGGAGAAATGATTCCATGCTAATTGGAAAAAGAAACCTTACGATACCTTATAAGCACAAAACCTATTATGCAGAATGGTGGAGAGTTGGTGGAAAAAATTGAAAATGTGATGAATACAAATGACGACAGAGTTTAAAAGCGAGCAGGCTAAACTTCTGATGGACGGCTCACCTTAACAGGGGAGGAAAGTATTCAGAATGAAAATCACAAAGCAACCCCAGAGAAGATTTCAAAGCAGACGACTACTGGGATATTATATTGTCGGGTGGGATAGTTTGAGCTTGCGCCATTAGAAGGGATGAAAGGTTGGCCTGCTTAAATCGATGGATGCACACCGCCTGCTCTGCCATTTACAACACCTGACACAAAAGGACAAAAGATTTCAACATTTCATGATCATGTCCTCAAAGGCTATTCCGACCAAAAAGGAGTGCGTGTAATGTACTGGAGGGAGACTAGGAGCTGAGAGAACCTTGGGAGAAAATAGAAAAACATGCCGACAATGTCGCAGCGAGTAATGGTCAGGGGTTCGGCTGAAAGGTCTGTGTTGTACAGTTAATTCAAGCTGACAGGGTAGGGGATAAAAATGGGTTTCTCTTCTGCAGCCAACTAGAGGGCCAACCCTGTCCAATCTCTCTGATGGAGAGGGGTACGCACCCCTCCTCTCGGCACAGCGAAGGGTTAGACAGGAGCGACAGGGAGGTGCTTTATTGAAGGTGAAAAGTTGCAATGTTTTGTGAGTGGACAGCCTCAAGGGCAGCTGGCAAGAGATTAGACGATGTTATTAGAAAGCAATGGGCTGTACCTTCCACTCATAATCCTCCCACTTGGGAATGTGTCTGTGTATCTGTGAGTGCGCCTAACCTGATGCTATCAGCGACATTACATCCCTTTGACGATAAAAAACATCCTCTACTCCTCCACTCAGGTAAATGCCTTGGTTCTTTTTTTAACACTCAAACTAAATCTACTCACATTTCCTGAGACTGAACCTTACATAACCCTGGATTCACAGCCTCCGCGTAGCTCAAAACCAACGCAAAGGCTAAAAGCTTTTAGATATACACTTTATTTCATCAATATGCTGGCAATTTGGTCTCACATAAGAATAAGCTCCCCAGTTCCCTTTTTCATAGTTCTAGCTGTAGTTAAAAAGAAAAGGTTTTGCCAAGCACAAAGTGACTCTCATCAGTACTTTTATATTAGAAATTAATTATACGCAAATACTTGTAATTATCACTTGCTGTGTTCAGCTCATTATTTTGGTTTTAAAGCCATTTAAAACTTAGCACCTAGCTAGTGGACATGGACGGCAGCTGATCATTTAACAGCTAAACAACAAAATATGTGCCTGAGGTCAAAGTGGAGCCAAAAGCAGAACTCAAAGGTTCAGTGTGAAAGATTCAGGAGGATCTAGCTGCAGAAATGAAGCAGCACAATATTCAGAATTATGTTTTCATTTTTCTCATTTTTATTACCTTACAATGAGCTGTTTATATCTACAGAGGGAGCAGGTCACTCTTCATGGAGTCTACCATGTTTTTATAGTAGCTGAGAATGAACCTCCGCTCTTTCTTTTTCCCATTTTATGTCAAGTAGCATCCAGTGTGTGGATTTAATATCCCACTAACCAATACACCCAGAATGAACAAACCGAACACTGGCTCTAGAGAGGGCCCTTTGCATTTTTTCGTCGTTTTTAGACGCCACCAGAGGGGAGGGTGAGCTGAGAGGTATGGTTGGTTGCAATCTGCAACTTCACCACTAGGTGTCACTAAACATTACACACTGAACATTTAAAAGTGAGTAAATACGGCTTATATTCACCATGCATGCACACTATGGATTTTGTATTGGGTGCCAGATTCCAAAATGACACCTGTTCTTTCCTGCTGAAAGTCGCTCTCTGGAGCATCCAGGTTATTTCACTAGTCTGCGGCCTGCAGACCCACCCAAACTGATATTAAACAGATTAACGTCCAACCTTTTTGGAGCTGTAGGTGTCCTGTCATCAGGTTTACAGACATCTTTTTTATCATTGTGCTCAATGGCACACAGGAGATTTTTTTAGCTACAGTACTCTAAGTGGCCACTAGGGGGACTGGCAACAGTTCTGAATGGCGGTAAATATTATACATATACATATAATACTATATTATAACAACACAATATTTGACTTTGTGTGTTATCAACTTAAGAAGTGCTCACATTTCAAATGTGTCTTCAGCTCGTTTCTGACGCCACTAAACACTAAATGTGATTAAATAACAAGTTTTAAGTCTAACTATCTACAAATGACAGCCTTTGAAAATTCTTCTCCTTAAAATCATTACTTTACAACAAACAACTGTTTCATCTGATGCCAAGTATTTCATGAGCGCTGCTCTCTGTATCCCATGTACTTAAGCTTGGCATCTCAGAACAGATTCTTTTTTTTGAGGAAAACTTAGCATAATGACTTTTTTTGTCTTCCAGTGACAGGTACCTTCAGGTGCGTTGCCACTCATCGCCCACCCATGAAAATAATTGTTGTTTTCATCACAGGACTCTCAGAACAAGGTCACCCAGGAAAACCTCGCCTTGGTGTGCTGCTTTTTGTACTTATTTTTCTCTCTCGCCGAGGCTTGTTTAATTACAGGCCCATTATCTGCCTGCATCGTGTACCTATAACAAATAATGAAGCCATATATGTACCCGATGCAATCTCTCTCTCTCTATATGAATCATAAATAGATTGTAGTTTTATTTATTCCTGTATGTGTTTGCTTAGTAGTTAATTAACCTGAGATGGCATCAGCAACACAACGATGAATTTCATGAAATACTCTGAATATCTTCATTAATCCATATACAGATAGTTCTGCTTTTGAGGTTGAGGACAGTCACAGTGTTAGTATTTCAATATGTCCTCTTCAGTATGCATATGCGAAACGTATCCTTGAACACCTCATATTTAATGGATTAAAAAGGTAAAGCAGGACATTATACCGTACTGAAAAACAGGTTTATGGGGTTGACTAGACTAATCTTCTATCTGAACTACATTAGTCTGACATACGAGCAAAACGAGGGTAATCTCTCAACATTTTACACTCATGTGAGTCTTTTTCCTTAAGGTCAGTATTGTTGTTTTCAACAATATTCTCCAGAAACAAAAGCATGTTTGTTCTCATAACAATGCCTTTTTTTGTACTATTTTTTTGGCCTTTTCCCAGGCACATACTCTGCTTTCATTTCATACGTTTTTATATAAAAGGAAAAAAAAAACAAAACAACAACAACAACAAACCTTGAGCTATCAAACACTAGAGAACAAATCAAACAGTAAGTCTCTATAACAACATGGATAGGTGTATATATTTATGAATCACCTTCCATGTACATTTCACCTGAGGTATTTCCAGCCCCATGCAGCTCATATTTTATTATCTTTAACTTCGCGGTAACCTTATGTGGACATCCGTTCATGTCTCATCTGTCCTCCATGTGTGGACAGGGTGACAGCCACGGCGGCTTTCTTCCACTCGCTGCGGATCGTCATCGGACTAGTCTGCATCTCTTATTCCCTCATCACGACGCTAAGCCGGGCAACATTTAAATATTCAATAAAAACACCACAGCCGATGACGATTTTTCATCTATAATAAAGCACAAACTTGTCGACACGGAGATAATTATAAGAAGTTTTAACTCGGGGACTGCACAGGGAACGACTCGCTGTAATTGCGGTGACCATAAATGCATGCTTTATCACCTTTATAAAGTATTCATGCTGCGCGGTTGATGTGCTCAGAGTGTTTCACGATACACAGCATGACTGATCAGAGTAATAAAACCCCTCAAAAAGGGCAAACGGGGGATAATTCTCTGAAGTCAATATAGCTGCTAAATAACTACTATTTTAACAAGTTCAGTGGTTTCGTTTGAATTCGAAAGCTCTTGCTAATGCTTTTTGAGTTTTTTTTTTTTTTTAATGTGGAAATGCTGCGCAGGAAACATAATACGTACATTTTTTTTTTTTTTCTCTGAAATCTCTCAGCTCTCACTCTGCATAAGTTCAGTGCGAGCTGTCGAAGGAAGTGAGCAGAACAGGATGTGCCAACCTATAAGTGTGCTCGAAGACAGAGAGGAAAAAAGCCAGAGGAGAAAAGGCTCTTTGGCTCCGAGGAGGGTCACACACTCCAGGTTATTCTAGGACCTCATAATGTCGGCAAAGTCGAGTCGACCTACCTTTCCTCCCCCTGGGGATGAAGAGAGCATCTCATTTGTATAATTAGTTTACTGAAAAAGTTCCGCCATCACAATGCTCTGCAAAAAAAAAAAACAAAAAAAAAAACAAATTAACATTTAAATTAAGCTACACTTCTTTCAACATAAAAGGAAGAAAAAATTATTCAACATCAAATCAAGGCGTTACACTTATTGTGCCATCTCGAGCCACCTTGTGTTGGAAACTCTTGTAATTGTCTTCAGCTGCTCAGAGAGACACTGATTATGTGTCATTTCCGTCTGGAAGGAATGCGCCAAATCATTTAGAAGACCCTGACTTCCAGAGCTTTCTCCAGTTGTTAGTGACAGTCACTTCGAGTGCAGAAATATATGGAAATGCTCATCCGACTTTGGTCAGGACACGTGCCATTATACCACACATTTTAGCATTTTTACATCATTAAATTTGTGCATTTTTCATGTGATTTATGCAAACATTTAAAGAGGGTTCTCTTCAGCTGCTTTACTGATATTCAAGTAGGGAAATCATTAACTCTGACTTAATGCGGTATGTAATTTCAGTGTGGACAATTAAACAGGAAAATGTCAAACGGAGATGAGATGTTGCATAAATACATTTTTAGACATATAAAATAAATTAGTTTCTAATCATTACTTTAAATGAACTCATATTTAACTGTTTTTAAATAACTGAAGATGATAGTCATCATACTTGCAAGTTTGTTTTTGAAGGTTCACTGATAATGTTTTTCTGTTCCTTCGATAAATAGAAGGAATAGGAGAAAGCTTGAAGATATGGTTTTAAATGCGTGCAAATAAACCAACATTGTTAAAGGTTAAATTATGCCTGTGATAAGGCACCAAAGAGCTAAAAAGGATGGGATTTTTTTTTCCTCTGGCTCTAACATTGTGAGGTAGGCCGTTTGATTGAATTCAAGGTCATAGTCATCGAGTCAAGAAACTAGAAAAAAAAAGTCCTGCCTTTTCCTGCCATTCTGAAATGTTTTTTAAAAAAAAACACGAACACATTGGAAGTGTTACTGAAATTAAGACTAAAGAAAAAACAAGCAACGCTACAACAGCTCTGGTCATGCAAAGTGAGTGTCATTCAAAATTATTCATTGACTCTAAATACTACAACACCCATGAGTCTCAGCTGCCGTTGCCATGGAGAAGAGGCCTCAAACGGTTTCTACGAAGTGCAAAGGCTAAAAGCTACAGTTTGCACTTTGTAAAAACAGTCTGAGGAGAATTTGAAGCCCTGTGATTGGATGCTTGTTGCTTGAAATGCATCTTGGGGGTTGTAGTCTAACATAGTTCTTAAACTTTTGTTTGAGCTGACTCAGAAAACCCAACACTAAAAGTGAATATATATTCTACTTTTATACAGTCTATAGTTTTTGTAATAGTTTGGATTGATTACGGTTCAGTGACCTCAGTTATATCAGGTAATACCACACCGTTACCGTCACATCTCATTAAACAACACGCTTTGTTTTGTTCCTTAACATTACATGTGATTGTTTGTTATGTTGTCACAGTTGCTGCTGAAATCCTGTCAATCCACCAGGAAGAGACTTTCAAGACAAACTGGGCCATAAATATTTTGTTGTGTAACTAGAATTGAAGAGACACTGTTAAAAAGTTCATTATTATTTTTTTTTTAAGTCAAGTCAGTTTTATTTTCTTAGCCCAGGGGTTTCCAATCTTTTTTCAGCTCAACATCCAAAAGAGAGCGTGGCGTCTCCTCTGCACACCCAGTGTACACACTTAATTATGAACTGCATTATAGGTAGAGGAGTATTCAGATCCTTTTAACTACGTAAAAATACAAATACCACAGTGTAGAAATAATCAATTTCAAGTGAAAGTCCTGAATTTAAAATGCTATTTGAGTAAAAGTACCAAAGTATTTTCAGCAACACATTTATTTTTAAAGCACTGAGAGTAAAAGTAGGGCCTACTCATTATGCAGAATGTCTTTTTTTCAAGATGTTGTTATAGAATATTACATATCACTAACAAATGCATTTTAATGTACTTCGCCGACGTGTTGTCATTTTATGCTAGTCGTAGTAGCAACTATGAGTGTGGAATAAATGCAGCAGAGTAAACATATTTCCCTCTGAAATGCTACGGAGCAAAAATACAAAGTAGCATAAAATGGATTTTGTACTTAAATAATGTACTTGAGTAAATACAGAGTTACACTCAACCTCTGGAATTAGAGAAAATGAACTGACAAATCACAGCAGGTCGACTGGCGACCTAATGAGAAAGGTTTCCTGACCCATTTGGGTCCCGATTATGAAAAAAGGAAAGGAGGATACAGTTCAGCGTCACAAACAAGACATTTTCGTCAAATGGGTTTTAGATTCTTTTCAATGTACGAAGGCCTCTGCCCTTCAACCCTTTAAACATGGAAAGAAGCAGAGGAGGGATCCATCTTAATGTACACACACCGTATACTATACACAGTGATGAATATAAAGAACACATCATGTATAGAAACAGTTGGTTACATATTCTACTATTTGCTGTCGGTGCAGACGTACCTTCAGCAGACACTATTAGACCTGTGTACTCCATGCAAACTCCCAGCAGTAAAGATTACTTCTTATTCTCTTCTTATAACGACTTTTTACTTTAATGGTGTGCAATGAAGGAAAAATTTATAAGCCTGCAGAGTCTCTAAAACTGCTGGAGCCTAGTTATCAATGCACCCTCCTTTCCATCAGTGGTGCAGTTTTGGCTCACATCACTACATCAGATGTTAAATTGTCCACCTCTTGGTACAAGGCAAGAGCGAAGTATAATCTGCGGTTTATAGTTTCAAGCAGTACGCTAAAAATGACAGCATATCTCTTTTATCACACATAATTACAGATTACAGAACGCAGAATACAGGGAATACTAATAGTATGAATTCACTTTGAAGGAAAAAGACGATACATATGGATAGTGGCTGTTTATACGAGGTGCGACTGTTTCGTCTGTGCATTCATTTACATGTGGAAGCCTAGCTGTGACAGCTTTACTTAGGCTACTGTTTGTGTTACTGTGCTCTGTTTCCATGATAATATCAGTTAATAGGATTATAAATTGTTTTATCAAGTGGGTTCTATAATCAGGCCTAATTTAGTGCTATTGCAAACAGCTGCGCGGAGGGCCAGGCTTCCTGCACAGTCTGAGGTTAGCGGCTTTGCATTGGTTTCAGGTCCTTTTAAAACTGTATATGCATGTACTGACAATTGGCAGGGGGGAGAAATAATGAGATATGCCGAGCACACAGGGGATATAGAATGTATCATTAGGTTGTTATGGCAGGTTTTTTATGTTTTTTTTTTTTTTTAAACGGCATTTTAAACCTTTAAAGTGCTGCTTGTTTATTGCCCTTTACATAATAACAACTTGTAAGGAGCATTTGGATTTATGTTGCATTAATGAGAATTTCGCATGCAATCAATTGAGTTTTATTACAGCCGGGTGATCTCACTTTGAGATGCATGAAGAAATCAAAAGCATAAAGTATTTCTCATGCATGCCCCTCCCAGCAGCGAACAGGCGATCTTCGCCCCCAAGAGGCCCTTACTGTATGCAGACTCAGCCCCCTTGGCAGCGAGCCGCCCCCGGACAATCAATGTTCATTTTACTCACTCATCCACACCCCTTGCATTGATCTCTGCCGCCCTGGACATCCTGCATTCAGGCAGCGACTGCTTTTCCACGCGGTCTGCAGCACAGATGGCCTACACGCACCCATGAGACAGGACTTGGTGTTCCAGGTCTTTAGTACTGGGAGCTGGAGAGATCAGGGGAGGATATTGGGCAGCTTAAAGCCACTGGCAGCCTTTAGCTAGAATGGCTAAATGCTAATGCTCCATTATGGTTTGTATTTGGACGGGTGGGTGACTGGGAGGGTTAGTCAAAGGATGGATCCACAAACCACGATAGATGGATGGGAATCGGGTGCCATAGTGACGAGGAAAGTAGAGCTCCAGAGATAACCGCCACCATCTGCCTCACTCCAACAACACAGTATGACAATACAAAAAAAAATCCCATTCTGTAACTGCCTCTGCACTTTTTAAACTATTGTCATATATCGAAGAAAAAAGATTGAGGGAATGCCCAGTTAGATCATTTACTGCAACAAAGGCTTCAGACTTCAGGGCTCCACTTTCATTGCGTTTTAATGCAGCAGTATTTTACGGAGCCCACCCAGGCTCATCGGTAGAAAAAAAAAAAAACAGTCATGGAAAACTGTACTTGCAACTTTGCAATCTGTGCCTACAGGTTGGCATAATTGGTGAAGCTGGAACAATATTCACAGTCTCAAACTAAGGGATGAAAAATAAGGCAGATGTTGTTTGCAATCTGGTGACTATAACCGACCATAATATTTACACCCAGGTGTTGTATATTATTATATTTGCGCCAGAGTCAATATTTGTTAGGAAGTGGAAGCTTCAAATAATGACTGAGACAGATGTCTTTCAAATTGAAAATTTTACTGCTCCAAATGTTGGCAGGTTTACATGGAACAAAACAACAAAACGGCCTGTTGCACTTAACAGTACCTAAGCAAGACACAAGACACAACAAAACGGTCACTTCCGCTGTTTTCAGAATAAAAGCACATCCTGTCACCAGCATTTGTAGTCTTGCCAAATCATTAAACTTAACAAGTAAAACACTTCTACACTGTAAATACGTGCAAATGAATGTAAATAACTGTAAGTATAATGTTTTACCCTTCTTTAGCTGCTTCAGTGATATATTATGAAATGTATTATTTATTTATGTATCTTGACTGAAGAATTCTCAACAGTGTTAACATGTTGTTAACTTTGAACTTTAAACCCTGATCTTTTCTTGAACCTAACCACGTAGTTATGGTGCCCAAACCTAACCAGGCTGTGAATGAAAACTGAAAATAAAAAGAGAAGAAGTTTCAGGTTCAGATCTCGGTCTCCTTGGTCAAAGTTCTCAGTCTGACCCATTCGCCCTCCACATGCTTGCTTTCTAAGTGACTTACGTTGTACATAATTTACATTTTTCGATGCCTGGGAGATGTCAAGATGTCTGGACAATACCATGGTTTCACTTTGTGGGTTTAGACTTAAAAAAAGGGACGGCCTCTAAACGCAGCCGACTGGACAGGTTTTTTGGGCAGTTTTTCCTCACTCCAACCAAGGGTCTAAGGACGCGGGGTGTTGTTTTTTTTTGCACAAAAAAGCCCTTTGAGGCAAATCCTTGATTTGTGATATTGGGCTCTTTAACTAAAACTGAATTGAACTGAGACAAGTGCACAGGAACTGCCTACGAAGGGCTAACACTGACAAGAGAAACAAGGATATTGTTCCAACATTACTGAATTGTGGGACCGGTTTATAAATCAAATGCACAGAATTACACTATAGCTATGTTTTATTCAACTGAGCCTGTGGGCAGCTCTGTATTATTTATTTATTTTTTGGTTAATTAAAGGTATGTTGACTAAACTTTTTGCCACCTGGAGTCAACTATAACAAGATGTAAAAACACAGACAAACAGAATTACCACCTCATAAATGTATATTCCGTTAGCAAAGATTGAGTTGATTACAACCTTTGTTTGCTGCCTACTGCTGGGCAGTTTGTGTATTGTTCTATTGTGCTGAAAATGGCCTACTGCATCTGGGAAGTTGCAGGGCATCTGACAGATACGTAGTGCTGAAACACAATGCAAAAATTCCCACAGAGCTGAGCGGAACTAGAGAAACAGGTCAGGTCGTGTGAGTTTGAACGACACCTCATGGCGCACATGGGGTTATTTCAGCCATTACATCCAGTTACATCATACGACTTTAAATAATTACAGTAAGAGTAGTGGTTGCTTCTTTTTTTTTTTTTTTTTAAACAAAATAATACTTTCAGCAGCCTTTGCCATATTTATCCGTCTCCGTTCTTTGGCTCTTCATCCACAATTATCCTTCGTATTCACTGCTGTGCTGCGAGAGCAATGCTAGCATCTCATTAGGGTTTTACAAAGTTCACCGTCTTTTAAAGGTAACATTTGAGATGTTGTCTTCTGTAATAAAGCCTTCCCTTTAAAGGACAAAAACACATTGAAGTGACAAAGCAGATTCTGCGAATAATAGACGCATCATTGATCTGACTGACTGGTGAGGGTTGTATCCCATAAAATCTTGAAAATAACGAGCTGCTTCAAACGCAGACAAAAGAATCACTGTGTTCTGCATAACAATGTCTCCTCGAGTACCTTAGATTATATTTGTTATTGTCTTTTTTTCTTTCAGATTCTCATTTTACGTCCATCAGTTTTTGAAGTGTGTGTGTGTGTGTGTGTGTGTGTGTGTGTGTGTGTGTGTGTGTGCGTGTGTGTGTGTGTGTGTGTGTGTGTGT
>JAPQRN010000017.1:12146453-12157445 GCA_037367275.1 Coranthus polyacanthus | reverse complement strand
TCTCAGGTAACAAAAATACAATTCCTTGGGGCATTTTCACTCCTTAAAGTCCAAACCAAGGTTCATGTTTGTGTTACATTGAGAGCGGACCATAGTCCTCCCGTCATCATCTACGTGTGTCTGACGTCGGCATGTTGTTCATTTAAACTTTCATCTTTCTTTTTTGTTGAGATGACAGCCTTGTGATGGGTCGGACGGTCCAAACAATCCAAAAAGTGGACCAAGGAGGTTCACACCTGCAAATTTGGTTTGGAAACTGGAACTTTCCAACTGGAAAGTCCGAAAGTCCGAGGTAGGCGTGAAAGCGCCCTTGTTTTCAGGTGATTATACCCTAATGAAAACAGAATTATGGATATTATATTACAGTGCAAATAGATCCCCCCCTAAATCCAACACACTGGACCTTCGAAGGGTGATAATATTTTTCATTGTTGTGTTTATGACTCGTCTCTGCTGATCGAATGATTGGTTATTAAAAAAATTGGTTAGTGCAGGGTAAAGTTTTACAGCTTATCTAACCAAAAAGCTCTGCATTATTGTCTACACCAGTATGCAAGAGGCGTCACATGTGTTTTTCACAGTTTCTCTGAGGTTTACAGTAATGTTACTTGAGGGAGGGTTCGTACTTTTATGACAGCCATCAACATTTCATCTGACGGCTAATTAAAGAACAACATGACATTTTTAACACCTCATAATTTCCTTCTTTACACTTTTGGTAGTGATTTGGAATATGCCATCAAAACAGCCCTACCAATTAGTTTTTAATTGCAGCTGAGAGGATCAATGCAAGACTATATGCACAGTAAGCTTCCTCCCTTTTAATGTTAATAAGACTGCTGTTCTTGATATATGTGTCAGGGAGAGCTGCCAGCTCTCTGCAAAGTCACTTTAATGATTCTCTTAGGTGGCAGGCACTGCAGAAAACCAAACCACAGCAAAATCAGTTTATACCCACAAGGTCACACAGCGAGGAACCTGACTGTTCTTTATTGATAAATATTGCCTTCATTCCTTGGCTGCTTTTCCCTCGCTCACTTATGATTCCATTTTCTTCCCCTCACCTATTCTTTCCTGTTTCTTTCAGACGGTGTGAAAGGCTCGGTTTTAGGGGTTCGTGGAGGCAGTTGATGTCTGACCGAAGGTGGCTTTTTCCTGCGCCTAGGGAGACAAAGATGCAAGCCCACGCAGTCACATTGTGAACCAGGAGAGTGTGTAATTTCTATCACTCACTGCTCTTTTTTTTCCTTCGCTCCTCAATCCATCCCTTGACTTGTGCCCCTCCCACACACGGTAGGAAATGTAGCCTCAAAGCGTCACCGCCCACAAAAGCTAAGAGATCACAGTCTTCCGCGGAAAATACTCCCCCGTTCGATGACTGCAATTCCCTCACTTCCATGTGGATATTCAACTGGTTGAATCTGTGTAGCATTCACACGACGTGTTTCATGTTACTGTCACTGCAAATCCCAATACTCCAAGGTGTTGTGGTATGCAAATGATTCACCATTAAACACCACATGTGCGCACAGATACACATGCCACTACACATATAACGCTTTGTAGAAACAGATATGAGAAGTAATGTCACAGTGTTCCTCGACAGGCCCCTGGTGCTTCCTTTCAAGACCCGTCTTGCGGGACGTCGCTGTAGCGCCACAATGGTGTCTGAAACAAAGAAACATCGGTTTAAACAAAGGCACTTTAACAGCTAATCTCCACTGAAAAAACGTACGTCGGTGCTTGGAAGAATTTGGGGATTACAATCACGTGTGATCTATAATTCATGCATAGTGTTGATAAATTTATGGAGGTCTGTTGGAACTGTTTTCTCTCCAGCAGCAGCAGATGTACTTGATACAAAGCAGCCTTCCCCGTAGAGCTTTCTCTTTGTGGGATTAACGTGCATCTCTCCTGTGTTGGTATCACAGAATGCAGTCATCATAATTCACTGTAATACCAAAATCAATACATTCCTATAGAATACAAACATCTCCTACCCAACAGGTAGGACAATAATGTCCTTAAAGGAGATATTTGAACATATAATACTTGAAATGTCCAAACATGACTATAATTAGTGTTTAGAAAGAACAGTTTTGATGTTATGCAAAAGATGTCAGTGTATTATATTGCAGAGATACGCACTGAACTTTAGGCCAATCCCGACTCTGCTGTAATACCACTTTGTACCAGTAGAGTGAGTAATGAGCTACTGTAGTTTGAGTCTGCCTCAGGGTAAATAGGAAATAGCTCACATTGGCAATTCTAACCTTTTGAAATTCATGTAGAAGGACAGGTAGAGAACTGTAAACCCAACAGTAAACAGGAAATAAAACCATGGCTGAAGCTTTTCGCAAAGTAACCATTATCAGCATCACCAACACCTGCTCCCGGTGAGAAACAATGTTCAGAGCCAAAGAAAAGAAGTGATAAAAAAAGAAGCAAAACTAAAGTCAGCCATACTATAAAGTTACCATGTTATTATGTTTGCTCAGCTCGCAGCTTGCATGTGGTTCAGACCATTTATCTAAAAAGCAGAGGACTGAATGAGTCTGATTGCGGAAATAGTCAGGGAGATGCGGTTAACATGCAAGAAATGAAGGTGAGATGTTTGGTGTGCGTTTTCATATCTGTCAAAAGTAGTATGCTAGCAAATGTTAGCCTCGTTAGCCTCAGGCTAGAATCTTTACCTAATGCTGTCACCATGTCTCTCGTTGGCTGTTGTGGTCCTGTTCAGAAAGTATTTTACGTAATCATTCATATTTTCACTCCTAAATATCAAACATATTGGAAATCATCGGGTGATGAGTCTGTGAGCAGTTCAGGTGAGTCAAGGTTCGATTTATGCCAAATTGGACAAACTGGACCCAAAATCGTCCTAATCATCTTCTTGCGTGGGGCCAGCATTAAAGCAATATTTGAGTTGTATGAGGTATTCATCCACAGTGAGTGTGTTACCTGCAGTGAAAACGGTATTGTAGCCACTTACAAAAAACCCACGTAAAACAAATCAAGTCAGTCTAAGTGTGAACTATATTTAGATTATTTTCACTGCTTTACGTGCTGTCAGACAGCCTTTACTAACTCAGCATGGAGCCACATATACATAGGAATACGTAAGTTATACAGTCAAGAAAATGTAGGCCGTCTGTCACCCAATACATCAGTGAAAGTAGTCTAAATATAGCTTACATTTAAACTGACTTTTTTTTTTTAACATTGCAGGCCTGAAAATATAACACTGCACAGACATGTATAACAGTCTGTATACAGTGGAATTCACAGGGCTGCGGAGCCTGAAGCTACATCTGTTGGGCCCGGCACCAGACAGGGGAGGGACAGCTGATTTACTATGAACAGCTGCTAAAGGTTTGCCTGCACTGATTAACTGTTGGCTAAATGTAAAAAATGTAAACACTCTGAAATTTATGCAAAGATATTAAGTAATGTTGGGGGAGAAAAAGTAGCGTATTCCACTATAAGGACCAAACTAAGGGTTGCAGAATATACACTAATAGAAACATAATTATGAACATTATATTCCATTTTTGCAATTAGAGCCCCTTAAATCCCTCCAAAGCTTACACACTGAACCTTTACGATTGATCATTTAATTTTGAAAAAATGTATCTAATATCCTAATAATTTTTTAGGCCTCGTGTCACAGCCCACACCACCACCACCCCACTCACAAACACACGTAGGCTCGCTTATAACCACCATAAAGCTTTGTCTACATCTGGCAGTTATGCTCGTAACAATCAATACTTGATGTGTTTTTGTGGAGTTGGTATCTTGACAGCTGAGTGCTGTCATGATTGTAAATATTCCCAAAGGAAATGAGCTACAGTCGCAGTGTATTTCAAATGTGAAAAATAACGGACTCCATTCATCTCTTAAATGTGCTTCTCTTAAACTACAGTACATAGAACTTGCCCCAAGAATCAATATGAAATGTACATAAAATGTATTGATTACTCATACAGAGAATACACCAAAGTAAAAAAATAAGGCAGCTTATAATGGCTTTTACTGGCAGCCATTTCACATGACTTATGCTGTTATCTGACCATGTACGCTCACATCAGCATCAAAACACATGTTAGGATCCTGCACCAGTGTTATATCACTCAATGTGTTGGCAACAGTGCAAAAAATAATATGAATGGTCTGTTTTAGTTTATAATTATTAATTAGTTTGTGTTGCTAGATCCAGATTCCAGAGAACAAGACAAACCATGTAATAAAACCACAAATCTCAACAGTCGTCAAGCTGATATGTGGATTTTTATTTCCGATAAAAAAAATCTAGATGCTTTGTCCCCATCGTGTAAAGTCCCAGTAGTGTTATCTGATATGCCTCCCACTGGAATATGCAAATAAGGGCTGTGCTTGAAGAAGCTCGCTAATGCTGCTGACACCTCTGTGTCTATGTTTGCTTGTGTGTGTGTGTGTGTGTTTTGCCCAAAAGAAGTGTGTCACTACAGACAGCAGCCAGTGTCCATGGGAATAAGGATGAAGTAGGTGGATTAACATGTTTGGACAGGGGGACTGATTGTTTAAACAGTGTTGCAGAGTGAATGACTGGCTGACTGAAGAACAACACTGATTCTTATGCAGACTGAGAGAGATCGCTCTGAGCTCTGGCCTCGACAGCGTGCGGGTTTGCGTGCGGTTGTACGTCAACGTGTGCACGTCCAGAGTTATCGGCGCGTGCGCGCAGTTTGAAAAGTGGACAACATGACACTTTCTTCGCTGAAAATGTTTTCCTGCCGATGTCCAGTTGCATCAATACGTAAAATCCGCTTGAAGCTTTCACGACGTATAAATGAAACATGACGCCACTCAGCAGTCATTCAAACAGCAGGGATATTAAAGAGGTTTAGTTTGTAAACTGCAGTTGTTGCATCTCATGATGCAAGTAGCATGCATAATGCAGTATTTACTACATGCTCATTTGAAATTATTATATTACGGCAATGTTTCCCATGGGGTACTTCTGCAGGGGATACTTCTGCAGTTGGTAAGAGGGGGGTCCTACTTGTTTTTTTATATATCATATAAATCTGCATGCATTTGTTAATACAGGAAAAACAACCAAACACGATAACAAATGTAGGGATACGGTGTCATCACCAGAACTGTCTCCAATCCCTCCCGTGTCTGTATACAGGATGAAAGAGATGTCTGTAGCGCCTACAGTGACACCTACAACTGCAAAAAAGGTTGGATATTATTGTGTTTATTGTCCCTTTTTAGAACATGGAGGTTTTATATGCGTTCAATCGCCCAATAAAAGGACTTTAAAATCTGTAATGTCAATGCAGTGGACAGTGGTGCGAGGCCTGGAAGGGATCAGCGCGTGAGACACTGCAGTCCACGTGTGCAATGGGTCACATTAAGTAAGAAGTAACTCGGAAGCCATCGAGCAGCTTTCCGTTTCCGTTTTAGGGACCGGAATCCACTTCTAATGATACAACCATGGGTACACCAGACAAAAAAGGTTGGGAATCACTGCAGTACAGTATGCCATAGGGCTAAGTGTCCTGGGGAGGCATAGAATAGAAGAAAAAAGGCTGCAGACTTTAGGTTTATTTTGATGAGCTGAAATCCAAACACAAACAAGTTTAGAAAGAGTATTATCTAAGTACCTGATACCCACATCTACGTAGATCCTTCAAGAGCAGAGCTGCCTACAACAACACACACTGCTTTCTATCTATCTATAAGTTCTCATTACCTTTGAGACACTGCTTTTGGACACTAAACTGCTGAATCCATGCATGCATTTCACAATACTTTAAATATCAGCTGGAAACTTTAAAAAATAAATAAATCACAGCAAATTATGATAAATTACAGCATGGGCTATGGGACCAGAGTTATTTGGCCAACATGAATATCGCTGAAAAGTACAATGTTCAAGCTGTACTTAAGCTCTGCCAAGCCCACTCCTTTGACCTCATTTACGAAGCTTAACTCTGTTTGGCCGTGCACACACAGCAGACAGCAGGAGGTCCACTCCTGGCACAGGAGGCCACAGGACCAGATGGAGAACTAGATAATTATAGTTCTGTTGAGTGGGACCACTGACCACTTCAAGTCATTTTTTGGCCTCACTGTACTTTGTTTGAATTGATTTTGAAACTTACATAGCTGTTTCATACGCTAAATACGGCGGAGAAAATAAAATCGAAGACGAGTGCCAGTGTAAAGTAAGGAGAACTTTTTTTTTTTTTTTTTTTGGTTGTTTTCTCATTTGATTGAAACCTGACTGCTCCGGCAAAAGCTTTTATCCAACAGCAATGCACAATGAGCTCTAGCGGCCTCAGCCTGTGCAGGCCTTGGCTTCGAGCGATCACATATGTCTGGAACATCAGCGGATGAGTACTTCCAGCCAGTCTTCTCAGATGTTGGAAACAATCTCTGTCCTAATTGGGGGGATGCGGTCCTCCATCATTTTTTAATCATAACTTATTGCCATTTCCTGTGAATCGTATTTGCGGCCAAATGTAGTCAGACTGTGGATGAGATATTGTTTAGCAGTCCAAATGGAGAGTCCCGGGCAGTGTATGTGTGCGTTAGTTTGTGTGTCCGGCTGTAGTCATGACTTAATTTGTATCTATTACAACCGCTCTTTCTAAGGCATGACCGAATGGCAAGGGTACAAATTTCTTCAAAGCTCATTAAGCACAATGTAATGAGTGTTGATGCATTTTTAAGAGACACCCTTGGCGGAAACACAGCACTGCCTTTCTCATAAGTCCAATTTAATCTTTTTCCCATTATAAATTATGGTACAGAGCTGGAGGTGTGTGCGTTTGTGTGCTGATGAGACGAAATGCAGAAAGCAGATGCTGCCGGCCTTGACACCATTAACATCTTTCCAACAGGTAAGATACTGCATTCATAAGGCAACCACACACACAGTATAAAAATACTTAAAAAGAAATGTAAATGTCACACATCCCGTTTGATTGACTGGTTAATTGACTGATATACCTTGAATGTGCCACCATACATAAACCTGCATTTACCATTACCAGCATCAGTACATTATTACTGAATTCATTTTAGGACATTAGTGTAATTACAGTCATCAGATGAGGCCGCTGACAAGAGGACTGGCAGCCACTTCACGGCATTTTACTTTGCGTGAAAAAGCACTTCCAACCTGCTTATCCTCTTAAGCAAAATGCAAAACAAACACGTGGAGTGCTGCCAGATAAGCAGTGGTGGTGATGGTGGTGTGTGTGTGTCTGTGTGTGTGTGTGTTTCACATTAGCAGCCTCCTCCATGAAGCAGGAAGCAACAGGGTTTATGGAAAATGTACTTGTAATTGGATAAAGTATTATCACTTCTGCCACGGCTGGTGCAAGATTGAAGTTACCCATTGTTTCACGGGCTTCCACTGGGCTGGTTATTTTCTTTGTTTACAGGATCTGGCAAATGTGGAATATGCTTCATTCCCCCTTTGCGAGTGACCTCAGTCATTAAGGCAAATGAAAAGTTGAAAACATTTAGGCGGATTTCCAGCAGCAGAATTCACTAAAGGCAGTTCCATAGTGGAGCGCTGGGCTTTCAGCAAACAAAAGGATATGAACAGTGACTTGCATGACGTCGCCCAAAGCTAATTCATGCAAATTAAGAAGTGTGAATTCATAAGTCACACCTGGCTAATTTTCCAAGCGCTATGCCTCTACACTAATTAGGTGTTTTTGTGAAGAGGAAAAGGCTCAGGTGAGGAGAGCTGATGGAAATATACGGACGGGTTTACCTCTCAGTCAGCGTCCACAACGTCTGTGAGAAATACAACGAAAGACGGAAACAAAACTAAAAATATAGCACAGAACACATATAACAGTGTGTCCGCTTTCTGGCAATTACGAACATAAATTAATTCCAAATGAAAATGTACAACATTTAAATGCAATGTTTGTTATCATTAAGAGTGTGTTTAGGTTTCATTTTAATTCTTCGCTTTATAAATTTGAGATGTATTCATAATAATTTAATATTAATTCAGTTCACTTCTATTTAAATGTTGGCTTGTTTTGTTCAAACCATCTCACAGATATTAACTCAACTGTAACCACAAATATGCTTTGTTATAAAAGTAACGCCTCCCACATTATTTTTGTTTCAACACAATAATTAAATATTGCTAATTAACATTCTTTTGAAGAAGCAACATTGTCGCTCCTGAATATAAACGTAATCGTAATCACAGACAACATATTTCTTTCTTTACCTGATTTACGGTGTCATCGGGTTTTGACAGCAGGACGATTATTTAACTTTTAGCGTAGGTTTACTAAAAGCTGAAAGCGCTTGGTTAGGTTTAGGAAAAGATCCGATCGGCAAAGATGTGATGAGAAATGACTCACAATGTATTGATTAATATTTAACCCAAACCACAATCCTTTCCGAACCGTAACCAAAGTGCTTTCATTGCCTAAACCTCGACACCTGCGGTAAAGTCGCGGATTTTGTCGTCCACCCCGCCTCCCTCCTGCCCGCTGGGGAAAGTCACCGGTCCTCCTTCCTCGCAACAAAAGCAAGGCACAGATTGCTTTCTGTAGTAGATGTAATGTGGGAGACAATATGTTTATTACAGAACGTAATTGGATTTGAAATCTATTCATACGAAAGCTGTTCCTGTGAGACAGGGCTGGTTTTATTACCACGTTAACAAAATATGTAGTTGTCTGAATTAAACAAAATGTTGGCTAATTTGAGCGTTAGTACAGTGAAAGTGGAAGTGTAGTCTGTGCCTTTCAGGGGCTTTTCAAGTAGAAGTTCATAAGTGATTTCCATCCCTTTGCACAGAATGTGTTTGGAAATACAAAAGTGCTGCGTGTGCTTATGGCATATTCATGCAACGTGGATTCTTTTCACATTTATATATGTACTTTATGAATTAATCTACTCTATTAGATTAGAATATGACTCTAGCCTCCATAATCTTTACCCTCTTGTACAATTTGTCTTACAACTCCAAGTCTTGCATTGAAAGTGAGCATAAAAAGTGAGCATAAAATCCCTCCATTTCTGCGCTTTTTTTTTAATGTTCTTTTTTTTGTAAAATTGCGGCCGTTTTAAACATTGACACTGAACAGATGGCCTTCATAAATACAGTATAAGCAAACCTTTTTAAAATAAATCATTAAATAACAAAACAGCTAATTCTGTTAACCTCTCACCCCCTATCAGTGATGGAAATCTGTTGTATGTAATTTAACTTAGAAATACAGAATATAACTGATGGCCTACAACCATCTGTTCTGTTTTATATAAATATATATATGTATGTAGTTTTAGTGTAATATATCAGATCTTTTAGATCTTATTTTCAGGTGGATTACTCATAACTTACAGTCCAACTCATGACCTGTTTATGAATTTTTAATGGATGTGAAGTGTAATTTGCTGCATAATTTGGTTGATAAAAAGCACGCACTGTGTATAACGTGGTGAAACAAACCACTACATCTCTCTCCACTCTCTTTCTGACTAAAAGAGCCGAAGCCAAGGAAACGATTAGCACCGCTGAACGCTGCTGTTTTTGTGTAAACGAAGCCTCCAAACGCGCTCTTGCCCGGGCTCGTCCAGGGACGGCGAGCGCTTCAGCTGCTTTGTTTTTTTTTTTGTTTTCTCTTAATGAACAGGCAGCGTGGACTCAACACAGCTCTCAGTCATGTGGAGGCAATACGTTTTAAGTGGAAAAAGAAGTGCTGAGTAACACCAGGCAAAGCAGTGACCCCGGGTAAGGTTGCGCTGATCAGTTTGAGAGACAGACGTCCGAGTGAGCACAGAGGACCTCAGTGGGCAAAAGAGCCAGACAATCTGCGGTGATCGCACACGGTCACTCTTTCACTCAGATTCTATGTCTGTTTAATACACTTTTCTTATTACTGCTTCTCGTTTTAAATTTTGTTCTCATTTTCTCTCGGCTTCCCTTGACCCTCACAGTGTCATTTTTACTTACTCCCCCACTTTTCCTCATGCGCTCTCTCTCTCTCTCTGTTTCTCTTTCTGGCTCGTGGCCAGCTAAGATCATCAACATCCAATAAAAGATAATTTCTATCTTAGAAAAGGGCCAGATGAGGACCCGAGGTTCAGCATGCTGCTTTTAGAAGCTGATTAAATGGAATCTGTAACAGCTACAAAACCCTTCTTTACTCAAATCTTCCCCCAAATGAAGAGTATATTTGATCTCCACATGGTGTCGGGCACTTTTTACATGAATATTAGATTCTCTGTGATTAGATAGTACTTTTGAAAATTAATCCACCATTCCATGTACTGTATTTTCATATAACATGTGTCCAAATAGTGAACAAAACGCTTGCTAAAGGAAACGAATGTCAAGCTACCCCTTTAAAGACAGTGTAACCTCTTGCAGAAGCAATTTCATCATCTCGCAACATGCTGAGCAACAAGGATGTCATGACAAAAACAAGCCGAGCAGCACGGGGAGGTTTGTCTTTTATTATCAGGATTAAACCGATTCAAACGGAAGGAAAAGGTTCACATCACAACGGAACAGGTGTGGGCAGTTGAAGAATGAAGGATGAAGAAACAAACAAGCAAACAAAAATCTTGACTTGATTAGTTTGAATTGTTGGCAGGTGCAAAAAAAAAAAAAGGATTCTCTGTGATTTGGAAAAGTAAAAGGGATGGGATTTTAACATGAAATTCAAGACATTGTTTTACAGTAGTAGATACCAAAGATAAGAAATATCCTATTCTCTGAAAATTTCCAGATTATGAATTCATCGTTTCAAAAAAATATACAACAGGTTATTCAAATAATTTCAAGCAGTGTGCTACAGCAATACATATTCACACGACGTAATGAAACGCGCATAGCAGAGCATAATGCACATCTACTGTATATCAAACAATAAAAGTAACACAATTTAAACACACAAACACGAAAGAAAAACGTAGGCTCCAACTAGAGCTGCACAATTCATCGGATTGCAA
>JAPQRN010000017.1:12095527-12131543 GCA_037367275.1 Coranthus polyacanthus | reverse complement strand
GTTCTTTTCATTAAAACAGGACTTGCTCAACCATGTGAACACAGCCCCCCCCCCTCTTTCATTTCTACTTTGTCATATTTGATTGTTTCCAAAAAAACTGTTGATATCCAAGTCTTTGACAGTGTTTAACAGTAGGTGTGTTTCTCCTTCTGATCAGAAACGTGGGCTCTTTCTTTTGTTCGGGCATCGAGACAGCAGCCTGAAAAAAAACGATTATTTCCGAAGAGTGCTCCAAAAGCCTGAAGAATATCCACACGTCACACATGTTGATCACAAAAGGAAATGTTACATTCAGAAGGACCCATTCAGAATATCCACGCGGAATATACTGTTTACATGACCCCTATCAAATGTGGAAGATTGTCTAATTGTGAATATTAGTGGAATACGAATGTGCACGTAAACATGGTCAAATCTCTAGTCTAACATAAGTTTTTATCACAAACGCCTTATGACTTTATGTGAAAGGAAAATCTCTCCTCGACGTCTTCTTGAGCCTCCTGGTTATTTGGTAACATTAAGGTAGTGACTCTTTCCAATTTGGATCTCAGGACGACGAACGCCAGCATTAAGGTGACTGGAGAAGCTTTAAGTTAGTTCAGTTTTTGTGGCCCTTTCAACCTCAAGATGGAACACAATCAATATGAAGGTGACTCAAGAAGTTGTAGTTTTGGAATCTCTTCATTGTGCACAAACATCTAAGTATGACACTTGGGTATACGCTTGCATTATAGACCAGGGATCCCCAGTGTCACAGTCAATATCGTCACAATGCCAATGGGCTAGAAAGTTCAGATGTTTACAGCGTGGCCCTTTAAACCTGAGAATTTAGTATAATTAATATGAAGGTGATTCAAGAAGTTTTAATTTTGGAAAAACTTCACTTTGGACAAACATCTAAGGTTGACACTTGGGTATAGCATATTTCATTAGTAGTTTCAGTGACTCGGTTTGTCTAATCATCCAATCTTGCAATTATTAGTTTCAGTAAAACTTGTGTGAAGGTCCCAGTAACTCACAAACATTCCTTAAGCATTATTTATTCATAACCATTTTAGTTCTAACTGTGAAAGTATTTTCAAGTTGACCCCAATTAAGGACCCTGAAAATCTTTTTTCATTCAGCGTCTTTTACTCTGAGCACAGGGGTCCTATTTAAACCCGTATTTTCTGGCAAGGTTATAACAGTTTGAGTCCTTTGTCATGAGAGATTTCTGTATCCGTGCTTTTGTCTGTGCTCTTCTCACAGGCTTCAGTTGAAAATGTAAATATGCAGGGCATTTTTTTGCATTTATTTGATAGCAGGAAACATGAAAACATGAAACAAAGGCAATGACAAAGGAGAGATGCATGGCACAAAGGTCAACTGAACAGGGAAATACATTTGGCAATGAACAGTTTCCAGGCATTTCAATAACAATTGATTGCAGATTAAGAAGACTGGAAAGATGATTGGACATTTTGTTGAGTGCACAGTACCAAGTCTTTCAAAATGGTATTTTTTATCTGGAAAAAAAAAATCAATTTTGGGCACTAATACACACTGAATATGTCTAAAATCTTAATAGGCGTTAGAAGAAAAGCACTTTGCTTAACTTGCTAATTTAACCTTTGGTTACCTTGGACACACTATTTCATATGTTTTTTAACTTCAACAAGTCCTCATAAAACTCTCTTTTTTACTCTCATCCAATTACTGTATGAATTCAGAGTGAAAGAACATCAGTATCAGCCAGTATTCACCTTATTGACGGTCATCAGCCAAATATGATGACATTCGCCAATGCCAGCAGTAATCATCTATTGTTCATCTGTTTTTGTACGAGCTCCCCTCGACAGCTGAAGAAGATGCAGTCCATTCAATTCTGTTTCAATAGTGCTCAGTCCAGTTCAATGTGTTACTAAACAGTGTCCTGCCTGAATCTCCAGTGGCCTATGTTGTGTGCTGAACTGTATGCATCTGTGATGATAAATAAGTGCGGTCCAAACCAAGGTACATGATTTACTTTTTTTCATTGTGTGCATCTGGTTAGTTTTGCTTTCACACTGAGGACTACCACATCCTGCCATCGTCATCTACGTGTGTTACATGTCCCTTAATAGACGGCTGTGTGTCTGATGTCAGTTTAATTGGGCTCATTTTAAAATTTTCTGTCTGTTTTTCTTCTTCTTTGTTTTTTTTGGCGACGATCACCTTGTGTGACCTTGACCTGTAACTGGACTAGAAGTCTGAACCATCCAAATAGTGTTTTCACACTGTAAATGACCCAAAACATGGTTCACTTTGACCTAACCTGCAAATTTGGTTAGGATCAAACGAGTCTGAGAGTCTGGAACCATACAAAGTAGATGTTAAAGTGCCCAAAACTATATTAAGTCAAGTTCACTGATGTAAACTGTGAGTTTAGCCTGCTAGCGATTAACAACAAAACAACATGAAAGTAGAGAGATGAAAAAACAGCAGTACAAACATCAGTTACTCGCCATATTGTTATTTTAAACACCTCAGTATCAGTCCGGAAATTTCATCGGTGCATCCGTAGATTAACCCTCACCCATCTGGTCAAGCAGATGAGCTACATTTCTCAGGTTTCTAATTATGAACATAAATTTCAACTTTCACTGCTGCTTATGTATTTATGAATATTCAATCTTACAGAGAAATACATCACATCCACATGTTTAAATGGGCTTTTCTTCTCCTGATGTGGACAAAACATCAGTTGTGTGCTTATTTTCGAATAGGTTTGACAACCTATTGACATTAGTGTCACTCTGATTAGCCAGTGCCGATGTCTTGGGGTGGAGGCTCCCGCCTACTTAAATTTACAACATCACAAAAAAATGTTAGCTTTGCTCAGACGGTGGCCTAGTGAGGGCAAACAAACAGAAAAAAAGCACGCAGTAACATCAGTGTGGTGCTGTTATAGACTTTGTAAGTGTCTACAGTGTGTACTTTATAGTGTGACGAGGGGTTACTGTAAATTCATTGCCCGTTTTGGTTATGCTTTAGCGAAACCGGCTCATGGAAGAACACGGAACATCTCTACAAATGCACCTGGGACTGATAATAGACAGACGACCTGCAATTCAGGTATCATTAAACATCGAAATGGGTATTAGGGCGTTGAGGGTTTAGCTGTACTGTTAACTTTCACCACTTTTCTTTTTCTTTCATGTATTCTTCTCGGTATGTGGAGCACTTCCAAACTAGCAGCGGGTTTCCCTCTGTCTGAAGAAACAGTCATTAAAGCTTTCTGTTCATTTTGATGCAGTAGCACAGTTTAGTTATTGACAGTGTGAAAAGGGAAATTAGGTCATGGAAATGTGGAACACGAGCCATTCTCAGGACACACAAAGACAGTCTTTAGCTTTATAGGTTTATCTTCCAGCCTGTTTGAAGTCAGTGATTTCAGGTCATTGGCATTTGAAGCGCTGATGAGCAACGGAGATGGTTACTTCGAGTCTGCGGGTGACCGGCGGTTTCGATTTAAGTGAATTTTGTGTGTGTTAACTTTAAGAGGTAGGTATTGATTGATCTTGTTTTTTGAAAAGTCTTCATGGATGTGATTGAAACTGCTCAGTCGCTCCTGGTTTCCTGGCCTGTTTGTGAGTCACTGTACGCTCCCCGAGGGGGAAACGCGACGGTTTGAAGCCGACATCAAGAAAACGCGACTGAATAAAAACGACACCAAAATACATTTGGCATTGAACAGTTTCCAGGCGTTTCCATTAGCAATTGATTGCACATTAAAAGAATGGACAGACTATTGGAGTTTTTGTCGAATGCACAGTACAAAGACTGTCTTTAGGAATGGGATTTTTGTATCTGGAGAATTTTCACTGTAGACACTGTCACCATATTGAATATGTCTAAACCATCAGTAGCACATGCACTGAAAAAAAAAACTAAACATGTATACAATAAGCACGAGAAGAATAGCACTTTTATTGAAGTCTATCAACTTCACTGACAAAACTATGGACCTTGGTTACCTTGGTCACACAATTGCAAACATATTTTTTATTAACTTTACATCATATTCATATATCTCAGCTTTATCTCCGTTGCTAAAACAGTTGTGAATAGATGACACTTACCCATAGAAAATGAAACAAATCAGCTTATTATTTCAGATTTCATTCAGTAGGACCTGAGACAGAGATAGAATTAAACCATAAAAGTCACTAAAAGCAACAATTCATTGGGCTGTCATTTGGATAAAGTGAATTAAAAATGTGTTGGGTTGTGGTGGCATTGCACTGGGGGCAACATTGCCATTTCATCATTTTGCATGTTAGCTAGCAGTTATCTTTTTCTAGGCAGCCTTAAATACTTTGCTTGTGTGTTTGTGAGCCAGTTGTTTGTCTAATATTGTTGTGTAATCCGTTTTTTTTTCACTGACTATGTTCACATTGCGCAAAATATTCCTGTTGTTGTCCATATTCAGATAAAGACAATATTCTTACCCAGCTTTGTACGTGGAATGAGATGTTAATATTCCTGTTTCCGTGCAACCATGTAACCAGTTAACACGTGCCATTTTACCTCTTTGTGTCAAAATAGGATTTTTGTCTAAATTTACGGTGCAAACACAGCCTCCTTCTTTCAGTCCTTCGACCACCTTTGTGAAAAGGTCAGTGTTGCAATATTTACATATATCCACAAGACCTGTTGATATCCAACTCTTTCTCAATGCTTCAAAGTACATGGGTTTCTCTTTCTGGCCAGAAATGCAGGCTTTTCTCTTGGCTATGCATTTCTGAAAACTGTTGGCAAGTTGGATTGTGTCCAACGCACAGAGCGGACCGTAAACAGGCGAGAGGCTGTCTAGTAAAGATCCATATTCTGAATGTGTTGTATACATGTCCAGAAAACGCTCCGAAAGCCTGAATAAAATCGACATATTCCATAAATAAATTTGAAATATCAAAATGGAATATGCTACTTCTATGCCCAAGTAGACGTACAGATAGTTGTGAAAAAAGTAGAGGTAGTAGAGGTACTGATGCAACTTCTGATGAAAAAGTACGAGGTTCGAATTGTTGTCAAAGCATAAAAGTAAAAAGGAGGCCTTTGAAGGCTGCTTGTGGCAACGTGAACTGATTCTCACATCATATTAATGTAAAGTGAAGTCTGTTTAACCATTCTAACTTCAAATAAAAAAATATACTGACGATAATAAACTTTAACTTCACTGCTATGTGCAAATCCATTTTCAATGTCAGCAACGTCTTTTCTCCTTTTCATGTCTGTTAAAGTCTTATGTTTCACTTCATTTTTGTCTTGTGTGACATTCACAGATGGATTCACAAAGGGATCATCTTTTCTGTGTGTTATTGCTCCATCTATATAGGTTGAAATCGGTGTGGACCCTGGCAACGACGCTGCAAAACTAAGATGATCGACAGAGTTCTGAGATAATTTATCACGAGTGACAAGAAAATGTCTTCGACTGTTAATCTAAAAATGCTCATTAGTAGAGCTTTACAAACATATTTTTATTAAACTAAAACATTTAGCTAAAAGGTACTGGTCTCAAAATGCTCTCAGATTTCTAGTAGTCACAGTTATTATCAAAATGTTCAAAACAGTGAATCGTTTTCGACAGTTATCCCCAAACTTCTTCGTAAATATTTCAGCTTGTGAAACACAAGATCTGAGATTCCTCCCAAAGCCTTTTTTTCCAGATTTCCCATCATCCTCCCTCGTGTGTTGCAAGCTTCAGTGAGAGTGGAGAGGTGGAGCTGTGTTATGAGAAGATAATGTGAGGAGATTGAGCAATCCAGCGAGCATGACACCGCCTCTGGCTATACTTCTTGATTACCAGTTGTTCGCTGGTTGTGTAACCTCAGCAGGGCCCTTCACCATGGAAACTCCTCAACGCTTGTCTCCCTCCGCGTCTCATTACAGAGCCACTGCCGGAAGCGTTGGTCCGGGATCGTCTCACCTGAGCCTCGACACTTCAAAACTCACACATTGTCTGTTATTAAAGCTGATCCGGGGTCAGAGCCCAGAGACAGTAGCTTTGGTTCCGTAGTTTTAGTATAATCAAATAGGTCCCGTGTGTGGTGATGTAACTGGCTCACCTACAGTATGTAGATGAACTACCTCATATCCTGTAATCGCCAGTTTACGAATGCTCGCAGGGCTGGAGCGACTTCTGATGAGCTTACTGTATATGGTTGTATTCACTGTGCGCCGTCAGCACAAAGCTCCTGTGTTGGATTCCTTTGACAGATAAAGGCAAGTAAGGATTTAACTGGAAAATCAATATGAAATGCACTGATGAAAACACACACAATTAACGTGGCAAATAGAAGCATTATAATTCATTACGCACTTACGGTAAAAGACTACTTGCACATTTTTGTTATTATGTATCATATCAGTGGCAAAAGTACATTTCAAACCATCTTTATATCATAACTCAGTCAGATGAGCATGATGAGGCTTTAACATTTAGTATATAACATAAAGAAATTCATTTATTTGTGTTATAAACACAATACCGCCTGCATTACATTTTGTTTCAACATATTATAATTAAATGTTGTCAATTGACATAATTTCAAATTGGTCCTTGTATTGTTCACAGAAAACGTATTTTGTTCAGCTCAAAGATTCACCATTTCATTCATAATGACTTTTTTTTTTGACAACATCATTAACAGGTTTATGCAACTGGCAACACCTAGGTTAGGTAAAAAGCAATGTATTTATTAATATTTAAACTAAACCAATATCTTTTCCTTACCCTAACCGAAGTGATTTTTATTGCCAAAAACTCAAAACCTACAGGAGTCTGGATGTGAAGTCAGGTCTCTGGTATCTGCCGTTCACGCCAACCACCTCGTATTGAGGAAACGAAGAAGAAGAGTTGAAATGAGATGAGAAGTTATGTTTCCTTGCAATAAAATCAAGGCACAGATTTCAATTGTAGCAAAACATAATGTGGGCGGCATTGCTAGTCACATCCTTAGTAATGTCCCAGCTTTTGCAAACAGAATCTAAAGTTTTCATCATTACAAAATTCCCTAAAAACTTTTTTTTTTTCCTTTTGATCACTTCCCATGTAAAAACAGTAGACAAGCTGCTCTCAAAGTCTGTTCTTTTGTGGCCTTGCCTGTCTATTTTACCAATCCTTAAGAAACTTGTCATGAAAGATATGTTTAGCTGCCAAAATATGTGCCACAAATATAGTCAGAATATGCATTTGCATTCAAATCACACAAAGAGTCTGTATCTACCTGTCACAAGAAAAGCACTCAGAATCTCCCTCGTCACATCAAGTCCTAGAATAGATGCTATATAAGATATAAAAGCTAAAGTCTTCAATGGGCTCTGGTTTGTTCCATGCAGCTGCATGCATCAGACTACAAGGTAGCCCATAACATGCATCAGTGGCGACTGGTTTCATTCGAGAATCACTAATTGCTCATCGCTCTTTGAGGTGCTGTGCAGCACTTGGAGGGTTAGTCAGGCAGGATTTAAAAGCTGTGAGAAAAAGAAAAATAACACAGTTGGCTCCCCTGCCAGTCTGCAGTTGGGATGAGCCAGGATGTCCTAAAGGCATCAGCAGGGCAGACGACGAAGACTTAACACATCTGTATCCCAGTCAACAACTCTTATCCCCGCCGTGGGTTAACTGATGCAGCTGAGAAGCAACGTCAGCCTCCGCCACACTCGTCCCAATGCAACACAAAGCCCTTCAGGTGCTGTTCGGTGCCAGCAGCCATGACACTCGACATCAGCGCTCGCTGTCCACAGAGTCGCAGCCTCAGCCACAACCATTACACTAGACTACACTAGAACGATGTTTGTATATCCTCCAGAGTAACCAATACAAGATTCATTTTCCTGATGTGCATTGATCTGTTAAATGTGGATATTCTGTAATCTGTACATTTAATGTCATTTTCCTCTACATCTTGTCTGAAATTGATAGTTTCATTGCTTTTTTCTATTTCACTAAAGGTTAATTAATTGCAGTGCTCTTCATGCTGTTATTTATGCATTACCTGGAAAACAAATATGTTAAAATGGTAACAGGATTCGTCAAAACCACAATCTTTGGCAAATTTTAAAGTCCCCCTCCACTCAAAAACAACAGTAGTTGGTTCACTTTCATCTTTGACGTTCACTGTGCAGAGTTTGACACTTTGTGGGGTTCATCAGCTGAAAAGAAAACGTTTCTCTGTGCTCACCAAAATCTGAATTTAAGTAGTAGCCGGATTTGTAACCGATCATGATCCAGTTGTGTGACGTAGAAACCCGAAGCCCTCATTTCACTCATCACACTGGACAAAAAAGCCACTAATATCTGCCTCTCGTCTTCAGTGTGAAAGGCGGGATCCACTCCCGGGTCCAATGACTCTGCCGTCGTTTATTGGCTCCGGCTCCGTTGAGCATTGATGAAAACACATCCTCTTTTCTGGCGTGCGGTTACATTATTTATTGTCTGTTACAGTCGGGAACAACATGAAACTGTGATTTTGGTGCAAGATGCAACACTGGCAAGACAGCGAGTTGAAAGAGCGTCTCCTGACTGGAGGGAAGTAGAATCTGAGGTTCATTGTTTTCTGGTGCGTTCCTCATATTGAACGTGACACAAGGAAATAACAAACAGAAAGGCAAACTCGTCTACAGGGATTGTGAAAGGAGTCGATGCCTATTTTTGGCAGGTTTACCTGCATTTAAAGACCCCAATAAAAAAGGTGAAAGACTGAAAATGGGCTTATAGGACAGCAGACAAATCAAGAAATGGACAAAATCTGCATATTTAGAGATCCGGGGTGAAGGAGATGTCATTTTAAGATTTTTCTAATGAGATCATTCAACTTTTAAGTGGAATAAACATATTCAAGTCAAATTATTAAGGCTTCAGGGCTTCAGTTTCACAGTCCTTCTAAGAGTTCAGTGCAACACAAGAACATAGCACTTTATTTCATGGATAAAAACAAACACCATTTAACACAGTAATTTCTTTTAAATCATAACTGCCAACACAAATTAGTTGTCAACATATTTTCAAGGAGGCAATTGGTTGCCTCCTTGGTAATATTAAATAAATACATTTGAAGACATTCCAATTAAAATGAAGTTTTCAGTTTGAAAGAATCATAAAATAACTGAATTATAAATGAATGAATGTGCTGGTGTTTCTGCAGCTGCTTGGCTGTTTGAAGGAGGTTAATTAGGTTTCATTAGAATAAATTCTGTAAAACATATTACAAAAAGTAATTCTTGCTGTACTGCGTGAGAGAACAGAAGAGAAAAGACAAAATAAAACAGGCCGCGGCGGAAGAATGAGCGCATTTCATTGAGTAAAAATTCATTACGGCCCCATAATGACTGTGATTAAGTTTCACCCCCGCTGAATTCATCTCTTTAAAATTGTGTAAAGTTGTTATGAATCCGGGATTCAATAAGGTGTGGCAATGCGTTCACGCTTTTGATGAATTCCAATTAGGTACAATTAGACCCTTCGGTGCAGTATGGCACAGATTTTGTTCAGCTGAGTGTTTTGCTGAGGTTGCCGGGTCTGTCTCTCAGGGAGCCCGCGATTCCCGCTCAAGTAAACTGGTGTGTCCTCACAAGCATATTCCCATTTTCTGCTTCAGTGAACTGGTGGTCCCCAATAATCCTAACACCATCATTTAGCCAGGCAGGCTGCGCAGTGTTTTCATTTTTTTTTTTTTTTTTGCTCTATTTTCTCCATCCCACACAGTAGGCCTGAATTCCCCGAGCCTAGCAGAGTAGAATTAATGTGTATAGTTTGTTGGCCTCCTTTTTTTTATGTACCTTGAAAGAGAGTAAAGCTCTGTGATGAGAGTCGCCTCAAGAAAAGGTGTTTTAAATTCACATGCTCGTTTCTCAGCAGCTTAATGTGTTTTTCTTTTCTGATTTTGCTAACGCTGCCCGTTTCTCGCTTATAGAAAGAGTGAACATGTTTTTTTTTGTTTTTTTTTTTTTTTGGGGGGGGGGGCCTTTCTCTCTCCTCTCAAAAAAGGCTTTCAAACACAGGACCTTGAGCGAAGTGCTTTTCCATCATCTCTCCCGTGCTCTGTCATGCGGACAGCAGGTTGGAACAGAATGGCTGCTGCGCTTTTATACCGAGAGAAAAGGCAGCGCAAGAGAGAGGAAGAATGGGCCCTGGTGACGGAGACAGAGGGAGAGAGAAAGAGAAAGAGGGAGGGCTAAAGCCTTGCTGTGATGCTGGCACATGGTCAGGTGCTTTAAACTGTCTCACCATCTAAAGCAGACATGAAATAATGGACTTATCTGTAATCACCGAAAATTGGATGGAGCTGAAACAAAAAGACACGTAGGATGCTTTTTGACCAAAGCCAGATACAGTAGAAGCAAGGGAAATAAAAGTTAAGCTTCCTTGCTTGTCCTTTGCACCGTGTCCTTTAAGACGGCAGCGTTTTCCTCTTCAAAGATAAGGATTTGATTATCCAGGACAAGCTCTTCTTAAGCTTAGTCCTCTTAGTTCCACAGACGGGAAGACATCGTAGATGAAACAATACGTTGTGGATATGAAAGAGTGAAATGGCTGTGTTTACAGAGGTCTACGGAGAACAAAGGCAGCCGAGGCTTACGCTGATGGACGCAAATCCTGAGTCCTGGTAACTACCGGCTTCAGCTTCCATTCTGCGCACGCTTGACAAGAACTTTGATCTCTCACATTCAGTCACCTGGCTCTTTTCCACTCGCCCGGATAAGTCGAGACAGATAACTTTGTTCCTTAGATTTCCACTGTTTACACTGTCGAACACATTCAGTCTCTCATACGCTCTCGGCTGCTTTGCCTCCTACATGAATTCACAGTATAAACCATTACAGGTGTTTATTTTTTCGACCTTAAAATGATGAAGAAAATGTATCTTTTTTTATCTTCAGCTTGATGTTTTGAATTTATTAGATGTTGGAAGCATGAACTTGACTGAATCGCTTGAAAACAGGGTTGGCTGTGGTTCCGTAAAAAGGAAAACAAGTCTTCAAAAACATACGGAGCACGTATCAAAGCTAAAAAGTCATGAGTGTAATGTTTGTATGTGTGTCGACGCCTCCTTTCATGTATCATGTCTGTTGTCAAATGAGCAGGATACTTGTAGGCCGGAGCGTCAGAGGAAGCTGCCTCAGTGCACTACAGGTAAACTGTCAAGTATGGAGTCCTACACAGGTCAAATTTTGTTCAGCAGTACTTGGCCGCTCCTTTTTTTCTAAATAAAGACGTTAGCTGTTGGCATAGATAGTGGTCCAGGAAATAAGAGAAGGATACAGTAAATGACTGGTTCTCATCCTTTTTTTTTTGGTTGTTTTTTTGGAGCGCCTGTACTTGGATTGAAGAAAAGCTTCCCAATGACATGACATGGTACACACTTCCTGTCTCCTAAGTGGCCGTGGTCGGACGTGTTGAGAACATGTGGACAGATGAAAGTACATTACAAAGGTCCAAATAAGATAATAATACAAAATATCATTTTTTTACTGGTAACTATCGAACTATCGCTCGCTTTATTTTCCCGCTCGTTTCTACCTCCTTCAGATGACATTTGTGTTGTGAGATCTCGCGAGAGTTCGTCACTGAGACAGACACAGGCTTTAAACAAAGTCCATTTTCTCACGATTTTGCGTCTGAGAAATGTCGTTCTGATGTCAGAATGTTCAGAAGATATGTGGCTGGTAGAAAATGGGTCCAATTTTAACTTGGGTGACTTTGGGGCGAAAGAATCGGTCGAAATCTGTAAATCACGTTCACTTCTCCCATTGGAATGAATGGGACAGGATCAGCCGCTAGTTTCTGAAAGGGGCGGGACTGTGGAGAAACCATGTGACAATGATAGAGGTAATGACTCTCCAGTGAACCCTCTTGTTTCCAGGAACAAGATGGATCTTTGATCAGGAGCCGTCGTCACTGTCTTTGGCATCAAACAGCCATTTATTCTGATAAGAACAGATCGACATTAGGTTTGTCACAGCCCGCTGCAGGATTCTGTAAAGTGCTAAAAAGTCAACAGGAAGGTCTGACTGGATGTGATAGAGGATACTTTCATTAATGATTTAAATCTTAAAGTACAGCAATAGGTTTTATTGGGCGCTGTCCACTTTGAGGTGATCCGTGCATGAAACAACCTTTAAAAGGTAACTACGACACCCAGACTATACAAGAGACCGTTAAAAGTTCAGTGTGTAAGATGTAGTGACATCTAGTGGTGGAGGCGCAGCTCTCCGTTAAAGGCATGAAAAACACAAAAGGCCTCTCCAGAGCCAGAAGAAGAACAGGAAGTCCGTTGTGAGATACTGTAGAAACATGGCGGACTCTGAAAAGAGGAGGCTCCGTCTGTGGTTAGAAACAGCTCAAAGGAACAAAAACGCAACTCTTATTTTCACATGATTACACATTATGACCATATTTCATTTCTTAATCTTTTCTGCACTGTTTTGTATTTTGCTCTGACTTCATGTGAAATATATATTTCGTTATCCAGTTTGACTCTAAATTGTTATTTTGACCCGGGCGGGAACTGCGTGAAAACACAAATTATTAATGCGTTTCCATTTTTCTGTATCTTCATCATCATAAAATTAGGCTACAGTTGATGTACTGCTCATGAATGATTCTTATTCATCAGAATAATGACGAATAAAAGATAAATCAAGTACTTTATAAATGTATCTGACCACATTCTCAAAAACCAAAATTAAATGAATGAAAATAGAATAAATCCAGAAGGCATTTTTGTTTTCCTGTTCTGAGACAGCAGATGCAACATTTATTAAGGACCAGATTTGACAGAAAATATATATATTATATTTTTATGGACCATCTTTTCTATCAGCAGTAAAGTGTACGACTGTTATTGCTGAAATAGAGTGTTTCTCTCTCTCTCCTTCTTCATGTGGTACAGAAAAATGCACAGTATTGGTCATTCATCTGTTATTATTCATTCATGGTCATTCATTATTCATATTCTTATTAATAGGAATAATGGTAAACACATTCTGCAAACTGTCCCCTGAAAGCTGTGGTAAAGTTCACACACTGATTTTAGCAGTAAAATTCTAATGGAACAAACCATTAAAATGATTTGGAAATTGGACATTTTAAATTCAGATTTTACAAAATCCACTGTTATGATGAATTTAGATTAATACAATGGTCTCTTGTACTGGCTTTCCTAAAGAAATTTTAAAAAGTTAAAGCAGGAAGGAACTACTGTAACTGGAAGAAAAACAAACTTTTATTTTTTTATCTGTAGAGCCAAAAAAAAGAAAAGAAAAAAAAAAAAATCAATGCTGAGGCAGGCTGTACATTCGTCACTGTAGAAGCGGTTTGTTTTTGTTTAGCACCTTTTTTGTTTATCTTATGCAATCTTTGGCCGACAAGACCGGGCCAACAGTTTGAAACAGGCACTGGGTATGGAATATAGGGATTACTGGATTATGTGGTTTATACAAGCATCAGTGTTTTCTATTTCTCTTCTCAAACGTCTCCCGTGTGCGGCATCTAAATGTTAGATATCAGAAGTTATTGAGAGGCAGAAACCTCAAGAAGTGGAATCAAGTGAGGCTAAATTAATCAAGCCTGTGCATCACTTCATACCTGTCAGATTCCCACCGCTGTCTTCCAGGTCACGTGCGCCCTCGAAGTTTAAAGAGCTAGGTTATCATTCTTTTCTCTCTTGTTTCATCCCGAGAGGCTCAGATGAAGCCATTATTAAACCCTCTGATCTGAGGCTTGATACGGCGTCCCCGCTTGTATAAGCTGGCCTGAAATATTGGGGGTTGATCTCTGTCCTTTGCAGAGCACAAAGCCCTTGCTGATTGCACAATACATTTCACAGAGTGCCGGCCAGTCGGTGCCTCTAATTCTGGAGTTTGTTTTAAAAGAAAACCTTCTTACTCAAACAGGAACTCGAGTGAGAAATTTACTCTCTCCTCAGTCATTCCCCCTGCCTCAACACCCGCTGTCAAGGTGCCCTTGTGTAACGCTCTCCGAACTGCTTCATTGGAGTCACTGTGAGCTGAACTAGACAAAATGTAAAAGCAGTAAAAATAACAGTATAGTTTTTTTTTTTGTCTAGTAGCAATTAAGCAGCAGAGCATCCGTGACCTGACCTAATGTTTAAGAAATCCTTATTAAATCATCACAAAATGTTTTATTCATGTAATGATCAAAAGCCTAATAAAAGGCCTTTTCATCAAACAAATCCAAATGAGCAAGATGTATGACTAGTGATAAAATGAAAGGAAGAATTAGAACCAATTCTGCACCTTTTTAATCACTCCTTCTGTTGCAGCATCAGACATCTTTTAGGTTTGTAAGATCCAAGGATTTTTTATCTCCCTTTGACTGTCGCTGATGCCAGCTAAAGGGAATGAGGGATTCACCCAATTAATTTACTGAAGCCTGTAATAAAAAGGCTGAAAAGCATGCGTCCAAGTGGACGGCCTTACAATTCAATTAATTAAGTAGAGTGTGCATTCAGCTACACATGAAACCCCGTGTAGCTGTAAGATGATGTCATCTGTGCTAATAGACTGGGAAGTCGAGACTTTTGTTAGCGCTGCAGATGCACGTATGAGTGTGTTAGTCTTACGAGATGCCAGACCTCTGTTAGTTTAGACTTTATGTGCAAACTCGAGAGCCGAGCTTTAAGCTAATGAAGCGGCAGTCAGCAGTGGGAAGCGTGCGTCGGTTTACATCCGAGAGTAAATGGAAGTCAACAAAATTGATATCCCGCTAAAGTATTAAAGTTTTACATTACTGTATAACGGACTTTGTCAGGCCTTTAGAGGCCCGGTGTAATCATCTCAGCCTGTGGCTCACTGGGGATGAACATGTCTAACTGGGAGTCTGACTATGAGGTGCCTTCAAATTTATCAGCAGGATCTTGAAATCAATTTTTAAATGCACAGTGGGCCAGTGAAGGGAGGCAGGGATAGGAGAGAAGAGTTGTTTTTTTGGGTATATCGAGTTAAAAGCCAGGCAGCGCTAAACAATCTGGAGTTACAGCTAAAGGTTCAATATGTAAGATTTATGTGTGAAGTTGTTGTTGGGAGTCCGTAGGTGGGTTTCCATTGAAATTTTGACTGAATTTATTTAGAAAAATGCTCATTTCCATGCACGGTTCCCTCTACTACTGGTATGTGTAATATCAAGAGTTGGTTCTTCATCATCCTCATGGTTTAAAACTTTGCCCGTTAGATACAGTCCAGACAGTAACATACTACCTGAGCTGCTGATCGAGGAGACCCGAGAGGTATTCTGACAAAAACCTGAAGCTGGCTTTAGCGTTTTGTCTCCCGAACTGAACCACTGGTCTGGATCCTCTAACGTTTAAAAAAAAAGCCTTTGTCTAACATTTGTTTCTGCAGCTCTTCATACACGATGCCTTTTCATCTAATACGGCATTTGTGTTTGTTTCTTGGAATAATTCAGTGAACCTTGCAGTCTACTTATTGGATTGTAGGCACGCACGCATAATTATTCACTAAATGTATTTCACTTATTTTGCATTTAACTTTTATTGATCGACCAGATTTCCACCTCTCCCAAGTGTTAAAAACTTTTTAACAATATACTGTGTTTTTTTTTCTTCAAATTTTTGGCATTTGCGCTCAGGGTTTTTAATCCACAAACTGAAAATGCAAATGCAGTAAAATAAATACTCGAGTAAAGTACAGGTACCTGAAAACTGGCACAGTCACAGCCTAAATGCAACAGTTGTTATCTTGTACATGTCAACATTATCTGCGGCCATTTTTGCGCTGATACGACCCGTATCATTACACTGATAAGGGTCGTATGAGAAGAAATGGACATACGACATGTTTGGTCCTTCAGTTTTTGGGGACTTGTAATTTTCACAGTGCAGTGTTTAGGGTTAGGAACTAAATCTGTCTTTTGTGCAAAAGAAAACGCCTGCGAGCCAAAAGTCGGACAAGGTGCTGCCTTTGATACAACACCTTGTCCGACTGTAAGCTGCAAGCTTCCACTTCCAGATTACCTTCACAGCCAGCATCGTTCAAAGTAAATCGCTAGAATTGTGAGAATAAGAAGCGATAAAGAGGGGGGAAAAAAATCCACAGTTTCACTCTGAGTCAGAAGCAACACTCTCGTAAAATCCAGGAAATAATCAATTACTTTTTCACTGCCGCGTTTGTCCGATTCAAGCCGGCATCAAAGCAGAGTTCGGTGTTTGAATAACAACTTTGATTCTTGCATGAATTCTGCTGCTTCTGATGCAGCCATTGCAGGCATTATCTGAGGACTCAAATCTGTATGAAAATCCAAGACGGCTTCTTAAAGAGCAACTTTGTTTACATCGTCACTTTGCTGATGATTTTTCTTTCCCCCCCCCTCAGTCTTTTGGTGTGCCCATTCTATCACACGCCCTCAAAAACCGTCAAAGAAATTTTCATAGTGTCAAACTAGGAAGTCTTTAAACTCTCTACCTTGAAACTGGTCCAAATCTTTAATGCTTAGTTTATTATTTCAATACGGTATAGGCCAGAATGAACGTGAAGGATGCTCCAAGCCCTCTCTTACAAACTCTTTACAAACTCACTGTAATTATTTTTCTTATCATTACAAGTCGTTGAATGTGCAACCCCAGATCAGAAAAAGTTGGGATGTCATGTTAAATTAAAACTGAAAACAGTGATTAGTAAATTATCTTTGACTTGTATTACACTGAAAACAATACCACAGAAAATGACTTGATGTTTTACCTCACGAAATGCCTTTGTCATGTGTGCTGAATGTGGTTTTCACACTGTTGTGTTGAAATATACATGGGCGTCTCTGGTAAAGTTGTCGTCTTGTAGGACACTGACCCAATCCCAGACCATGGCTTCTGGACTTGTTATCGGTAACAATCTGCATTTCCTCTGAGTGATGGTCCATCCCAGATTCCTCGGAGCCCAGAGAAGTTAACGTATGGCTTCCTTTTGGCTCAGTAAAGTTTGAACTGGTATTTGTGGATGTAACTCTGTATTGTAGAGTCTTGCCACAGTAATCCTGAGTCCTTGTGGTTCTATCAGCTACAGATGAATGACGGTTCTTCATGTGTTGTCTGAGGGATCTTGAGGGATAGACTTGAGGGATAGACCCTTGCCCTTTATGCTCTGAAGTACATCCAGAGTCCTAGAATCTTTAAATTCTGTTCTGCACCACAGAGGCTTAAATATCCAAACCCCTTCCTATCTTTCCAACGTTGCTTGTAAACACTTTTATATTTTTTTCACTCATTTTGTTCACAAACTGGTGACCCTCTGCCCATCTTTGCTCCTAAAGGACTACTGGATGCAGCTTTTGTACCAAATCATGGTTAGAATCCCCCGTTTCAAATCACTTGAAGTGTTGCTGCCTGAATGTGAGGAATGGATTTATATTTACTAATGAAATGAAGTTGATCAGACAAAACATGGGACATGTTGTGTTCATACTGCCTACAGTGAAATACAAGTCAAAGTACGTTTTAATATCACCGCTTTCTTTTTTAATTTGTGTTTTCCGTACTGTGCCAACTCTTTCCGATTTGCGGTCATAAGTTACACAGCGTCACCAATTACAGGCAACTTTGAAAGCCTTCTTGCTAGTTTTAAAAAACATATTAAGCTATGAGAAGCTTTGAAATGCATCCATGCATCTGTGTTAGAACGTCCGTCCGTCTGTCCCCGTTTTATTTAAATCACAATATGTCAGGAATAGTTTGACTGAATGTCTTCAAACTTGACCTAGATGTTCACTTGGACTCAAGGATGAACTGAAAAGATTTTGGTGGCCAAAGGTCAAGGTCAGTGTGGCCTCACAAAACACATTTTTGATCATAACTCCTCGTAATTGAGAGATGCAAGATGCAAGGAGAGTGGATTCATCTGATTGAACTGATGCTTTTTTAGCTTCCAGCTGTTTCCTGTTTTTTGTAGAGCCTTAAAATTAATGTTGGGTCTACCATGAGCTCTCATACTGCTCAACACTGTTTTGAATAGACCGTAATAACCACATTACTAACTAGTCGTCATCTCCCACTACTTGTCACTCACACAGCAGCTGCACTGATTTGTGCAGTTTACATAATTAACTCTTTTATTCTCCCAGAGCAACACTGTCTTTCCCTGTTGTTTAAAAACTGTCCTCAGGCTGGTTATCTCCCATATTTTCACAGTCACTTTCACATTTTTAGACGAAGAAAAACATGCACAATCAGATGATAAGATAATACAGAAAAATAACAAGAAACCATTTGCAAGGTTGTCAAAGTAATGCCTAAGTGGTTTTGAGATGCATCGCATCTACTTCTTGAAGCAGATTGGCATAAATCCAATAAAACATGTCTCCATCCAACCCTGTTACCCAGAGATTATGTTTATATGCTAATTAGAAACAGAGAAATGTAACGCAGCTCGGATGTAGTTTTTCCTTTGTTGTAATATAATGAAGACGTGATTTTATTAAACAAATGAAACATGTTTATTTACTCTACTGCATTTTACTTGTTTTCCCACAACATCTGTTCATGGCAACTGTAGGAGAATAACATTTTTCAAACAGTTCGAAGTTAAGGTTAGAGAAAGCCCAGTGTCCCTAGGAGCTACTGTATGTCCGGTGTGGATTGTCACTGGTTCACTGGACGCTGGTGGTGAAGGAGGAACAGCAGCGATTGGTTGAACTGAAACCGGAAGGATTTGAAGACGTTTCACTTGTTGTGTGTCTGAACATAATGTAAGAACATCATCCAAGCAGTTCTGGCGTGTGCTCCCTGTGCCCAGGGCAAAAACTCCCAAGAGGCCCCTCCAGCCATTATGTTAAGCTGACACCAACCAAAAATGTACACAATCTAAACATTTTTTTGTCAAATATTCACATTTTTCACACATAGTTTTCAAGATATGAATGAGAAGAATATTAAAAGCCTTGTAAATAAAAACCTACAAAAATGACTAAATAACATCAATTATAAGGTCAGAAGGTAAAAGGTTAAAGGTATGGGAGGGTCTAATTGCAGAAATGGAATATAATATTCATAATTTTTTTTTGTGTTGGTTGTTTATCACCTTAGAATGAGATGTTTATATCTACCGAGGGAGCAGATCATTGTCCACACAGTCTGCCATGTTGCATCACCATGCTTCTACGGCAGCCCAGAAAAGACAAACCAAACACTGTATCTAAAGAGAGCCGTTTGTGGGGGGTTTTTTTTGTTGCATTTTTTGGGTTTTCCACATTTTTCGGGACTGTCCTTGGTTCTCAAACACACTGGGAAGAGGAGAGCATTGTGATCTCCAACCGCTGCACAAGACGTCACTAAATGCTACTCTTTGCACCTTTAACTAAGAAAAAAAAAACATCAAAGAATTAACACCATTAATGTAATGCTAACATTAGCTGGAGTGCAATCTCCTGAGATCCTAGTCCAGCTGCAGGGAGACGTCCCTGTTCGCTGCCCGACCATCCTGAGATGTTCTGGTGATCAAAGGGGAGAAACATCAGTGAAGGATGGCTCCCAGCTGAAGACCAGAGGTGCGACAGGCAGAAATGCCCTGCAGGTTCCACCATCAACCTGTCTCCAGCTGAGTTCAAGAATTCAGATGTCCCCCTCAGTAGTTAGGGCTAGACAACATAACAGCATTCAGTTATTTACTGTTATATTTAAACATCACTATTTCCTCCACTTACCACTGTTCTGCTTCTTTTTTTTCCCTTTTATTTTATGCTTTTTTGACTTAATGTGCTCTATAGCTTCCTGCATTTCAACTTTTGAGAATGTTGCTTGAATTATACAAGTCTACAGGAATGACATGGAACTTTTTAAGTTTCTGACTGAGGTGAAAGGTAAATGTGTTACAAATACTGTATAAACAAACATTATTGCCATATCAGATGGAAAACCGCAGCGAAACACCACCGTGTTTGAGCTGCAGAAACAAATGTTAGACAAAGGATTTGACTGTGGAAACTGTGGAAGAGTTTGAAAGTAACAGTTTATAATCCAGACCGATGCTTCGGTATGGGGGTTTGGGGGGGGGGGGGGGACGTCCTGAGGCCCCGAGCTGTTTCCTGCCTTGCCCGTTCACAAGCTACGCACCTGCATCCTGGAAATAATTGGCTGGAAGGATTTGGACAGAAATCTCACTGGTCAGAAGTCGTCCAAGCCTCAGAGGACGTCTCTGGCCAAAACCACATAGTAACAGAGTTCTAAAATCTGGCTGGCAGACTTTTTCGTTGCCTCTGCTGACACAGACAACAGTGAAAAATGGACTGAGACAGCAGATAATGAAAGGCAGGCAAAAATGTACGTTTGATTAGAATATTGCAATATTAAGGAGAGTAGCCCAGAGGTGAGGGGTGAAAATAGCACTTTGGGCTTTGTTATTTAACCATTATCTTTGCCTGACCGTAACCATAGTGGTTGCTATGCACAGTAGCAATAATGTACAGGAAATGTAAAAATTCTGCCACTCAGGTAAAAAAATGTTAGTGGCACATTTAAGTTCATCCCCATTCTCCAAATAAATTACATCAAATTAAAGAAAATGATGGTTATTTTTACATTTTAAAATAATGCTATGTTTGTATCTGGACATCAGTCCTCATTTAAGTTCTGTCCAAACTGCTGATAGTTTTAATCTATCTGTGAAGTTTGTATGGGTCTCAGTGCCTAGTTGTCCTCTGGTAAGATGGTCAACATTGGTCAGAACTTGCACTATGCTTTTTTAAATCTGTGAATTCAGGGACATCCACAGACCAGAGAATCACAAGACACCTGTACAGAGCAATATGAAGGTCTGAAAGGGTTAGTTTGGGTTTTTAATATCACCATATCACCAGCTTTACTTTGCATTCTAGACTTTCACGTCAGGAAGCTGAAGCCCTGAAGTGCTCTTCAAATCCACCAGACTCCCCCCGACAAATCCACCTCACAGAACTGCTGCCTCGATCACTTTCTTTATTTTTTGTTCTTGTGTGACTTTGTCGTTTTAACACTTTAGTTTGAATCCAAACAGACAAACAAAACAAGCCAATTCAGACTGCTCCCATCAAGGGGTGGTTCAGAATAGATCGATATGATCGCTTCAGTCGCCTCGTCGGCGGCAAACGAGCCCGGTTTCACAGACTCCCATTCTCCCAGAGAAGACCCACGCAGCTGACTCTGCAACGACATCGGTCTAAATGCTAAAAATGCTTATATTTATATAGTGTCCAATTTCTGTACACATTCAATTGTAAAATACCCATCCCAGTGGCGTCCTGTAGTTCAGTTTCACGTCTTTACGTCGGGTTTTTTCGATCATTTTCAACGAATCAGATCATTAATTTGAACATTTTAACCAAAAACTCCGGTCCTTCTAGAGGTCATTTATACACCTGCTGTGATCACTTTCTGTCAACTCCTGCTCAGTACACAAAAGGAACACAAGAAAACAAGGCCTAATTACAGACCATGATCACTTTCTTGTATTAATAGCTTGTGTGTGTGTTTTTTTTAACAATCACAGCCTTGCTATCCCAACTCCACATTAGTTGCATACTAATCATAGCCTGGTCCCAGACCTTCAAATTGCTACCTGAATCTCAAATTTTGCTAAGACAAAATGTAAAATCAGGCCTCAGGTATGAAAGAAATTAATTATATGAGCAGGAAAAGAATTATGGCTTAGAGTATCGATTCGCTCTGAGGTTTTTCTCCTCCTTTTTATTTTATAACTTGAACACCCGTGGCTGTTTTTCTATCACATGAAAGATCGAACACAAGCTGAGAGGTGCAAACACAGGCCGAGGGAAGAAGGAGGGGAAAAAAAGAGATGTGGGGCTGCATTGTAAACAACTCTTACTCTGGGCGCTGCATGTGGTTCATATAAGGAGTACGGCAAAAAGCTCATCACATTCACAGATGGCTATCCAATCCAAGGCAAATGTCAAAAGGACTCACATGATAGCCGAAGCACCTGCGAGAAAGACCACAGCACGGAGAACATGATGCATTTACAGATGGTTGTATGTGCAGGGAGATGATGGAAAGCCCATCACAAATATACCCGCGGCCTCCTTTTTCCACGCACATTAAATCAAAACAATTTTTGTGTCTTAAAGCGACTCACATAATGCGGTCCCATTTGGTCAGGATGCGTTTATTTGTTGCAGGCCGACAATAATGTATAAATGGATCCAAAACAAGCATTTGTGTACCTCTGAGATTAAATCAGACTTCGGATTGTGCCAGAAAACATTCAGTTTTTGAGAGTCAACTTTTCCAGGAAGATAAATAATGAGATTTGGTGCAAGCTAATCAAATAAAACTTGATTTACAGTGCATTAAGATGAACAAACTCCAAAAAAGACACTGTTTTATGGGAATGTAAGCAGCAGCACAGTTCTTCAGTTATTCACATTCCTCGCAGGCAACTTTTTAAATTTTTTTTTTCAATAAAGATCACTTCTAACTAAATATAAATTAAGTATTTTCTCTGCCACTTTCTGATTATTTTACATTTTTCTCCCTTAGGATGATTTGAATGACAAAGCTCTGCAGCACTTTGAGGCTAAAGGCATAAGAGTCCGCACAAAGCCGCATTCTATCCCGGCCTATTCCCATCCAATACATATGCTAATACCTCAAGTCACAGTCGGTCGAAGAACTTACAACATTTTACTGTTAAATTTATTCAAACTAGGAATTCAAAAATGGATCCTGGCAGTATTGTTGTGCCGAACAGATCAAATATCCAAGGAAGTGGCCTTGTTTTAAAGCTTCTGTAACAGAGTCAGACAGGGATCAAAAGTAAAAAAAAAAAGAAAAAAAAGATATCTAAGAACAGCTCGAAATGTATGCTTTTGCAAAACTCAATTAGAAATGTAAGAGTCACTGCAGGCGAAGCATCAACACAGGCAATAAAAAGCTCATGTGCCTTTGTGCACCAAGCAGCTCTAAGTGCCTCAAATGGGATATTATCGCTGTAGATTATCTAATGCTACGTGTGTGAACGTGTGCGCGCTTTGAACATAGGCGAACAATAAAAATTAAGGATGCTCAGAGGACGTCAGAATGATTTCTAATAGAACGCATTTACACATCAAGGAGCTTAAATTAGATCGCTCAAAGCAATGTAGGAAAACCTTTGGCATAATTACATTCATGTGTGGTGCTATAGGTTAACAGAGAGATAAAACATCATTCCCTTCTGGCTGACGGTAGAGAATTTTTTTAAGCATCAGATGTGGGGAAAAAAAAAAAGAAAAAGGGGGCTTTGATGAAATAAATACTATTTTCTCCCTCCTGTTTGCTTTTGTTCCTTCTCTGTGGCATCTGTTCCGACACCTGGTAAAGAAAAGGCGTATTGTGTTCTGTTGAGGAGGATGCTCCACGCTGCCGTCTCGTATCACATTTACTTTATACGGCGTCGGGTTGCATCCCAAGTTTGGGCCGTAATCCAGTTACGACTTAATATCTTTGTGGGCGTGTTCATGCCATTTTGTACGACCTATGATGTTTCAGAGCAGTGTGCCCTGAGGCAAAAGTGTACCCTAAGGGCGTAACAGTAATCTGGCTCAAATACACGAGACCAGAGGAGAATTGTAAACTGAGGCTGACTCTATTCCAACATAGAGGACAGGAAAAGATGACAGATTGGACTAGTAATTATACGAACGTTTCACAGAGGCAGCAATGCTCTGGGAGGAAAAACAACCAATTAAACCTCAGCAGATGGAAGAAAGGAGCATTTTATTCATGTATTCATTAATGAAGCTCATTTGATACAATATATCACTGAATATATTTAGGGGTTAAAGTTCAGTTTTGACCTTGGAAACAGCGCTAAAACAGGTTCAGGTTGCAGGTTCATTCAGGAACCAAAGCTTTTGACGTGGGTTTGTTTGTGATGTCCTTTTCCAAACTACTTTTTCTTGATCTCAGTGGAAAACAGGATGAGGTCAAGGAGAGATGTGAAGGAGAGTTCATATGGACTCATGAATAGAAATATGGCGCTAAGAGAATCTGGCTGTGCTTACACTACGGTACATGATTATGTGATGGCAGATGATGAGTGTGGGTGTGCTGTGATGCAATGAATATGGCACAATGTTGTGAAGATGGATTAATAGAAGCAAATGCTCCACGCTGCATTCTTATTGTGTTGATTCATGAAGATTATAAACGTGGACAAAACTGTGAAAAATATGACCAAGACTGGAATTGGCTGGAAGGTTGGAAAAAGGATTATAAGCTGCTGGTCACAAAAGTGAAATGAAATCACTGTCACATTGAAAATGGTTGCTCATGCTCACCTTCCTGCCCACTCATATTTATCAACATCTATCCCAACTGTGTGTAAAAGAATTGTTAAATTTACAAAAGTCGTAACATTTTAGGTCCTCAAAGTCTATACTGTGCATGGCATCATTCGTGAGTTTCACCAGTGAAGTTAAAGCATCATCTGCCGACATTTTAACCCACATATACTTCCTTTTTGACTGATTTTGGCTACGTTTCAGCTCCAGCTGAAGAGATAATCCAGTTTAACCCCTGGATTTCCGCATCTGTGACTGAACTAAACCATTAAGACTTAAGCGCTGTTTGAAAACAGTCTCTTAGATCCTGAGGGTTTTCTGAAAAACTCGACAGAATTGCCAATGTTCACTCCAGTCAACGGTCTTACAGGTAAAAACACACATGTTGCATCTGGTCGTAATGGGTTAATAGAATTCAGTCAGAAAAGCGCTTTATAAATAGAAGTTATTGTCATTAGTTATGCTGAATAACGACACTAGTAACTTCACTTTGACCATTTTACAGCAACAGCAGCATAACATTCACAGTTTGCCTATTGATTGAACATATTACTGAAAGTTGAAAACATCTAAGTCAATTAACACGTTATGGTAAGTTATGACATACGATAGAAAATGGTTCATAAGTAATGTTTCATTTTGCCTTTGGTTTCGGGAATCGGGTCAGAAAGAAACTGTATAAAGTAAAGGATGGTCCATTGTATCCAGCGTTCAGGGAGACACAAAAGGAAGCAGTGAAGCGCCGTTCCTTAGAATTATAGAGAATTCAACCAGCTCTTATCATGGCTGCCGCGTAGATTCTTTCTGGGACATTTCACTCACCTTCCTAATTAAAAAAAAAAAAAAAAAAAACGTATTCAACCTCAGCCCTCGTCTTGATCAGCAGATGAAGTTAGTCCAAGTTGGATATCAAATTCAGAGTTCATTTCCCGACATTAAAAATGGTCCTTTAGTCAGTGTTCAGGAGCTTTTGATGATGTGCATCAGCGGATAGATGCTGTCAAAACTCACATGAAGAATGACTGCTTTTACTATTATCCCTTTGACTTAGAAGCGTGATGCCAAAACACCTACTTCCCAGGATCTCGTAGTGTATATGCTTTTTTAATTAAACCGCTCTGTATTTCCACTTGTGCTCTGTCGCTGCTTCAGGTTCAGATCAAGCCTGCCTTTATGAGTCTCTCATCTTCTCCCTCTTTGCACAAGCTGTGCATTAATTAGAATGAAAAACAGAGTCGTGCGCAGTTATTAGAGTTGAAAACCAGACAGAGGAGCAGTGCAGTTTTTATCAAATGGAATCAAATTAAAAATGAGAGCAGTTCTATTAAAAACGCTGATTGGCTAATTGGTGTCTTCCCTGCAGCCAATCACTCACTGACTATCAGGATGTGTGTTAATTATCAAATACTTTGTTTGTTTTTGTTTTTTTCTGGTAACATGTCGCAGTAATTCAGGAGAAGAAAATCAGCCAGTGAACCAGACGCACTTCTCTTTGTCAACTCAACTCATTCCATGCATTATATAACTTCCCTTTAATGAGTTTGTTCCCAGTATAAGGTTTACTTTACGTCACACATCACAACATTTCAAGTATTTAACTCTAATTTTGCTGAATCTATTGCAGAAATTAGCAAATCAATTCATTTTGTATATATTGACGCCACGTTGCAGGCTTTTCCTCCAGGTTATGTTCTTTGAAACTCCATATTTCCTTCTGTCAACAAGTCAAATGAAAAGATTAAACACAGCGGATTGCTCCTAACGCAGCCCAAAGCTCCAGCGTTAAAAAAAAAACCTTCCCTGTCACGGCTAATTACTCTATATACAAAGAAATGACAACCTAGAAACCAAATAATCAAATGTTGTCAATTAACTGTATTTGGTGATAAAAGTGTTGATCCTGTTGAATCACCGACGCTGTATTTTGTTTGTTTTTCTACATTGTTCCACAAGGTCTGCTCTTTGTAACTACAACATTATTAACCTTTTCCTCAGTTATGTATAGTATGTACTGTATATAATTTCTAGGGCTGTAAAAACACACCAATTAGCCATGTGTTATCATCATCCATAATTACAATTCCATATACATAGTCATTCTGACATAAATACTGTCGAGGTTATAGACTGTATTCATCCACGATTGAAAATAGACCCCAGCATGTTCACAATTTGTTCCATTTGCTTAACATGTTTGGTACAGAGGGTCCAGTTGTCAAGAAAGTTTTTTTTTTGAAATCCCATGTCTTGCTCTCCAGATCCATTTCATTTTTGTGCCGGTTTTTCAACGCAGCATCAGATTAGATCAGCCTGATCCAGACACGGACTTCTCGAGATCACCAAATCGGGGTTATTAGCGCTCGGAATGACACTAAGTATCACACTGTAGGCTATTGTATGTAAAGTAAGGACAACAGACAGCATGAGGCTACTTGAATGAGGAACTGACTGGATGTCCAATGAGAGATAAAACACAATATCTCAGCAACAGCGTCACAGAATGTCACACGATTTGGCACAAAAGTTCACCTGGACTCAAGGATGAAGTGATTATATTTTGGTGGAGGTCAAAGGTCAAAGTCACTGATGAAATAAAGTATGAGTATATAAGTAGTAAAGAGTATGAGTAATAAGTATTTATGACGTAAGGATAGGAGATGCATCTGAATGAACTTGTGGCTCTTGTTTCTTCCACTTTACTGAACTGAAAGGCTTAGTAGTTAAAGCAGCCTAATGTAAGCGTTCAATACACAAATGGGCTATAAATAACCGTATACACTTATACTATATAATACAAATGTTGTATTAATTGACCGATTTAAAAGTTTTATTACATTTTGTTCCTGAAATCCACCATGGATTCCATGCGTTCTGAGGCTGAGGCTTTGAACCAGATACACAATGTAATCCAGTTTCAGATTTTCAAGGTCTGACCCAATCCAATAGCGGAATCTGATCACATTTCTTCTGAGCAACTGGGCCCAGGTCTTTTGTCCAGCCCATCCCATTAACAGATGGAACACAATATCACATCTCCACCTCCAGTCTCATCCTTAAAAGTTTAACTGCTTAATCCTCAGCTTCCAGATCTTCTTTTTTCTTGAAGACAGCCATCTGCACAGTGACATATTGTCAGAGTTATTATTATCATCAACATTTTTAAGCATAAAGAATAAAAATGACAGCTATTATTATAGACGTTTTTTTCCATGTACTGCACATGTACAATTTAATTAACCGTCTAAGTCTGCGCTGGTGTTCATAATGGCCGTCCTGCTATGCTATATACAGCAGATGGCCAAGAAATGACCCCTCACTGACATCTTGAGTCAATGTGTACATGTAAATTTGCTGGATAATATGAAGGGTGCTGTAATAGAGATGAGCTGAAATTAAAGTGGTTACCATGGAGAGCCCTGAGAGGCCTCGACTGTCCCCACTTCACCTCCGTCTCAGAGGGTAGCTGGTGCCAAAGGAGAGAAAAGAGGTTATCTTGCCCCTTTTCAACTTTATCACTTTAACCATATTGTGCCTCAGATCCAATCCCCTGCCTTTTTAAGTCCACAGCTTCACTTTTTCTTCTCTTTTATGACTGATGGAAGGAGATATTACTCTCTGTTCTGCACCTGGGGGGATTTTGAGAGGAGCCATCCCATTTTCATAGGGCTATTCTGTTGGCGCCTTACTTAGAGAACGGCGAGGTGAATAGCCAAATCTCACAGTACACAATAAATTAAAGGACGAAGGAAATGCAAACATAATTACAAACTGGCTCTTGGGCATCACAGCTAGTTTTCATGGCCATTAATGTGGCTTGCATCCTTGATTTGAACCCAAATTGATCATTTCCTCCGCAAAATGTGCACTATTAAAGCATACCTAAGGGAGAGAATGTCCACCCTGCCTTCACACCCAACTAAAGGCACAAACTTGGAAACCAAGACTGCTTTCAAAGGAAGAAGAGGAGGTGGGAGAAAATGAAAGTGGAAGACAGCAAGGCTCTTAATAATTAATTCGGGAGTTTTGGTCCTGGGAGGCCAGAGGAAAATATATTGATGTTTGAAAAAATGCTAATTAAAGAAAGGAGCACACTTTGGTTTGGAAGACATCCGTCTGCCCAGGCAGTTTGAAATCTCACTGCTGCCTGGGCTAATGGTGCTAGTAATGCCTTTGGGGAAACACGGCATGAAACACAGAGGCGGGAGCTAATGAGTCTCGTGGACCTCTCCGGCACATAGGATGAATGAGAGCGAACGGAGAGGCGAAGACGTCTAAGAGGGGGGTGGGTGAGTGGGAAGGGGAGCCGCACTTGATAGAAGAACAACTCCTGTCCTTTTTTTTTTTTTTTTTTTTACATTTTACGGCAAATGAGGGGAGAGGAATCTTCTGGATTCCCGTTCGCCCGCCGACCCTCTGCAGGACACCGGTATTGTGTCACACTTCAAACAGGATCAACACACAATGAGCAGCGTATTTACCACACGGCTCCACGGCACACAAGGAGGAGGAAAAATACAGCGTGATTACAACCAAACAATCGCATATACATACGGCACTATTTGATGTCTGTGTCTCGCCAAGTGGCCAAATTACACACTGTGATTTGTGCGACCTACAGACATACGATATTAACGCATTTCCCGTGACAACAGAAGAATAGCTAATAAATGACAGTCATTAAGTATTAATTTCCGGCCTTGTATGATTTCTTGACATTTGCCTCCAGCGAATAAGGTGCAAAGAACAAACAGAAACAAATTATCCGTCTCTGTACATAGAGGTTGCTTATGAGCACACGGGAGATGTAAACAGTACAGTATGTGCTTTCTACTGCAACATAAAAAGAATCTGTTCCTGTAGGTACTGTTTACTCTGCGCTCTCCGGGGGGTTTATTCAAAACACTTTTCCTGTGTAGGTTTGTTTGATCTTTTGAAGTGAAGAGGATTTTGTTCTCCCCACAAATCACATTCAATAAATTACATCACTCTTATCCCAACTGCTAAATGTGCAGCATTCCTTTCTTGCTTCCACCCCCAACGGAGCCGAACACAACCAAAGCACCACTTAAGACTGAGGTTAATGAGATTTGCATTCGTGATTCCCTTTTTTAATGGGCAAATTTATGTTTAACGCAATTCCAGAGCATGTTTTTGTTTTTTTTGTTTTTTTTTAGGGGTATAATCTTTATTGCACGCTGCATCATTAGACGCCCTCCTTTGCTTCACATAAAAAAAAAAAAAAAAAACGGGTCTTATATCTCGTACTGTATTCTATTTCTGTCCCGTAAGAGATAGCGATCTGAGGACGGTGGGGAGATAGCGCCTTTGTAGTGGCACGTCGTCAGAAAGACGAGATCCAATCTTTCTCTCTTCTTCTCCCTCAGCTGGGGACAGATGGACCCGATATACTGCGCGCGCAAGGTCTCACCAAGTTCCCTTTTCCAAATATGCGATGCACGTCGTCGATAAAGATGAAGGCGAGTGTATCACTGTGGATATCTCATAACCAGGAGAGAACTCACATAACTTGTGACAGAGATTAGAATTTGATTAGACACAGAGATTGTTTTATTGATCTCGTTGCTTCCATCAGATCTGATAAGATGGTTAATTCAAAGCATCCTATTAAAGAACATACAGTAACCTTGCTTCTTAATGTGAAAACCCAGCTTTACATTTACAACATTTAGAGATGGGAAGTACAGATATTTTTTCTCACTATACTTGCAGAGAGTTTTTAGGTATCTGTACTTCAACTGAATATTTATTTTTCTTACATTTTATTTCACAACAGGTTTTCAGTTTAAAAATATCTGAAGGAAAGTTGTTTTTATTTTTCATCACCACGTGCCTTCCCAAGACCAATTTCCACTTAAATCGACCTAATTAAACCTGGATTAAATGTAAAATGATGTCAAAGATACAAAAAGACAAGACAGACACTAAAGGAGACTGGACCATGGAGAAAAAGCATCATAATGGTTTCCGTTCTTGTGCTGACATTGAAAACTGATTAGGTTTAATATGTAAGGTACGGTTAAAGTACAAGTTAATCAACTTCTTCACTCAAGCAACAGTGGAAAAATACATACTCTTTAAAGTATAAAAGTAAAAAGCAGTCTTCTGAAGGACATTTCTAGCAGCTGTCTCTATGCAAAGCTAACTAAACCTCATGTCATATTTATAAAATGTGAAGACTATTAAACTATTTTAACTTCAAATAAAACATTTTTAAACACTATGCTGAAAACATTAAAGGTTCAGTCGGTAAGATTTGTGAGGTTTTTGTGTTCTTTGTCTTGGAAGGCTAACTGAGCCTTATGTCATACCGATATAATGTGAAGACTGAAAAACCACTCAAAGTAAAGGAATATAAAAAGAAAAATAATGAACATTAATTATGTAAGATTCGTGTGTGCTTCGACAGTAGCTAACTGCATTTCTAAGCTAACGACTCTCTCATCATTCATGATAAAAGCCTGTAGTGACTTTAATGTAGAGGACTCGGGTCGTTTGTCAGTTTTTCCACGAAAATCCTTACGCTCGCACTCGAGTTCTTCACTGCTTCTCTTCTGCTCCTCTACAGCAGCTATGTATGTATGTATTAAGTATGTAAGTATGACATTAGTCACCGTTAACGTCAACAAATGAACTGCTCCCAGCAAAACACACCCTTCCCCCTCCCACACACCCTTCACGTAAGCACACTAGCACGTGCAAATCTTACATCCTGAAACATTAATGTTCATTATTTTCAATACAGTTCTTTATTTTAAGTTAGCGCGGTTTAAAAGTCTTCACACTGTATTAATATGACATGAGGCTCAGTTAGCTTTGCACACAAACAGCTGGTAGAAACGTCCTTCAAAGGCCTACTTTTTACTAGTACATTTCAGAGCCTGTACTTTTTACACTTGAGTAAAGAAGATGAATCAGTTCTTCTACTTATTTATCCTTTTCTTGGGCAAGTATCTGTTCTTCTGCTAGAGTAAAGAAAGCGTGTGCTTTTGCCACCGCCTATATTACATGAAAAGCATGCAGTGCAATCCCACAAATCACAGTTAGAGCTCATTTCAAACTGGTACGGCGACAGGTGAACGGTTAATGTTCCCAGTTGCTCACCTAACAATCGACACCGGAGGTTATTAGTATTCACGGCGGCTCTTGGCTTCCCCCTTTGCCATCGGTCCCACTTCATCAGTTAAACAGCGAGCTCCTAACCCTGGCTTTGTTTGGTGGGAGCGTCCATGTCTGATAAGGGTCCTCCTGATATGGCTGACATCATTAATCACAGGCACTGTGGGAGGACACGGTGGGCAGGCGGAGAGCAGCAGTACCACCATCTCTCCCCGCGGATCCTTTTTAACGGTGCCGTGCTACTAATTAATAGAGCTTGGCCCTCTCTCTTCACTGATATACATCAAAATGCACGCTGGGAAGGAAGGTAAATAACGGCAAGCAGACAAGGAGTTTAGGATTACTGTTCCCTGCCACAAAGGAAAAGAGATTGTGCGAGTCTGTGCACTTCTATACGTGAGATAGACAGTGAAGAAGAGGACGGCAGAGGCCTCAGTGGATAGAAAACTGATTCCCAAGTACTTGAAAGGTGTAACCACAAATGTCAGCACCATCGATAACAGCACCTTGTTGGTGACCATTTTTTATCTTCACATTAGGCGCCCAGGAGGGCAGTAAAAACACTTGAAGTGGTAAGAGATGAAACATGAGGCTAAAGATGTCATTTTACTTCTTATATGCATCCTTTTGGAACCGAAATTTAATTGGCTGTTACAGATGATGGATGAAAAACGCAGGCAGGGGTATGAATCCTTGCACAGATTTGTCAGTCAACCAGCTTCACTTTAAACTGTTTATAGGATCCGGGTGCAGTGTGAGCAAGTCAGTTATAAGATTTACAGCCTGTGATTCCGGGACAAACAGAATATGTATACGGTGGTAAAAATAGTGGTGAATATGTTCGGAATAGTCTCTTCTTCTCCAGTAATGGTGCTGCATTTCTTTGTTTAAATCGAAAGCCCAGGAGACGTGACGAGAAAAAACAAAAAGGCAGATGCAAATTGCTTATTTGTGCAGGTGAGACTTTTTAAAAAGGTGTTATATAAGAACATATTTCCTCACTAAGCAAATATAGACAACACAGCAACTGCAAAATGTGTGTATGAATGTGCTACCGAACACAGGGAATTATGTTTTCCCCTTCAGCTTCTTCGGCTCCTGAGAGTTAAAGCTCTCCATACTAATGTCCCTGCTATACTCATAACCACTCTTGTCACTGTACAGATTAAAAGGACTTAGTCACTACCTACACCTGAGGAAAAAAATATTAAAAGCTTGTTCTAGAAAGATGCTGCAGTCTGAACAAAACGAACCTCCTCATTAATTACTTCAAGTTGCAACGTGGATGCAGAGACTTCCTGTAATTTTTTTCTGATGTAGGAAATACCTCGGGATGCTGTTTGTTTGTTTGCTTTTTTTTTTTTAATATTGTTGGCAGCAGCAGCAGAATTTGAATCTAATGAAATATCAGTCAGCATCATTCATACTTCAATGTTCCCCTCGGGCATTTGAAACTGTAGAGAGCATATTGAACCCTTTTTTTTTTTGGGCTGAAAATAGCCAGAATTAAAGTAGTTTCAACCTCCACCTGTGTTGATTTGGTTCTAGGCAAAAACCTATAGATTTTTCTCAGAAGCATGGGGGTAACTGTTTTCTGAATCAAAAAGCTTTTCAGCAGTGAAGCTCTTTCACTGATCGAGTACTGCGCTAGCATCCGCACAAGCTTTATTTTTTCCTAAGCAGCTTTTTACTGCTGTCTGAAATAAAACAAAGGGTGACAATGTGCATAGATGATAGCAACACATAATGAATCACTTCTGTATGATGGTGACTTCCCCTGATTGTGACTAATCTGAATAGTTTCTATGGAGTGAAAAAGATTCCTCATTCTGCACTCTCAGCGCAGTCTTTCCATGTTGTTTTTTGCAGCTATTGCTGGACTATTGTGGACCTTTTTCAAAACTCAGCTGGCACTTGAGCGTGGAAGCTGACGTCATCTTAGTGGCCTCGATGGTTTTGAAATTCAAATGGCACGGTAACATATAGGCCTGGGTTTTATTATTATCTCTGTGCATATGAGAAATATAATGTCCCTGCTGATTAGTCTTTTCTGATGTCCTTGATGGTTTTATTGGAAACGTGTGGTTCACAGGAGAGAATCTGTGTTCAAAGTAAAAGTAGAAGATGCTATTAAACAGTAGTAATTTACTTTGTGTCGACTCTACGTGAATTCTGTATTCACAAGCATGAGGGTCGGTCTTAAGAAGAAGAGGGGAAAAAAAACAATGAATCGTAATTAATCCCAGCAAAAAGTGCAATTAATTAATGATTTTTCAAATCGATCTACAGCCCTTGTTTTTAATTGTTAGAGATGTCGATAAGCCAAGGAAGAGGAAACAGACTGTAAATGAAAAATGCTACAAATGTATTTTCCATTTATGCTTGATTTAGAGCATTTTGTAGACGCTGTTATGGCAAATAAACAAAATAACGCATGGCCTTTTGTCTGATAAAACTCTTCTGGAGGTGTATTTTTAATGTATTTTGTGCTTTTTTTGTGTCACATACTATAAAGTCATGCATTTTACGTAGAATACTTGCCACTACATAAATTTAGGACATTTTCATTTTCACTTCCTCAAGTACCTCAGGTAATGCAACACAAATTTATCACATTTTATATTTAGACACTGTAACACAGTCTTGAACATCTTTTAAAGTTTGTTCCCTCTTGGACACAAACAGATGAAAAATGGCATTTCATTCTCGCAACTACCTTAATTAGCTCCTGTGGAAAGTTCACCTTCTCTCACTAGTCTCTTAAGAGGAACCTGCACCCCCGAGGGCAAGGGAAAGTGTAGTGTGCGTGTGAGATTAAAGGAGGCAGTGATGAAATGATTCCCTTCTTTTGGTAAGCATGCAGAGAGAAAACAAGCAGCAGGATGCTTGACACCCCAACCCCCCTGCGCTGGCTCTCGCCATGGGAGGCCACGACGTGGAGTGTGAGTAATTACATGTGTGAGAACTTTAATGCCCCGTAGCTTTTAAGAACCCTCTTCATGATCATCTTCGCAGACAAAATCCCACACATAAACACCAAAACCACTGCCGTGTTGTGCCAATCAGTCTCTCAGGGATCAGGGAAAAAGACAATATGGGACACATGAAGTGAATTTCTTCTGCTCTAACATCCACGTTGGTTACGTGTTAAATGTGATTCATTTTTATAGCTATAACGGTTGTGACAGTCACGATATACAAAGTGAAGTTATGAGGCCATTAAAGGTACAACATTTGTCTGAGATGGTCACTTGTTGACTTTAGTAAAAATCTGAGCTAACAGTAGCTAGTTTAGCATAGCACACTGTTGTCACTGTAGAGGAAGGGTTAGCCCTAGAGGCAATGAAGAACTCAGGAGTCAGCATAAACATTTTCAACAAAAAACTGATCCAAGTCCTCCATATACAAATACAGGCTGTTATCATGGGTGTAGGCAACTGAGACTAGCCTTAAATTTGAGTTAAAGTTGATGGTATTTTCAAATAGTAATTCATATCCAGTCTTTGCAAGATCAAAACTGAACTTCAAATCATTTGACCTTCAAATGGTCACATCATACAGGTATTTAGGTTTTGTTACTGATCAGAACAAGCCCGTTCTCACTCTCAAAACGTCACATGCTGCTGCTCATGAGCCCTCGCCGTCCGTTTTCAAAGCGCGGGATACCCTTATTGCATCGATAGCAGATAGAAGTCAATGTGCACCGATCAGCCATAACGTTACAACCCCTGACAGGTGAAGCAGTAATAATGTTGATTATATCATTACAGTGGCACCTGTCAGTGGGTGGGATACATTAGGCAGCAAGTGAACATTTAGTCCTGGAAGTTACGACTGGGTCAGAGCAAGTCCAAACTGCAGGTCTTATTGGGTGTTTTCAGTCTGCAGTGGTTCATACTCCACCAAAAGTGGTTTAAGGAAGGTCAAACGGATCTAATCCATTGAGATATTCAACATTAGTACACCTCACCTGTCAGTGGTCGTGATGTTGTGGCTGATCAGTTTAAGTCCTTAGATGAAATTGACGACAAAACTGACAACATGAGCCAGGTAGTTAGGTCACAAAAGGTATAGTAGGAGGTGGTTGGGGTGGTTATGGTGGAACACCAAAGTTTGTGGACTTACACACAGGAGACCAAGATTCATGTTCCATTTCACGCTGCATTTATTTTTGCATTTTCTGTCTTTGTTTTTCTTATTCTAGCCATTCCCCCAACCCTAAGCAAGTTATTTGTAGGCCTAAACCTAACCACCCATGGCATTTCCAGTAATTTCTAGTAGTACATCGAAATGTGACGCTCTGGCCAAGTGTCAGTATGTGACAGGTTAGGAGTGGAGATGTGTGGTCAGGACTTGTCTTTCAAACCACACACCGAGGGCCTTGTTTGCAAACTGAAACTTAAATTGGGTTTCTTTTTCAGAACAAATCCTGTTTCTCTACCTCCTGGCAAGGAAACGCTTGATTTCTGCAACATTTTTACCTTCTTTATGAATGCATCCGACCAGTACTTAGATTGGACACTGCATGCCGTTAAGTTTTACGTTGTATTACTGGCTGTGGAAATCTCGTGCTCG
>JAPQRN010000017.1:12031942-12043932 GCA_037367275.1 Coranthus polyacanthus | reverse complement strand
CCCCGCCCTCTGCTTCTAGCTCCCACAGCTCCCATCCTCTGTGCACGATCCAATTTCAGCCCGGCGGAGGTGATCCTTCCTCTGGGCTTGTTCAGACGGAGGCCGCTGTGCCATTTACACAGCGGAGTGAGAATGAGGGATTTCTAATGACTCTGCACTCTGATAGTCTTCCAGTGGTGCCCAAGGCCTCTCGCCAAGGACCTTCCAGCTCGACACAACTACTCATCAACCAGTCACATAATTCTAGAGTAAAGGCAGAGTGTGGGGGGCCTCCGAATCCAGGAAACTCGTATTTGCTGAGTGTTAGCAGATGGACGAGTCCGGGCATTATGCTTTTTTTTTCTCTCTCTTTTTTTTTGCTGTCAACTCTTCAAAAGTCAGACATGTCACTTGTAAAAGAAAACTTCAAAATGTATTATGTGAACAGCTGACGTTGAGGAGGCATATTAATTATTCATGACAACATTTTGAACTAAAACCCTGAGGGAAAACGTCTTGGTAACACTTTACTTGGACAGTCCACCTACAGAGAGCTTGTGTAACATTTAAACAGCATCAACTGCTTCATTTTGTCGTTTGATAAATTGTTCCATATACTCTATAGATAACATCATTGACTTTTTTTCACCCTTTTATGCTTTTATGAGAAAAAAACAATCCATTCTTTTAAAGGTTCAATATGTTCGATCTGTACACGATTGTGTGCTTGGGTGAGGGTTGTGTTTGAGTTTGTATCCTGGTCGTTTGTTGACATCCGTTAACTGCTTTTCTGAGCAAACAGCGGCAAGTGTCGTGCGCTGTTGCCGCTGGAAAGGAGCAGAAGACGATGAAGAACCTGGGAGGAAGCGTAAGGTGATGGTGAAGAAAACGTCTCGTCCTCCGCGTAGAAATGAATGTACAAGGTGTTGTCACGGATGTAGGTGACGGAGACTGTCGTTAGCTTAGAAATGGAGCTAGCTAATGTCAGCAAATAACCAACTCCCAGCACAAACTTCACATACGTTTTAAGGAATTCTATGGCCTGTCCTAAATAAAGCGTTACCAAAACCTCCTGTCAGTTTAGTTTGTGCCTTGTTAATGCGGCTGAAATCTATGAATGATGAGTGATGAAGCTCTCATGCGGTAACCTACCTACATAAGTAATATCAAGGCTTTCTGAGTTTTTAAAAAATGAATCAGAATCATGAATCATGTCTTTTTCACTGTCTTACTTGAGCCTGTGTTAAACTGAAGGCCTTTGGTTTCAGGCACACAACTTTTCTTTTAGTTTTTTTTAATCTAGTTTTTTTTTTTTTTGTCTAACTTTAGCAGATTTCGTGCATGGTAATTTTTTTTTTTTTTAAATATTGGCCTTTTAGTTTAATAGAAAACGCAAGTGTTGTTATTTTAATTGTCTGGGAGGTTAACAGGGCAAGAAAACTTTGCAGTAATTTTTTTTTTTTTTGACTGACTTTGATTGCAGTTCGTTTCAGTCTGAAAACTACGGAGAAGTAAATCGAAGTTGCCCTTTAAATGATGGATATTGACAACTCTGTGTTAGCGTGCTGTTTGATGGAGTTTTAAAATAATAATCCTTCTTTTGACTGCTATATTTTTATCATTGTCTTGGCTTTGAAGATATACTGTGTTTGCACTGCGTTGCCCCTGAGATTACCTGCCAATCAATCAGTCTATCAAATATTGAGACGTCTCCCTTCCTTGGATTTTCTCTTCATGTCATTGCAGTTCTTTGTATAGGCACGGCTTAGTTTTTAATCTATTTGCCATAGGAAATGAAGTTAAACACACACAGGCACACACGCTCAAAACACAACTGCAAAGTTTACAGAAAATGTCAGATTACTACATTAACATTAATTAAATGCTACAAGCCACTGAGGGTGCCGTAATGGTGCTGTGGGTAGCATGTCTAATGGTGTCAGTGGACCCCGAAGTGGCAGAAAAATGAGAGAGATTAACAAAAAGGTCAGCCCCCTCCATTTGTTTCCTTTAACCTGCGTCAACTGTGAAACTGGTTACATTTACAGTCTCATCACTGTCGCTGAGGGGGCAAAAAAAAGAAAAACCACACTGCGAGACCATGAACCTCATCCACGTGTCCTTGAATGAACATTAGTTATGAGGATTCAGAGAAAAGGGAGAGCACTTGACCCCTATTGTCTCTGTGTTTGGTCGTATCTCCTTGTCAGCTGAGCCTGAACTCCACTTCCTTTAGCGTATCAGTGTCAAAGACAAAACACAACACCGTAGGCGCGCAGAAAACACACACACACACACACACACACACATTTAGACAGAATGTCATCGCAACTTGGGTTCGTCACCTCCATCAAGAATGCAGCGGCTCATCCTTTCAGTAAGGGAGTGAACAACAGCCACACACACACAAACACATACACTCCCACAGTTTTGTTTTTCATCTGGGTATAGTAAGATGTACGTGTCTTCGCAGTGTTCTCCTCTTGACAGTTGACATTTAACCAAAGGAAAACAAATTCCACTCATGAGTGCATTTTCGATACGCACACAACATAATGTAAACGACACTCGTGGTAATCAGAGTGTAAAAAGTCCCCCCCCCCTCCCCCCGATAATAAATACAGGAGGGAGGAGGAAAGCAGCAGCAATACTTACTTCCTTGCTGAGTGGCTGGTGATATTTGTTGCCAGTAAATGAGGCAATTTTGTTGCGAATAATGATGCGGCTTTACACAGTTTACTGGCTAATTTAAAAGGGGGACCATTCTGAAGTATGACCCAGTAAGAAATGAGTGGTTTTATTCCTCATCCACGCACTGGTTTAAAGAAATGGCCTCGCTAAAGCGCTGTTACTTTTACACGTCTGGGTCCATTTATGAGAGCAGTCCCTGTTGTGTAATTTCTCCCCAATACACTGTGCTTCGCTTTCCACCAGCTCCCTGTTTCCTCCCCCCTCTCCCCCCTCTCCTCTTTGTCCCTGAGTCTCTTTCTTTCCCCTTTCCTCGACACCATATGGGAGACAGAGACGCAGCATGTTGCGGAATGGAAAATTGATTATAAATAGGCGATGCGAGAGTGGGGGGGGTCCACGGTAATGACAGCGGAGAGTGCTCTGTCCCACAGCACACAATGTCACCACAAGCTATCAGCTGCCCCGGTGCCGTGCTTTGATGCTGCCCAGTGCATATTCTTATGCTTTGACGCTGGTAAGTCTATATGCCTCCAGAGAGCTTGCCCTGGGGTCAACTAATGGGACCACTGCCATCTTCCTCTTTGCTATTTCTTCTTTTTTTTTCCCCCCCTCCCCTCCATTTCTCTTTCCTGAGGACTTAGTTCCAATAACTACAGATCTCCCTAAAACCCCAGATGGGGACAGGCCGGAGCTCGGGCCATGTAAAAACGACAGAGGGTGTAAGTAACCAGCCTGCGCGTTCGTGAGCCAACGCAAACTGACTCACACCTTGGAATCTTTCAATTTGCCTGTAATAAATTGCAGTAGGAAGCAATTGCGTTGCTGATGTGCTGAGGGGGACGAATTTGAAACCCATGCAGACACAGTGGTACACTCTCAAAGAGAACATACGCTTTTCTTTTTTCTTTTTTTTCTTCACCTCAGACACCATCATTGTATAGACTTGCCTTGGACGGATATAAGAAATGGAAACAATGTATAATTCCTGAATCTCTCTTTCTCTCACACAGAAAGGTTTGTCAGGCTGAGCGTGGAAGCTAACAGATACTGGTCGACTCTTTACCTCGGTAAAAAACTCAATCGTGCAGTGTTGGAGCGTAACAATACATTACAAAATAAATATAATAGTAATCTGTTACACCTACTAAGAAAAAATATGTCTTTAAATGACAGTTCCTAATGTTACTGAATACAAAGGGTTTGCATCTGACTATATTCTTTTAGACAAAAAGCTGATATGTAGAATAAAAGCTGACCATGCTGACACAGGGGCCCATGGCGTCCAAGTAAAATGCCTTTCAGTCCTGGAAATTCAACAATAGTTTCTTCTGAAATCAGAAAAAGGCTCTAACATAATAACTGTACGGTGTTGGTCGTATTTAGGACTATTGGCCAGGTTAAAACATGCTCATAAATCAATTAAAATGTTAGTTACCGTGCTTATTTTGAACAGAATAATTAGTAATCTGTAAGGTTTTTACGTTTCAAAAGTTACCAATAATGATCACGTAATATAAAACCAGCATTTGTGAACCAAAAATTGGTTTCATATCTAGATTGTTGTGTGTCAGCACTAACAGTGTTTTAACCACTCGTGGAGCTTTTCAGTCACGTCTCTCGTAAATGAACTAGTTACCAATTGTTTTTAGGCAGAAATGATCTTCATATGTAAGGACTAAATGATTTGTATGGTTCGGTTTCCGCAACTGACAGGACTTGGTTCACGTTGGGGAAACATTACAGTGCTTTAATACAGAGAAAAGACCACAAATGTGTGATGTAAATGACTCCATCCGAAGCGCTTTTTTAGCACCTAAACCTAAAAACTTACAGGAGTCAGGACGCGGAGTCTGCTTTCTGGTGGCAAAGTCCTGGATTTCATCCATCCGGCATCCACCCCAACCACCTCATTGAGGAAAGACTAAAAAATTCTGGGACTGAGTTGGTTGAAACGCTCGAATGTTGATGTACATGTATTGAGAAATGTAGTTTTGGTTCACAAACGCTGAAATTATATGTATTCTTGGTTTAAAATACAATGGCAACATTTTCTGCTGGCCAGTGGGTTGAAAGAAAAATACATTTGACAGGAGCAGCAGTGGCAGCATGAAGCGTGGCATTATTGGAGGTAACAAAACAGCTTTCAGAGAGATGTGGAAGTCTAACAGCTATACATATACAATACAGCTATATATATATCCTACAGCTAAGTGACCCTGGTCAGTTGATGTAGTAATACAGTCCTAATGCTGGATTGTTTTTGCTCTAACCTCCCCTCTTTTCGTGCTGCATTAGTGCCCAGCTGAGCGGCGGTCAGCTCTGTTTGCTCTAACTGCAGGTGGCATCGGTGACATGCATTAGTCCCCCCTCTGCCCTCGTAACAGAGGAGCAAATGCGAGCTCACCGGAGCGCTGGGGGCCCAGACGTAACTGGATAAAGGCTGTCGGAGGGCCTCGTCGTCTGAGCCACAAGTGGAAACGCAGTCAGAATCTAATAAGAGTCCGACCCGTAGCGATGTAGACAGTCTCATACCAAGCGCTCTGAATATGGACTTCTTTTTGCAGGTAATTTGGCCTCGACTGGGCCTAAATGCGTTGCATTCTGCTACATTCCCTCACGCTCCCTGTTCTGCGCTCTGTCTCGCTTTGGTCCGTCGCTTTTACAAGAGAAAAAACAGACATTTGCTAAGCGTACAAATTACATGCTCTTACACTGATGTACAGTCTGCGCAGACAGCTGATTTGAAATTAATAACATCATCAACGACATCTTGCTTTCTGAGCCCGAGCCTGCTTTCACCCCCTTTCTTACATGATAAAAAACAACTTGTGTAGAGAGCACCAATAAAAGGGTGTTTAAAAATGAGCCAGAGGAGGGAGAATTGGGATTGGCAGAGGCTTGTTTGCTCTGCGAGCGTGCGAGTATCAGATAACGCCGTGCGTGTTTTATTGGGTGACGGACAAATAAAGAATAGCAGAACAACGTGTGGGAAGACAGACACTGGTCTAAAAGCCTCCATTCATCCCTGAGTCATGTTTCAGCAGGGCTGCAGTGTCAGGTTGGACCCTAATCTCCTCCAGATGCCCCTCACAGGAAAACAACATCCACCCCTGCACCCCCACAGAACAAGAAAGAGCACAATCCTTGATACGATAATTGATTTTCGAGTTTTGCTTTTCAATTATAGCTGTTTTGACTCGGCATCTATGTATGTTACGCATGTATCGTCGTGTTTGGCTTCTTCTATCCTCACTTGCAAGCTTTGATCAAAACAGTCTCTCCTTCCACTCATCAGCTCTCCCTGTACGCCTGCCTGTTCCCGTTGGATGGGAAGAAAAAGGGAAATATATGCATAACCCTCTGCTGACATGCCGTCTTGTTTGATGTGGGATTCTCAAACAGATGCCCCGTCTCTCCAGCGTTATTGGCTATATTATAGTTCTGCTTTGGTCTGTCTCTGACTCCTTAATACAAACTCATACCATCATTTGCAAAACCCATTTCTATTTCCTGTTTTAGAAGCCAGCAATACAGCGTTCCTATGTTATTCAGAAAATAAATAAGATACGGGTCCAGGAAGTTTTAGAGTAGACGAGGGCTCCCCGTGCAATCAAGCATTAATTATAGGGCTGTAAATAATAATCATTTTCGTTTCTAAGTATAATCTCTTGATTATTATTATTTCACTAAATCTATCTGATGCAGTTTTCAGTGACACCGAAATCCAAGAAGAAATGTCATATTCAAATGATTAAGATAAGGACCAAACAAACCCTCACATTTAGGGCCGAGCAATACGGCCACGCGTTATCACGATGGAGATTTCATACCAGTTAATATCACTAAACATCACAATAAATGTTAAATCATTATTTCTTTAAAGGCTGATTTTTAGTGAAAGTCGAAGACACCAGATGGTTATTTGTGGTTTTACATGATTCATGAAAGACGCAACAAGACAAAAATGATGCAACAAGATGTAAAAGACGTAACAAGTCGAAGACATCGTAAAAAATGTAGGAAGACAAAAATAATGTAAAACATGCAACGGGGCGAAATCGGCGTAAAAGACGAGTGAAATGAAGTGAAACAGCAGCTGAGAATGTAAACAAAATAAACCCCAAAGACAAAAGAAAAAAGCTGACCATCCTCTAACTTCAGCTGTAGTCTGTGTATACTTGTACAAATCTTCCCACTCTGCGTTTGGAAAATAAAAAATCCTATTGTCTGTCATTTCTGCCACTAGAGGTCTCTCAATCAAAACAATGACAAAAAACACTAATGTTAATAAAAGGGATATGACGCCATTGAAACAGGCTAGGTTAGACAGGTTATTTTACTTCAGAAATGTTACATATTATAGTTTAAAACAATAAAAGCACCTCGACGTGCTACATGCGTGATCTACCAGACACGACCTCAACACTGATATGAACTTCCTTCCATCTTTTGAGACTCGATAACAGCCGTCCTCGTTCAAACAAAACCGCGTCTACATATAAAATGCGCGTTAATTTTACGAGCCAGTTGCGCCCCTGGTGGGGTTGAGTCCAAACTGTAAACAGTGAGGATATAGTAGAAGAAAAGATAAGCAGGCCTTGGATTTATCTAGGCCAGTCAAAAAGAGGTGTGGTCAGGGAGGGACGGTGTGGCTCTCGCTGCGGGCCACGTCTGTGAGAAGGTCATGTGAAAGTGGAATGTGGCCGAGCTGGATGCTCGCCAGAGGCTCTGTTCAGTCGGGGAAGCTTATTTTTCTTAAAATAAGAGAAAACTGTATGCAACCTGGGAGAGATTATTCCTCCCTGTTTCAATGCGGCTCATGTTATTTGAATAATTGGGTTTTGAAACATGTGACAATGTCCTGCCAAAAGGCGGGGATCTCTGCTGTTTTGAAGGTGTGTTGTGTTGAAAAAAAAAAAATAATAAAAAATTCAGCAGACGTAATGAGAGCGGGCTCTTTGCATGCTGCATTACTGGACAAACAATTACCCAGCAATTATTGTGACGCTTTTGAGATAGAGCGGAATGCATCACTCAGCAGGCAGCTGACAGCGTGAGCTAACTCAGCAAGCGACATGCAAAATAGGAAAATAATGGTGTAGAGTGCCAGAAGTGAAGTGCGTCCGAACAACACGCAGACATACAATCAAACAAGAAGGAGAAGGCAACACACAGGCAGGAAAAACCAATTTATCGAGGGAACATATATAAACAAAAGGACGTGAACATGCATATCCAAAGAAATGTGAGCATACGCACACATATTTCCAGTCCTCCTTGAGTGCTGTCAAAGTCTGAGCCATCTGAACAAAAGCCTTTATAGACATGTTCTGAAGAAGAACACAGCTTTGTCTATCAGTGGTAGAACATAAAACAATATGATTACACTTTCTCCCGTATGAAAGCATTTCATTTTATTATATTATGCTGCGGTGTTGTTGTGGGTCAGAAGATTTAATAATGCAAAGTTTATGAGCAATAACAGGAAGTCCAGGGAGTTGCACAATGTCTATGTGGTATTTAGTTTGGAAGTGTATGATGTATTGTATTATGTTGACTAAACCTGATCCGCCACGCATCAGTGAGTCACAAGTTTTGAGCATGACAACTGTGAAACTAAAGGATGATGTCACATGTCTGGTGAGGGAAGACAGATTGATTAGATACAAAGGGACCGAGTCCCTAAAGTCCCTAAAGTCCCAAAAGGCAGAGATGGCGGAAGTCCACGCTGTCTTTAAACCCGTACATGTTGTAAAGTTGTATAAAAAAAAAGTACTGATTCAACTTCTTTACTCGAGTAAAAGTGAAAAAGTACAGGCTCTGAAATATGAAAGTGAAGTCATTTTAGTCTGGTTGAATAAGAAATCAGATTGCATTCATTTTCTTTACAAAAGGAACAAAATAAGCAGCATCTTACGACAGGTATGTCTTTGCCTTGTTACATCATTTATATTGTTTTCATCTTCACCTTTTATGTCATTTGTTTGGTCGTTTATGTGTTTTCATTCATCTCTTTCACTTTGTTTTTCTCCTCTTATGTCTTTGATGTCATTTTCGTCTCGTCGTGTTGTTTTTCGCCATTACGTTCGTTACGTCATTTTTGACTTGTCGCATCTTACGTCGCATCTTACGCCATTTTCATTTTCCCGTTATATCTGTCGCGTGCGATGCGAAACCGGTCGTCGTCGAGGCATGCAGTGACGCACATTCAAATGTTTCCCTCCAACATGATAAAAACTGGAGTAACAAGCCTGTGTAATAAGTTCAAAATACATATGTCTGTGTTAAAACGTAGAGAATGAATAAGTGCAGATACCTGAAAACTCTACTTAAACAGTAATGAAGTCTTAGTATTGACTTACTTCTCACCTCTGCCAAAAGGTCATATACATACATTTTTTATCTTGTCTGCATGAGTTAATTTCTTGTGGGAACATGGCATAACATAACACAACTCGCTCAAGACAGGATCACGTGTGCACTACATAATAACCTGTTCACGAGACGTGGCTCCGTACGAAGGAGGGGGAAAAAAAGTCACTAAAGTTAGGTTGAGACAGGCAGCCCTAATCAGATTTCTGGCATATCCAGATTGGGATCAGATTGCTGTTATCAAGTGCGGATGGCGAGAAACACACAGAAGTCATAGGTGGTTTGAAATCTGATTCAAATCAAATTAAAATGACGTGCCAGTGTTGTGCCTATAGCCGCTCAAATCAGATTTTTAACTGTCTGTAACGTCACTCGCTGAGCGTAACACAGAACACATGACGGTGACATCACATCTGGCTGCGTCGACCGCATGAAATACGGCTGCACATACAGTATTAACCTTCTCCATCGAGCTCCGTGAGGCTGCCTGCGCCGCTGCTCCTTCCATAGTGCCGCTTTTTTCTTTTTTTTTTTTTTTTTTTTGTTGTTGTTCTTGTTGTTGTGCTTTATTTACCTAATCTGCATTTTTCCTGGAAGTAACGCTCCCCGAGTCACTGCAGTCATTACAACAAAACCTGCTGGCGATAGTGGAACGCAAAACGTCGCAACACTTGTAAATGACAAAAGGGATTTGAGTCCTGAAAAGAGTTGAGGAACAAATTGAGTTTTTATGAGGTGCGAACGTTAAATCAAAGATAAAAGGGAACGATGAGGGTGAATCCAAAATGCGTCAGCCGCATGAAGCCTGCTATAAAAGTTCAGTGTGGTTGGAGCAGAAAATCAAGGAGTAGAGGATTCTGTGTTGTGTGCTGTACGCCTGCTGGCAGCCGGTCTGACTGGCACTCACCGTTGCTTTTTTGGCTGCTTTCAGTGGGCTCCAAAGCAAACAAGAATGGCCCTGCTTACAGGCCGTAAAACTTGCGTGTCGGCCATCATACACAAGAGTGCTTCACAAAAAGATAGCAAAGTGTTAAACATATCGAGCTGATGCCAAATACTTTCAAATTTGCAATTACTCAGAAATTGTGCTCAATTGGAAATCGTGTTCAGTGGCTCGTTGGAGCGATCGTCTTCCACAACTCATATTATAAAACAGACTTTTACTTGAAGCTGCCCAATTACGTGCCAGTGTAATAATGTGATTTGTTATTTACAGTGTGGCAGCGTTTCCATATAAAAAAAAAGGGCGCACACAAGCCAGATTTAAATGGCTGCTCTACATGTTTATGGGGGCTCTTTGTCCTTAAGTGGTTTGAATCGCAGGCTTTTTCAGGACATTGTTACTACAGCAATCAAAGCTGTGATTTCCGTTTTACTCCGTTCTGTAAAAAAGCAATCAAAGGTGCTAGGAGACGAATGATTTATCGAGAAAACCTATTTGTCGCATCTATTGTTCAGACGTATTTGCCATGTATTTGCCAAAGAAAGAAACTGAAGTTTGGCGACAGCGGCTTATTTTCTCCTCCCTTGTTGAGATCCAGTTGCTTCTTCGGGGTCAAGGTTACATTCTGAGGTGAGGTTGTTTTTACCAATGTGAGGGCATTGACAGCGACAACTCTGACAGAAACACTGCACCGTTTGTCAAGAGTGGGCAACCCGGTCTCCAGGAAAAGAAAAAAAAAAGAAGTCATTTTATGTTTCTGCAAACCACAGATATATAAATCTCAGCGCTGCTATTGTACGTGTCTGCAAACGTGCATTATCTCAATGTAATTTGGCAGGTGTAAGGTGGAGTTTGCGTCCAAACTCCTGTAATTTTTAAAGTTTAAGCAAGCGAAGTGCTTTGGTTAGGGTCAGGAAAAGATGGTGGTGTGGTTTAAAGGTTCAATATATAAGATATGCACATGACCACGGCCAGTCGGCCATTTGTTGACATCAGCTAACTTAACTTCTAAGCTAACGGTAGCTGGTGTTGACGACTATTACTGCTGTAGAGGAGCAGAAGAGGAGTACTGAAGAACTTGAGGAGAGACCGTGAGGATTTTTGAAACAACCCGAGCACTCGACGTAGAAATCAGAGTACAGACTGTTACCATGTCGTTAGTTAACAACCAGCGGCTCCCAACACAAACGTCATGTAAGCACACGCAGATCTTACATCAAACCGTTAAACATTAATTAACACCTAATCAAGTGTTGTCAGTTCTTAAACATAACCGTCAAAATCATTAGTTACATACAGCGCCCCGCGTGTTGCACTCGGACGCCATCTTTTGGAATCTTGGAAACGAAACGAACCCATTTTATCCACTTTGCTCACAAACCGCAAACTGTACAATACATGGATGGAGTTTTTGCGCCAAACTAAACTCCTTTTTTTCCAGGAGAATTGAAAGAACCGCTTTTGCTTCAGGAAGTGTCTTTACCGACTGTGCCTGATTAGGACTACGAGACTCAAGGAAGCACGGCAACTCACTTATCAGCTACTTCCACAGCAGCTCTGGAAGAAACAATATGCAGTAACTGGATTTAATCATTCTTTTTTTTACGTCTTGTCCAATCCGGCTAGATTTAGTTGCAAACCTTAATGTTGAGCTCTGCGCTGTGATGTTTACATACATGTATTTGATGAAACGGTGACATACGTATCCGTGATTTGCAGAAACATATAATGGCGACGTTTTTTTTTTCTGGCAGCTGCATTTTATTATGGTTATGAGTGTTTGATGAAAATTAGCTATGACAAAGGTTGCTGCGGCAGCTTCACGTATTTCACATTGGCCTTAATGTTATTCTATTCACGTCTAAGCCATTGACTCTAATCTAATGATTGCACTCCAAATGTCCAGGTATTATCTTTAGAAAATACACACTCAGGGCATTCTTTCTGAATTATCGAGATATGTGTTTATTTTAAAAGGGGCAGTAAGAATTCAAGCCCCATTGGC
>JAPQRN010000017.1:11983265-12017283 GCA_037367275.1 Coranthus polyacanthus | reverse complement strand
GAGGCAGTGGAAGCTGTGCAGCGCTCCCTCCCACCCGCCTGGTTTGTGTAGTGTGCTGGGGAGTACGCTTGCATACTGTTTGTGCAGATGAGTGTCGGAGCGGGCACACCCTCTGCGGGCCTGTTCCCATGGGAACGGCAGTGATAGCGAACAGCTTGTTTTTGTGTTTTTTGGCAATGTTGCCACTGCTGGAATACTGACAGGAACTGGGGAGGTCTGATATGCAAGAATGTTGCCAGGTAGGCCTTATCCGAAAAGAATGTTTTCCCTTTGACTTTCTCCTCTGCGTTTTTGCATCCACGCTGAGTTTTTTGGCCACACTGCTTCAGTGGAATTCAGTGTTTTTCACCTATCGCTGGGCGAAGCTGATCAAATGGAGTTTATGTTTCAGGGCTCGCTCCATGCCACAAGCTGACAGGCTGAACTTGTTCTTGAGGGTTCACAATCCTCAAGTGGATGATGAGATCTGTTTTAGTCAAATGACTTCAGGTTAGTGTTACACGTCTCCACACGCTTGGCCAACAGACACTTGGCTTCGGTTTTGACCTCTACGTGTCTCAGAGGGAATTCCACACTACACAACAGGAAAATACGTTTTTTGTTAAATCTGTCTTCCTCTAAAACTGTTGAATGATAACATCGATCTACGGGTCTTCATTAGCATATTTGTAACTGGAGCTTTTTGTCCTTTTCTAGAAAAAGTCCCCCTAGATGTCAGTTTGGAAATTTGCATTGGCACAAGATAAACTAGAGAATTTTTTAATACATTATGTGCCATAGCACATATCCAAGATAACTTGTCATTCTTTTGGATAAGTCAAAGCCAGCCTCAGACTGTGAAGAAACAAGGAATATGCTCCTGCAGCTTTATGAAAACCAATAAAAGATTAATGTCGGACAAACAAAATCAATCGCCATCTGTGTCCAGGAACAAAGGACGAGCTCCCCTTCACACATCAAAGAGAACGCAGAAACTGTGTTTTCATATTTCTTTCCAAATATTAGACTCACACAGAGCATGAGGGCTCTAAATGAAATTAAAGTGAACGTTTACTGTGCAAACGACTACCTCACTTTATGGTGTTTGGATTCCTAAATGAAAACATACTCCAGGAAAGCCTTCACCGGGCTTCTCGCTGAGCGCAAGCTGCATGGAGAGAGCAAAGCGCCTCTCCGTTCCCGCCACCCTCACGCCTGGGACGGCGGGGTAATTACATCATTTGGAGATGGAATGAAAGCACTTTACAAGGCAAAGTAAGTGAAATGCTTTATTGCTCACAGAATTGCCAATTAAAAAGCAACACCTGGAACGTGGAGGCTCAGCTAAAAACAGTCCTCTCCCTCCTGACAGACCTGAAACCAGTTGGTCCCCGCTCTGCACAGGCCCCTTGAGAATGTTTTTCTTTCCATCATTTTCTCCCCCTTTTACTCCGTCTTTATTTGTGAGAAGTTGCCGACAATGCACCTTCACATTGGCTTACATAGCCCATAAGTCACCAAAGCCTGACGTGCTCTTAAATGTATTAATAAAGCCTATTTCCTGGGTAGAGCATATGGCACGGCTACAATGTAAACCTACTCAGGGCACGCTAGTGAAAAAGAAAAACAGTGGTGATTCTCTCCAGCACCCAGTCTGTGTTAGGTACCCCCCCCAAATCCAACACACACACACACACTTCAGGTCCTGGTCCAGTCCCAGATGTGTTCTACGCTTTGGTCTGCTCCCCCCAGAGAGGGAAACAGACCAAACTGAACAAATACAAAGGCGGAGAAAAGAAAAATGTCTTTCATATCGTTCACCTCCAACAAGACCCACAGACCACTATCTGAGGTTTACAAGAGATGGTTGTCCAATAACCTTCTTACCTCTTAAAGCGTACGAAGGCTGTTTTTCTTCACCTTCATGCCATGAGAAACAGGGCTCTGTGTGTTTCTAGGTCAGATTTTTAACATGTTATTCATTTTAGTTTTTGCGTTTGCATTTCACGCTGGTTTGAAAATGGCAGGCCGTCACACACCAGGGGACGTGACGAATGCTAAACTGCGAAATTCACCCACAAATATTTTCGCGTCAAAATTATTCACACCGGCGGCGACGCCAGTTTGTGACAGTTGTGACTCGTTCAATAGAAGATTTGAATATATTCGCGCCAGGCCGCCCGGCAAAAGGAGTAATGGATCGAACATCACCTGGAGCCTCATCTGCAGCCTGTGTGTCTCCGTCTGTCTGATCCAGTGTCTTCTGTTCACCTGGATCTATGTCCACTGTCCAGGTAAATGTCCCACACAGTGCAAACCGCGTTTCATTCATATGGCGTTCCGGTTACAGAAATTCCTCAGTATCCTGATAGCCTCATTGTTTGGCGATGCTCTGTGGCAGCTGACCTGTGACCAGTGCTGGGCAGGAGCATCTTCTACAAGTAGCAGCGTAACTAGTTTAACTACATTTCTCAGTAGCATGGCGGTAACATCATGGTTCTCTGGATCAAACAGCTTTTTTGAAGTCCTTTAGAAGCTCTTGTACTCATCAGTGGAGCGGTAGCGTTGACTCTCAACTACATTTTCTTGATGGTTTCTGAAGTTCAAGTAAAGTGGAGCTTTCTGCTACAATCTGGAATCAAACAGGGATGAGTATGTGATGCCACTGCCACATGATCAGGTCTGTCGATCTGTCCAAGGGCTTAAAACCACCCACGTTTGGCGACCTCCACCCATTGTGTGAATGCATGCAGGAAAAATGTGAAGGTGAATGTGAAAGTGAATTTAAATAGGGACAAACCTTAGAAGGAGGTGGTATTGATGGATTTATTGACCGCCTTGATGGTTTGATTGGAAATTTGTAATTCAAAAAAGAGAATCTGTGTTCAAAGTTAAAAAAGATGCTTTTATCGATAGTATCTGAATTCAAATGTACTTCCTTTGTCCAGATTAAAGATTACTTCTGTGATTTGACTTTTAAACATCCATAATTACAAGCTTCAGTCTTCAGCAAATCATTTTTTTGTTTTTTTTATTGATCGACAGCCCTAATATTTTGTGAAAAGGTATTTAATAAACGCTCTCTGTCCAGTGACGTCATCCAGGCCTTTTTCCTGAGCAGCAGCTGACTGATACGCTCACCACACCCCTTCTTCTGGAGTCACTTCTACAGTCACACCCGAAGAAAAGATTAAGATCAGACCACAGCGCCATGACGACACCGGTGACAACGATGCTGACAGGCGGTACCATGGCAACGGCAGATGTAGGCACACATTTGTGGTGTCAGAAATGAGTCCGTATTTATTTTGCAAATGTCTCTACCAGTGGTGCTGGCTTATTACTTTTGAGCTTGATTGACATAGTCTTATGGAAAATAAATTTGCAGAACCACACTTGATGCATGGCATATCACTTATATTACTGGTCTGGTCCCTGAGGAGAGACATGAAAGGAGATGGATACCCGATGATAAGATGTATTGTCATGAATGAGAGTGAAAGGGATGCATAAAACCCTGAATAGGGCTCAGCCCCTTTGTAGCTGCAGTCAAAGTGCCTTTTGCAAATTCAGAGCCGGCAGCCAAGGATAATATGCCTCTCATGTCCAAATAATGGCTGCTGTGCTTTGCACATACTTATAAGATCCTGGCTACACAATTTACCAAGTCCAATGTTATCACTTGTTAAGCCTGCATAGATTTCGGGGGTTTATATAAAAGCACAGTGTCACGTTTCCTCTTTGTGCATTTTCTTTCATTAAATACTGCTGGAGGAAGAAGTGAGCTCTTTCATGCATGGTTTACGTCAAAGTATTTGTACAGTGACTGGTTAAAGGCAATTCCTGTGCTCGGCTTTATAATTGTGGGAAGAGAGGTCTCCGCTGAAATACAAGGATTGTAAGAGGAGCTTATCTTTTGATGAGCCACATGAAGACTCTATTGCCTAAAACCTTCTGGGTAACACAGAAGTGCTGAAGCTTGAATCAGAATAACCTGCATTCAGTGTCAGACTGCTCTCTTTACCATACAGTCTTCATACATATGCAGAGAGCTGCATCAGTGCAATTGTGATATGCACGCATGTTAATAAATGGAAAGCAATATCAAATGTTCCTCTGTTATGTTAAGGTTGGCGTGAGACTCAACTCTGAGACTCTTCGCATTCAACTACAAATGATATATCTTTTAAAAAATGTAAACGATGACAAGAACTCCTGCATACTGTCTCGCTTACTGTTGAAAATGTATGAAACTAAAACCTTTTGGTCTGGTCCACGTTCATCAGGTATACAGACAGTGTCAATTATGTTTGTACACAAAAGTATACAGAAATATTAGGGCCATTGGGGATTTTAAAAAATGGGATATTTTGAGAATAAAGTCATAATATTTGGAGAAAAAAGTCACAATATAACAAGAAAAAAAGTCTTATTTTTTTATGACAAAAAGGCTTAATATTATGAGAGTTGTCAAAACTCCCAGCTAAAGAACTTTATTCTTGTAATATTATGACTTTATTCTCATAGTATTGTGACTTTTTTCTCAAAATATTATGACATTATTCTTGAAATATCACTTTTTTTTTAAATACAAGAAGAAAATATAATTTAAAACAATCATAATATGAATATAATATATATGAACAGACAGTGCAGAAAACCATGTAAACCAAAAATGTAGACCTATTGGACTTCATGGAATAACACTGACTGTTTATGATATATTATTAATGCCTGACTCCAAAACGCAGAAGCTGGTGCGGGTATTTAACTGTGTGAGAGAAGTAACAATTAAAAATGCTGCCGTTCCATTTTCTACACGTGACCTTGTCAAATATGCACGGAGAAAAACAAAAGTAAAAAGTGAAGTGACCTGAGCCCATAATGTCTCGATACATTACCCCTGCGCTCCGAGCGTGCCTGCCACTAATGCCCCACCTGTGGAGCCTCAGCCAGTGCCAGCGCGTCTGACTCAGGAATAATATCCATTTTGACTTGCTGAAATATTCATTGGCACACCTTGGGTGCACCAGAGGAAGTGTATAGTGTGTCAAATTAGGATACGGCACCAGAGTCCGACTTGAGTCCTCAGAACGTGACTGTAATCGCGGTGAGGTATCGTGAAACCTTGTGTTTTCTGTACAGATGAGGGTGCACGACGCATATTTAGACAATGTTCAGTGGTTGCTCTCAGGGTTAAGTGGATGGTTTGCGTGTTAGGGATGAAAACACTGTATTTGCGGTGAGGTAAGTTGCTGGTAAGAGAGAAAGGGGAGCAGATCTGGACCTGAACCCGGTGTTTTGTCCCTTGTATGTCTTTCTGTTCAAATGACTAACCCCACTGCGTGTTTAATATTATATTAGTGAACAATATGACTCATCATCCAGTGAAAGAAGCAAAATGATTGTTTTGCACTTGAGTTACAATAGTAAGATGTTAAATATAGAGTTAATAGATGGATGAATACCGTACTTCATTCATCTCTTGAGAGGATAAACTAATCAAGGGTATAATATGTAGCGCTGTTTTTCCAAGGAACAGCATCATTTTTTTTTTTTTCTTCTGATGAAAGCATATTCTTCACACGACTTGTTTTTGTATTTTGTAGTAATCATTTCTCTACATTCATGACCGGTCAGAAAATATGACTCAACTCTCCATCGTCTCTTGTTCTAGGTATTTCAGCATGAGATTTAAACAGTTAAAGGGGACAAATCCGACTGTCTTTTATCAAGTTAATCTAAGTCTCACGTGTCCCCGCAATGTGTATTTTGAGTTTCAGCTCACAGATCGTTCATTGTGCCATGTCTGTGCACCTCTGGGTTTCGGCCCTTTTCCAAGCAGGCTGTGCAGGAGTGTCTTTAAATGCAAAAGGGGGAAATGTGTGTATTTCTCCACTGAGTTGGGCGTTTTGATACTTTAACATTATAGAAATCCCAGACCTGTTTTTATAATGGAAAAAGAAATACACATTACTTTTCCCCAATGTGTCCCCTTTAAGCGCAGCCTTTTTACATGTATTATTTTAGTACATAAACAATACACAGACACGCTGTTATGAAGACGTAACACATCAGAAGTAATGTACACATTAGGCCAGAAGTCACTGTATGCATTACAGCGCCTTACGTTAGAGCTACGATAAATCATTGCTGCTTTTAAACAGAGCTCTAATGATTTATTCATGATTTGTCAATTGCATGAAAGTGAAACTAATCTGATGTAACTATCTGTTTTATTTTCATTCGGGCCTTGGATTGCTGGCTGGACAAAATAAAAGCAATTTTAAAACTATGGGCTATGGGAAGTGGGAGCAACTGTTAAGCATTAAGCTATTCATTGATTAACTGTTAAAATATTCTGCAAATTACATTTATAGAAAATGTTTGTTAGCCAAAAAAAACCCAACTCGGATATAAAAAAACCCAACATGAATTTGATATTATTGAACACATTGGTTAATGTTGTTTTTAAGGAGTCAGTGTACAAAATTTGTATTAAAAGACGTTTTTTGTTTTAAACATGTAAGATTGACACATGCTTGTGTGCTTACATGGAGTTTGTGTCGGAGTCTGATTTGTGTTGACGTTCTAACTTCATTTCTTTTGCTAACGGTAGCTAATGTTGCATATTGTTGCTGCTGTAGAAGAGAAGGGAAGTGCTACCGTGGAGCAGGCTTGAGGATTTTTGTGAAAGAAAACAACCCGAGTCCTCTACATAGAAGTGTACGGGCTGTTGTTATGGATGTAGAAGCACGTTCAAATCTCACATATCGAACCTACAGCAAGATAACATGGTATCTTGTTTCAAGATGAAGCATTATTACAGAAAACTCACTATAAGATAAAAACAATTTTCTGTAATCATCACCCTGGCTCTGACTCTTGCTTCCCTTTAGTTTTTAATGATAGTCATTTGTATAAAATGAGAATGTCATTCAGTCATTTGTGTATTGAACACTGAGACAATGCTTTCTTCATATACTAACATCCTAAGGGTTTCGAATATGCATGATAAACATGGACAGACATCGTCTCAACAGTGTTTCAAACCAGCGCGGTCCACAAAACACTTGATAGTGTCAACTGTAATTCATAGAGAAGTGTATCTGGGAAAAAAAAACTCTATCAAAATCTCACAGTTTGATTTGTCACAGTGCCTTCTGGACACTTACCCACCATCCACCTGGTGAGTCCCGTTCAAATGCCTGTCTGTTTCGTCATTTGTTCAGCTGTCTTGTCATCTCTGCAGAATCCCTTCAAAACACACACTGCAGCACAAAGACAGCACAGACTGCATCATTTGTGTGGAGACAGAGAGCGAAGAGGATGCTGCAGGATGCGTGATCGACCTGAATGCAAAGGAAAGAAAAGCGAAATTCGTCCCAGTGTGTCAGTCCAGAGACGCAGGATGTTTTCTATTTGGAAAAAAAACTGGAAAAAAAACTTTACAGGAAACTCCACCTTCACGTGGCACACTCTCTCTTTTTTTGACCAAACCGACGCTCTACGAACACCACAAGCCTCCAAACAGCATCAAAAAAAGAAAATAAAAAAACTGTACTTTGAACATCTGGCTGCGGATGAGTATCATCATTACAGAGTGAGTGAGCTGCAGTGAAGTGCAGCTAGGGGTTTGAGATATTTCAAGACAAAGGTCATTCGCTAAATGACTCCCTCTCTCATATCCTCTAGTGTCTGTAAACACACCGACCGGTGGAGATTTTTCCATTACCTGACACCACTAAGGTTGATTTAATGTAAACACTTCCTGGGATTGTAAGAAAAATGGGATACCCTCCAGTTTTTCTTTTTTTCACGCAGTTGTAAAGTGAAGCTCATGTCTCAGAAATCCATACACGGGGCCTTTTCTCACCATGTCAGCACGCACACATGCATACCTGGCAAACAACTGTCTTCTGAACTGCGGCCAGCCCTGGCCTGCTGTTCCTGAAACATGCTGCATATGGGTTATTTACTCGCAGTGTTCTCATGGCATGCATTACACAGTAGTTTGACTGATGGGATGCATATAGCTGCAATTTAAATGTAATTTTAGGTCAGCCTTGGATATGGGAAGAGCGACGCGAGCGAAGTGCCTCCTCTAAAACATTGTTTTGCCATTTGGCCGTGTGCCTGGCGTCCGACATGCTCTGCGTCCCATGTTTCCACGGCTGAACAGACAGACAACCTCGCGCTCAACCCCCCCCCACACACACACACACCCTTCTCCTGTCGTCCTCTTACGCCCACCCTGGGCTTGGCACCACCAGCTGTTGAATGCATCAGGCCCCAAAATGGCTTCTCAGCTGCTGCTGTGGCACACAGAGAAAAGCCTGACAGACTGAGCAGCTGCTGGCCTGAAGCGGACAAGGTCACCCAGAATGAAATTTATTGCCACTACCTGCTAAAACCTCAACAGACAGTACCATTACACGTTTTTTTTGTTTTTTTTCCCCTGATTGCTTAGACATTATCTTGGAAATTATAGGCTATTTTTGCAAAGCTCTACACACAAACCGCATAACCAGCAAAACATTACACATCTCTTACAAAAGCAAACAGTTCTGAAATACTGTACACATCTCAGCAAACTGTTGGATTTGTGAAGTGTTCTTCATACAGAACAAACAATAATCCAATCCAGCCCTAATATGCTTGAGCAGTTATGTTACAGTCTTTTCTGATTGCCTCTGAAACTATAGGCTGTTATTTCTGCCAAAGTCTACACAGTAACCACAAAACCTTACACCAAACCAGCAAAACATAATACATCTCTTGCGAAAGCAAACAATTCTTGCAAAACGTCAAACTCCTTTAAAAGTTGAGTTTTTGCATCAATACGCACAAACTATCATTTGAATAAGCAAACGAACAACCGACTGATAGTAGGAATGAAAAACACTTGTGGGTTTTGCTTTTTCAGTGTGCAAGGCAGAGCAGTTTGCAGCAAAGTTTCACCATATTATGTAGGAAATACATATACATACAGTATATCGATATATATGTATGTATCAAACCTACAGAAAGAGAGGCTGTGTTGTTAAACTGGAAAGTGAGCAAAGCAGTGAGTTGTCTTTGCAAAAAAATGTGTTCAATGTGTAAAATGCATTGGCTACAAGTGTTCAGAATGATCTATCTACTATTATCAGATCATTTAAGCTCAGTACTGTAATATTAATTTTAGCTGTGTAACTACTAAAGAATACAAATGATCCCAAAAGGCAAATACATTTATCCTTCACATTTTCTGGCAACAAATTCAATAGTTTTATCAATATCTGCGAGTGCGAAACATTACAATCGATATCCTCTTAGAAACTCAAATGTGTCAGATGATTGTTGCAAAGTAACTCCATTTTACTCAATTACCACTTTTTCCAATAGGATTAGCATAATTAGTAATCAGATTGATGTAATTATGCTACATGGAACTTGTCACTCTGCAATCCTGTTAACTGCTGTGGCAGCGCAGAGATAAAGAGCGGGCAGCTGATTTACTGTAGCTGTTCACACAGTTAAAGGCTGCCCTGTGGCTGTATACGACTGCACCACTCCCATATTACAGTCTTAAAAGACGGCTGTGTCTAATAAACCAATCAGTGGTGTCAAGTTCATAGAACATGTGGCATGAAGCGATTTGATGCCGTTTGTTGTTGGCCGATCTTCCCAGTGGGAATTGGTCAGATTCAGTCGTTGGATACATTAACATGTAGCTTTAGACTGATTGACCCACACTAAGTAGAACGACTTTTTTTACTCCTCAGAATTTCAAGGCCTGTTCCTTGGCAAGGCGTTTGATTGACTTCAACAACCCCTTCCCACCCACCCACTCCATCCCACCGGTGCTAAAAGGGTGTTTCCTGACAAGTGAGGTCGTCTTACATTTATGCGTTAAGGTTTTAAGGCCAAGGCTTAAGTTCACAATTTATTGGCTATTGTATAATGTTTCATGCAGGAGCCTGGCGACTTCGCCTTGTGTTTAGCCGTCGGCCCACACTCAGGAAAAGCTGATGTATTTTGATAGCAGTGAGAGTTGAAGCTGTCAAAGGCTTTGCCTGAGGGAAGCTCACCTTTTGCATTTCTGACTGATTGCGTAAACTCCTGTCACACAACAAAAGCGGCTCTGTGAGGTCCTTTGCACTGTAATTAACTCTGACTTTGCCCCAGAAGATTATTTTTACGCCAACTCCAAGGTTGCAGTTTATTAAATATTACTGCAGCGCACGGTAGTAATTAATAAGATTTATGTTTGAGATTCATGCCTTTAGACCTGTATTTACACAAAATGCTACACGGTGAGGCTGGAAGACATCCAACTGTGGAAATGGGTGAAAGTTCTTGCTCTTGACTTTGTATTACATAAAGGTGCTGACTCGCCAATTACATCTGCTAGCAAAAAACGGAGACATACCTAAAAGGTAAGCTAACTACGTTCTTATAGGCTGTCAAGCCATTGTTGGTTCCCTATTACACTGGAAACACAATATCTCGGGAACGGCTTCACAGAATGTCACAGCATTGGGCGCAAACGTTCACTTTGATGCATGGATGACCTGAAAAGTTTTTGGTGGTCAAAGGTCAAGATCGCTGTAGCCTCATGTCTGTCCATTCTTATGAATGTTATATCTAAGGAGCACCTTGAAGGAATTTCTTCAAATTTGGCATTAACGTTCACTTGGACCCAAGGATGAACTGATTATACTTTGGCGAGCGAAGGCTGAGACCATTGTGACCTACTTTAGCCATAAATCCATATCTGGACCGGTGCTACAGCAATTTGAAAGACTTTGACGCTGTAAAAAAAATGTATTTTAAACTTTGATTTGTACCGAAGCGGGTCACTGAACCTCCCCATTACTGACAAGGATCTGCGTTGAAATGGTGTGTTTTGTTATAGTCGCCTTGGCCTGTTGAACAATGGCCCATGTAAGTCAAGTTCATTGAAGTATACTGTGAGTTTAGCCTGCTAGTGGCTAACATGCTAGTGGTTGCTGCACTAATAGTTACCAATAAAACAACATAAAAACACAGCAAACAAACAAATAAAAAAACAATGTCGATCAGCCGTATTGTTTTTGATATTGGATTGGAATTTAAGTATCGTTGCATCCTTAATACACACAGAGATCCAAATGTGTAAAATACGGATGCGTATTCTGAACATAACAAATAAGGGTTAAAGTTTTTTTTTTTTTCCTTTCAAAATGTTCAATAAGGAAGTGGGTGAAAGTTCTTGTTATAGTATGAATAGCTGCAAGAAATGTTGGCAGGGCAACCTGTTTTCCTTGTGTAAGACTAGCTTAAGGCAATTTGAAAGATTTTGCCTTAAAGAAATGTAATTTTACCTTTTGATTTGAACACCAAAGCAAGGCGAAGTATCAGCGCTTGTAGTAAACAAAACAGTGATGTGAATGACTGTCCCTGTTCAGCTGTTGTCAAACATAAATGAAGTCCCCTCTCTGCACTTGTCCCCTGGTCACTGACTGAACCGTCCCATTACTGACAAGGATCTGAGTTGAAATGGTGTGTTTTGTTATAGTCGCCTTGGCCTGTTGAACAGGTTCACGTCTGCTCTGGATTAGTGTTTCTAGTGGATGTACTATAACGCTGTGCTTGTTTTCTATCGGTGCTCCTATCTCCTCTACAGAATATCTCCTTTCACTCTGACTCCTGACAAGTTTCCCTCCCTCGTTCCCATCACTCTCCTCCGTCTTAACTCACAGCAAAGGGACTGTGAGAAAATGCCCCGAAGGTTTTCCTGTCCACGCATTCATACAATAAGGCCCTGCGTGTCAGTGTTTAAAATGTTGAACAAACGCACACATCCACCCAAACGTCACACGCTGACAGACACCGGCTCACATGTTCGGCTCGCCTGCAGTGTAACCCGTAACCCGGTGTGACACAAACACAAACACACTTGCGAGTCATATGACCGACCGTGTGTGTCACCACAGGGATGTAAAGTCAGGGAAAAAAAAAAACTTCTGGTTGAAGTCGGATGGATTCAAATTACGCCCTGAGTCTATCTCCCCATCTAGATAAACAGGAAATCAGCTTTTTTGCGGTTCCAGAAATGTGAAACGAAGCCAAGCTGATCTGTAATTTTGTTTATTGCAGGGCTGCATTAGGCTCTCCACAAGCCACTTATTTTGGTTTCTTTAGGCTTTTGCATTGCTTCCCCCCCCCATCACTCCCTCCGTTTTTAATGTTTCCGCTCACTTTTCTTGCTGACTCTCTTTGCTTTATTATCACGCTTCATTGGCTCGTCCCATTGTCCCAAGATGTGCAAAGCCATTTGTACGTTTATACTCTGATAAACAATTTACAAACCTCCGATCTACCACGCACGCACAGGCAAATTACATGGTCTGTGTTTGCATGCTCCAGCAAAAGCAGTTATTACTGCACGTTTTACATTCTAAACACAATTATGTAAATGCGTTGATTTGGACCTATTTTTTTTTATTGTTACATTAAAGAAAATCACAGTATTGCCTTGAAAACAAGGCAATACTTGTTTTTGCCTTGAAAACAAGGCAATACTGTATTCCATTTGTCTGCTTGTGTACAAAATATCTCCACTGCAAATATTGGCAAAAATGTAATGTTAAGAGAAGGAGAAGCATGAATTAGTGAGCTAATCATTATCAGCATGTTTCAACACTCAAAGAGGTTTGAAAAATGACAAGGTAACTGCTGTTTTAAGGATTATAAAAGTCCTTCGTTTTGTCCTCTCGAGGGATCAGTAGAGCCAAGCATCCCCATTACAAGAGGAACGTGTTGGAATAGTCCTGTGAGGCTGAAACTGTCCCGAGAGCGAGCAGGCTTTGCAGCTTTAAGAGCTCTCTTGCCGAAAAGGGGAAATAACCAGAGGCTTTGAAAGCTGTCAACTCGCTTGTAGAACAACAGTGTGTCTCCTATAGTTTCTCTCTGCAGTACATACATAATTGACAAATGCAGCTAGAAAGCTTATGTTCCGACTAAGACCAGCGGTACAGTATAGGGTTATAGTATTATCTACTTTAGGGATCGTACTTTACAGAACAACTGAAAGGGGCCAGCTGTTTCACTTGAGAAATGCATGTCATGTACAACGTTTAAGACAACGCAGACGACGCATGAAATTAAACCGGCTCTTTCCTCAACTCTGAAGTCAAACTGTCGAGCTTTTGAAAGACAATGAGATGTTTCCTTTTATGAATGAAAAGTGTCATTAATAAGCACTAATATTCTCCTTTGCTCAACATAATCCAATCACAGCTTTTGCTGCCTCAGCTGCCTGTGGTCTGGTATGAGCAGTAGATCATGGTGGTTAATGTTAGCTCATGTTCCTGAACTTTGTACAAATATTACGTAATTGACACTTGCTGTGGTCACAGTGACTAATGTTAGCCACAGAGCCTCCCTTAAAAGCTTATTTTGTATAAAATCATGCATTTATTGCTATCAGTGGATCAAATGACTGCTTGTAATGTGAGAAAAGGTTACTCATAGTGATGAGCCCAAAAGGTCAAGAGAAACAGGCGGAAACAGTCAGAAGTGAATTTTGTGTAGATCATAGACTGTAAATGAGAAGTGGATGGAGGAACCGTTGGTTTTTGACCCATTGGTTTTTGAACTGCTGCTTTGAAGCCATTAGTTTGCATTTTGGGTTTTTTGAGACAGGAGTGACCGTATTTGGATAAAAGGGGACGGGAATATACAGGAAATATGTAAATAGCACTTCAGAAAAAAATATGAATATTATAGAAGCTGTATGGTATGTATGCTCTGAACAGAGAAAAAGATAAAAGACAGCCCAAGTCTAAAGTAACACTCTGGGATTGGTATAATATACCACAAGATTATCTATATAAACTTCCAGACAGTCGATCCAAAAGAGTTTAAGATGTACCAATCCAAACGGAGGTCACACTGACGTTTACCTTTAGGAGCCATTCAGTTCAGATTTTTTTTTTTGAGTGTGTTTTAATACTGTGCACATATTTCCTGCATTTTTTGAAAAAAAATGTGTAAACTACTTAAAACCCTGCAAAGAACAAAACGAAAGGTGGCCTAAGACTTTTGCGCAGTACGGTATGTTTCATTTACTAAATAAACTGTATCTGACCACTGCGCTATAATATATTACCTCTTTATTTGTGAGTTCATGTCTGACCAAAGACAAATGGCAACACTGCCACGCAATGTAGAAATATAAGACAAGGCGGATCATGCTGTCACTGACATCATTCCTAATCAAATTTCAGGACTGAAGTAAGATAAAAATCTAATTAATCTAATCAGGAGAAAGTTGGGATCTCCCCAAGAAGCTACTGCAATATTTCTTCTTCACTTATTGCTTTTCTTTTGACCTCATTCCTTAACTCTTCGTAGCCAACTCACAGTTACACGGCGGGTCGTGCCGCCTCCCACAGATAGAGAAGAAATGCTGAGACAGGCTGTAGCAGCCGGGGTCCTCGAGCTGCACACAGAGCGATACGAAAGCAGCATCATTACGGCCGGTCACCCACCGTTTAGCAGACACACCCTGTGTCTCCCGTACTTGCTGATGAACAAAGTTGAGAGACCGATTCACTCCATTCTCTGCCACAGCGCGTGGTGGGGAGCGACTACACCATCACTGCGCATGAGTTACTTGAAAATGTGAAAGACACAAAGTTGAAGGGCAACGGCTCTACTGTGCAGGGCGTCCCTGCTGATGCACTTGCAAAGTCATACACTTGTGTAGCCTTTAGGCAGTTCATCCTTCTTTAGTGTTCCAGCCGCCAGTACAGTAGGAAGTCAGTAAAAGAAAAGACAGACTGTGATACAGCTTTTCTAGTGACGAAATGCGTATCGGTGGGTTGGTAAACCATTTTTGGCAACTATTACATGATTTGTCTTTGAATTATGTACACACAGTCATGGTTTGCAGAGGATGAATACTCTGGCTTCTTCTTTAGCATCAACGTGAGGCTGACATTTTTAAAGTATGTGTCCATATATAATCACATCATGATCACTCTTTTTGCTAATTAGCATCTTAGCATTCTAAAACACAAAGGAACATAGTGAACGTACCTGCTAACAGCGGAACTGATCAAAATAAATAAGTAAATAAATAAATAAATAACAAACAGGAAAAAAGAACAAAAAAACTTAGAGATTCCTAGCATGCACTGATCTGTGCGTCTCTGCTGCTATTGTGTCTACAGTTTGGCGTATCGTTTGGTAGTAATCTGCATCTCTCCAATATAACTACAGGAACTTTTACCTAAAAGAAAATAAAGTACCAGCATTTGTATCTGTGAGGACCCGAGAATACTTGGAACTGGATTAAAAACTGGATTTTGATGAGGAATTACATTAAAGTATCACTCTATCTAAGGACTTAACAGACAGTTCTACTGTACAGGTTAACATTCATCAAGTAGCTGAAATCACTTACTGGCGTTTAACGTAACAATAGAAGGGCGGTCTGTGTTTACGGAAAGTTAGCGGTAGCGTTAGCTTGGCAAGTTTCCCCAGCTCCACCCTCTTGTCCAAATATGGTCACTTCTGAATAAAAAAAAAAACAAGATGGCGACCAAGAAGGTTTTAAAATGACAATCCACAAACCAATGGGTGACGTCACGGTGGCTACGCCTACTTCTTTTATACAGTCTATGGGACAGCCTCACAGCTAGCATGACTATGAACTCTAGCTCTTACAGTGTTTTTTTTCCTCAATTTGTTCATCCTCACTTGCAGCACAAGTAACATTTGTTCACCTAATGTTACCCATTAATCAATTTTGTTTTTACCAAAGGCAGACAAACTACAATATATCATGAGATATAAGATATACATGAAATTAAGAGCCTACGCAAAAAGCACCACATGGCTCAAACATTACAACATGAAACGAGTCTTTTGCCGTGACCGTTTGACTTTTTCCACAGTGAAAAAAAAGACTAAAACTCCTCAGAAAACACAGCAGAGTGAGCAGCGTCAAACCAGAATTATTCCAAACACACGAAGGACTCTAAAAATAAATTTAAAGTAAAGTGCAATTGATGTGACCACTTTTACGTTAACTAAATGATCCACTGCTAAACATTCCCAAGGTAACATTTTATTCAGACATTTTACACTGATCTCACTAGTCCAAAGTGATAGTAGAGAGTAGACCTTGCCTCTTTCCACTTTCCACTTTCCACTTTGAATAGACCTTCATGCAAAAGTTATTATTAATTCATCAACATGCCAGTCTGGGTTTAACTTTAATGCACTTCAAGATTGAGCTGTATCTTCTTGAGCTACTGATAAATGATTGAGGTGAGGTGAGAGCATCAAGTGTGGTCCACAAAACTACACTGAAAAAACAACAACCAATGAAAAGGCTCGGTTCACAATTCCAACATCAAAGTAGTTCTGATGGAGTCATAAGACAGTATGAGAAAAGGTAGAGGCAAGTGTCTCAGGCCGGCGTATAAAAGTAAAGCATCTCTGACAATGGGGCAGGATCAAATCTGGTTACACACAGCTCCTGGCTTATCCTGCGTGTGTGATGGTTGCTTTTGTCTGGCCTCAAAAGCTTCGGAGCTGTAGAGGCAACTCGCACGCAGGGATCGACAGAAGGGGCTTCAGAGATGAGGCAAAGGAGCGAAAGGTATCAACATATGCACAAACAGCGAGCGAGAGCCTGCACGGATTACCCACAGAGAACGCACACTGCAAGCTAAGTTTCTTATTCTTTTTTTTCATCTGTCGGTTTTTTTTCAGCTGCGCACACACACACACACACACATTAAAGACAAGAGGTGAGAAGTACTGTACTTTCTCTTAAAAAGTTGCATCATTGCGCGCCTTCCCAACATCAAGACCAATTACAACCTACATGTATGAGACAATGAAACGTAGAAAAGACGATCCCTTGGTGTATTCATCGGTGTGATGATGCACAACAAAGGTAATAAGATAAAAACAATGAAAGACATAAGATGTAATAAGAAGAAAATTACACAAAAAAAAACTATGTAAAAGACTCAACAAAATGAAAATGATGTAAAAGATGTAACAAGACTCATCAAGATGAAGACATAAAGAAGTAACAAGAGGAGAATGACGCAAGACTCAACCAGACAAAAGCAACGTAAAAGATGTGACAAAACGAAAAAAAACGTAAAAAGATGTGACGAGCGAAATGATGGACAAGACTCAAGACGAGAACGATGTAAGACTCAACAAGACAAAAACAACGTAAAACATTACTTTTGACTTCGTTTCAGAGTCTGTACTTTTTCACTTCTGCCGCAGTAAATACATTGAATCAGTGCTTCTACTTCCACCGGAGTCTTTATTTCACGTATTTGTACTTGAAAAAAAAACCTATGGACTCTTGCCACCTCTGCTAAAAACGCAAACACACACTTGCATGCGGCACACATCCCTCTTCAGTCAAACTAGCAGACACTTTGTAGACAGAAGATAAAACGGGACCTTTTGAAGGTCGTAGTGTAACAGGTGAGAGATATTGGGGCCTTGGCGATGCGGTCGTCTTGTTTTGGTGTCTGTGAGGCCTCGTCTTTTATCTCAGGTGATGTGATGCCTTCATCCTGCTCAGCCCCCTATGTTACTAACTCTCCACCTGCACTTTGATGTCCTCGCCTCCGTCTCTCGCTCTATCTCGGTCTGCATTAGCAAAGGAGCTGTCACTGTCAGCACTAGAGCTCACGCGGCCACGTTTCGGTTCTATTTACGAGAAAATCAAAAGAGAGAAAACTTATGAGCTTTTGATAAATACTACCTCTTTTTTTTTTTTTTTTTTAGCATTTCATGACATTTTCACCAGCACACCTGAAGATGAGACTGTCAGCGGATTCATAGGAAATGTCAAGGCCGACGGCAAACTGAGCTTAGTCATCGCGCAACAGGCTGAGACTCGAACTCTTGGGTCTTTATTTTCACACAAAACTCAATGTTTTGAAGTTCTGAAGTGCCAACAGGATAAAGTTACAGTAATGTGCGTGTCCAAACTGAAGACAGTCTATTCCCATCTGACAAAGAGATGATACAATTTCACCACACACAATGTCTAAGATCTGTTGGAACATCGCCCTGGAAGTCACAATGCACTTTAATTCTTAACCTGTGCTTGAACTTCATACGCTGCCGTGCGAGATTTCTCAACTGTCTCTGTCCCTTGACCCTGTTTTTTAAGGTCCCACGATTCTCAGGACCTCTGCAATTAAGGAGTTGTCAAGTTGTCATGTTAATTTTAGCGCTGCATACTTTTGCGTTTTGAAAAAAACTTGGACAAAGTTCCTTCTGTTTTGAAACTTTAAGTGGAAGATAAATGTCAGATATGTATGCTTTCAGTCAAGCATCCAGGGCTGTTCATACATTCTCAAGGGATTAGTTCTATCACTTCACTTCATAACTTTCGAGAAGATAAATAATGAGTCTTCCTCTGACATATGAAAAGCTGACATTACACGCAACGCAACAAACCACTGTTCATTTCAGCTGCGCAGGTTTGGCTGCCGTTTCACTTGGAGCTACTGTTACACTGCATTTTAGTGGTATTTGTTTCAATGTTTTATTGCAAAAGTTGGTAACTAAGAAGTAAGTATATACCTCCACGGAAAACGCCCTGTTTCACATTCCTCTCACTTTCAGCCAGACCACATAGAAAATGCATCTGAGACAACATGCAAATAAATGAATCATCTCATATAGTGGGTGAAATCAGTTTGAATTGTTAAGCTAAATGCACCAAAATGTAATGACTTCTAGATATTAGCTCAGTCAACGTACCTCCGGTGTCGCTCATGAGTTAGACATACAAAGCCACATGAACACAGACACACACCTTCAAGACCTGGTTGTTTTAACAGGCGTCCATGGTGTTTTTACAGAGCAGTATGGGGTTGAATAATGGACAGAAAAGTGTTTTTTCGGCCTCCCGTATGTTTAAAACACGATCTCAGGAACAGTTTGACAGAATGTCACAAAATTTGCCGCAAACATTCACTTGGACTCAAGGATTAACTGAAATGAATCTGGTGGTCAAAGGTCAAAGGTCACTGTGACCTCATTAAACATATTTTTGGATATAACTTCTAGTAACTGAGGGACCTGCATGAACAGATTATGATGCAAGGATCGTGGACGCACATTATTAAATGTTACACAACATTATGATCTCATACAGAAGGTGACCTTTGGCCTTCTGGATATAAAATGTCATAACCTCATAATTTTATCCTATTACATGTGTGAAAATTTGTCACAATTAGAGTATGAATTCTCGAGTTATGGCCAAAGACGTCTTTCGTGAGGTCGCAGCGACCTTGACCCCTGGCCACCAAAAATCTTAACAGTTCATCCTTGACTCCAAGTGAACATCTGAGCCAAATTTGAAGATCTTCTGTCAAGTCATTTCTGCGATATCATGTAAAGGGCAGCGATCGATAGGCCTGTCATAATTATTACATGATTGCCATATCGCAATTATTAATATTAATATATATAGTATTAATATATTAAATAATCGTGATAATCGTCTCCCATTCACTCTTTTAATGACATCACCTCGTTGCGTTTCATTCTTCTTCTGCTGTGAGTACAATGCAAAACCATGGTCCAATATTTCAGTAATGGGCTTTGTAAATTTAAGTCATGTCATATGTGCCATGTTCAATTTCTATCAACAAAAGGCCAACAAATATTATTCATTTCATATGTTTCCAAATTCCTGTTCAGCGTCTCTTCCACTTCATAAGGTGTATGTGCATAATAAAACTATTATTAGACTTAATCTACAGTGGTGGCAAAAAGTGAATCGCAATCATTTGTATGATTATTTGTCAAGTCAAATTTCCATTTCTTGACAGGCCTAGCGATCGATCCACTGCCAAACATTTTTACAGAACCGTGTGGCTGCATCTAAAAATACCCAAGGACTTTATTAAAGTGACAAACCTGTCATCTTCACCAGAGTAAGAATAAACAGACCGCTCTATTCAAACGTGTACTCCTTCAGGAAACCCTACACATCTGTTACTCCAAGTAAGGAATGCAATGCTTGATGTAATTTCACAGTACCAGCCAAGCAATGCTCATTACACGTAATTAAGACACTACTGCGTTTTGCGCCACCACATGTAATGCCCTGGACTGCCACAGATTTTATTATCCTGCGCGTGGTAATGAGCTGTTTAGTGTATTCAAATCCTTTTTCCAGATGCAACCAGAGTATATGTGGGAGGAATGAACTCGCTTTGTCACAGCAGGAGGTCCAGCCGTGACAACACATTGTCTAGCTACTGTATCTGCTGCACTGAGAGGCGGAAATACAGGACGAATGAAGTAACTCGCTTTTTCAAGTTTCATATCATTATGTTCTCTTATTCCCCAGTGTAGATTTTTCCTTGACTCCATGTCGTTACCCTGTGAACAAGCCATCTGTAGAAACGAGACTCTAAAACACAGAGTTCCCGAAGCTGCACTAACTCTTCTCAGTGTCTTCAGTTATTTGTTTACTATTGGGGTGATAATGTTTTTATCCTATATCCAAGAGTCAGGTGACAACCAGGGAGCGTTACCAGTAGCAGATGGCAGCACTTCGCTGTCTCCGAAACAACACCAGTGATTAAAGAGCAGCCTCCCATGCTTAATAAGTGACTAATCCTCCTGCCCTTTTGGTCTGTCAGTCCAAACAGATGAGCTAGCAGGTCAGGGAGATTCATCAAGGCAGGATCTCCTGTATTCGCCGTTGGACTAGTTCAGCCAGGGATACGTTCGTGTCTTTGTGTATGTGCGTTTCTGAGCGTCGTCCCTCCTTAATAGAAAGATGAGTTTCTCTATGATTAATAAATCTGAAGTGCTGGTTCACCCAGGTTACAAAAACACATGTTTTAAATGCTGCCGATGTGTTTTCAGGGAGTGTATTCTCTGCAGAATTCTTTTACTGATCCATTAACTTGAACAACTTTTTACCGAAGAAATAGAAACAATCCTTAAACTCGCTTCTACTCAAGTTCAGTACCTAAGTACAAACTTGAGGTACTTGTACTTACCTCGAGTATTTCCAAGCATTTTATTTCTACTCCACTGCATCTCAGAGGCAAACATTGGATTTTTCACTCCAGTACATTTGTCTGAACGCTTTAGCTCCTTGTCAGTTTACACTTTTTCATCCCCTTCCTGTCCAGTGAAAACCACGTATCTCCCGTATGTGATGATTTTCAGTGTTTGTGATGAACTGAAGGACGAAGCGTTTTCTTTACAGGTTAACTCTCAGCCTAGACTCTTTAAAACCCTCTTGGATTAGTTGGACAAAGCATTGTCTCGTTCTCACAAGACAGCGACGCTACAAACATATGATAATCTTAAACAATAAACAGTATATAAAGTAGTTCAAATGAGCTCCACCGTAAATTATCTGCAGCAGTAAAATACAACGTAGCACATTAACGCAGCAGTAAAATAAAACCAAAAATATACATGATAGTAAAACACTGATAGGAACCGTTTTACAGCACAATGACTACTTTGACTTTTCATATTTTACGTACATATTGCTGATAATACTTGCATATTTTTACTGATGTTTTACTACGGTTTTGATCTGTAGTGGTGTTTTTTCACAGCGTGTGTTGGAGTAAATGATGTGAATACTTCTCCCACCACTGTGTCAACAATTTCTAATCACTTTGGTTTAAAGTAGGTGTGAGGTCTGCGGGTGACTCTAAATAACCAGGAGGGTTTTTTTTGTGTTTTTTTTTACATTTTACAGAGACACGATGCTTTCCATCCTGTGAGTGTGTCAGTTACTGGACCTTTTGTTAAAATATTCCTGTATTTTACCTTAGTTTTTTTTTTTTTTTGGTAATTTGGGTGAAATGATCCTTTGCAACATTGTCCTTCTCAGCAGTATTTAATAGAATAAAGACACATGAATATGACAACCTTTTATATTCTGCGCTTGTGGGTCTTTACTGTCAGTGAGCAAACATAAATCATCGGTGAAGCTAAAAGCACCTATTACTCGCCCGGGAAGTTGACAGACAATGGCAATTGGTTGAAGAGGCAACTTAAGTAGGGCATGATTGTCATGGAGATAATGTTTCATTTCTTTTGTTGCAGTGCGGTGAGTGACCTCTCACCCTTCCAAGCCCTCTCCTAAATCAGTTGCTCTGATGTGGATCACATTCCTGACTGTTTACATTATCCCTCATCCCAGACGCTGCCACCAGCCTTTCACACCTGTCCCGTCACGTCCGCGGAGAGAAACTGTGATACATTTTGCTCGTGGAACAGAAAAGCCCTTTGTGTGCGTACGTGTGTGTGGTGGAAGGGGAGCTTAATGTGCAGGCATTCACACAAATTCAGAAACGCCTGCATGCATAGACTCGGGCGCAGCTGAGGGATGGCCCACACAAATTCACACAGAAACACTGTGAGTCACACGCACACACAGTCATCGGGCTGTCAAACTGACAGGAAAGTGAGTTATGGAGCCCGTGGATGTGTCTGAACACGCAGGGGAAGATTCTATTGCTGTAAGGCGTGATAAATGAGGGAGAAGTAAGGAGTAGAAGCTCCTCACTCCAACAGAGACGCCGCAGACGCTGACTGGAGACTGGGGATGGCAGATATATCTTTGGTGCCATACCTTCCTGTTTCATACATTTACTGTTTACGGCAGCAGATGGGAGAAAATCTCAAAACAAGGAAGCTTTTTTTATGTTTTAATAATGGCGCAATGCTCAATATGGTTCAAGGTTCAATATGTAAGATTCATGTGTGTGCTTACGTGTGTGTACGTTAGTGTTGGATATAGAAATATAAAAAGTGGACGGAACACGGAACTACCGTGATGCTACCCGTTGGTTTTTGGACTGCCATTTTCAAGACAGGAGTTTGCGTTTTGGCCGTTGCCATGTTGGCTTTTTGGAGCCAGAAGTGACCATATTTGGACAAAGGGGAGGAGTGATGGGTGAAGCACTCGCTTAGTGACACAGTAAACAGTAAACTTATCAAATACAAAATTGTTAGTGTAACTATTAAAAACAACTAACTAACTGCTGGTCAGGACAAAGAAAAATAGAAGCTCCAAAAGTCAGACTGGGCAGGTGAGTTAAAATCTTATTAACAGAGGGATAATTTAAAGATCAACCACCCCTAATTATAGGGTCGAAATAAAATGAATGAGACCAGAATGACTCCTGGAAAAAATATATTAATTTAATATTTCTAGAGAGAAGTTTCATGTAAGTCTATGGGAGCCAGGCCTTTATGAAGCCAGCATCTAGTGGCTGTCAACGGTATTACACTTTAAGATACTAAAGCATTGGCTTCACTTTCGAGCCCAGTCCTTGCCCCTTGGATGGAGTCTGTTTTGTGCTGGAGTCAGTCCTTTGTTGACGTTAGCTAACTCCATTTCGAAGCTACTGACTGTCTCAGCTGAACTAGTCTGGTTTGCTGGAAGTACTCTTCCGGAATAAGAGTGAATATTTCCATTGTGCAGTGTCAGGATTGTCATTCTCTTTCCTTCTGCTATCTGTGCGTTATCACACCCCCCCCTTCGAGCTGCTATTACACATTGGAAATGGCAAGTTTTGACAAAGACACACATCTTTTTATGTGCCATTTTCTTTGGAAGGGATTTAGTCATTTTCATATCACGACATGCCTCCTCGTGGGCACGTTTCACCAAAACAACTTCTCTCCCAACACTACTGTATTTTGCAAATGCGCTGTCGCAGTATCCAGCTCTCAGCGCCGTCCAAGAACTAACCAAACAACCCAGATAACTTTTCCCCTTATTCCAGAACAATAGTGGACGGTACCAGACCCATCTACAGCCCTGGCACGGTGTGGAGATAGGTCTGGTTATACGAGACTATCCGTTTGCCTGCATCCATGATATCAGCCTGTACAATGGTTTCATGTAGAGGATTCAGGTTGGTTTTTCCACGATAATTGTTACCCTCACTCATGAGATCATCAGTGCCTCTGTTCTACCCCTCTACAGCAGCAACTGTGCACGTTAGCTTAGAAACAGAGTCAGCTAACATCAACAAACTCCAACATAAACTTTATATAAGTGGCATTTTACTGTGTTCTAACTTTTTGTTACAACAGCAGCAGACTGACATCAACAGGCATCTTCAGAACATATTAAGGACAACATTAAGGAAACTTATTTTTCAGTATTTTTTGAGTGATGTTCAATGCCACAAACAGTCTGAAAGCATGTGCTTTGGTAGTTATTGCCAACTTTCTTAATTTATACCTTGAATAACCTTGTTAGGTTGCTGATGTCTTTCAACGTTTTCTCACAAACACAATATGACTGATGCTGATGCAGCTTAAGAACTTGCATCTCATCCCATTTTTAATATATTTATTCCAAGGGCAGTGAAAGAACTTTTACTTTAATATTAAGATGCTGTTCGTGCCCACACTTGTCTTCCAATCAGTGAAAAATGTGGTTAACTTTCATGTTAGCACCGTTTCTGTCTTGTCTTTAACCACAGTGCTTTTTGCAGTTTGTGGTACTTCGGTTTGTTCCACACAAACTTTTTTCTTCTCTCTGAAATGTTAAAATGCATTGTTTCCTGTCCAATAAGTATTTTGTTTTTATTTCATGCCCTATAATAATGAAAGGGTAAATAAGAAAAAGAAAACTAATGGAAATACAAAACATTTCACAATATTGTGTTAACATGTGTTAGAAATCCTTTCTGCCAAAATGCTTTGCACTCAGGTGCAGATATCATACAATAGTCGGCCTATACAACACCTGGGTGTAAATAGTACAGTTGGCTATAGACACACAGGTGCAAATAGCTTCTCCTGAATTACAAACCTATAGTAACTCTGCTGTATTCATCTATTTGTACCCCAGTCCCTTGCCTTTCCTGTAACCCACATTCGTTCGCTGACTGGCTGCAATGTCTGGAATGTTTTTCTCTGCATGTTTTCGTCTTCTATTTAAAGTTATCAAGAGAGGAGGGAAAAGATTTTGTACAGTGCATAAAATCCTCTGACGCTTCATCTCCTCCACACATGTACCCTCCTGATGTACACAGAAAATACACCTGTCACTCCATATCTCACATCCATTACCATAATCTGCTTCCTGTTATCTTTTTTCTTTCTTTCTATGTGTCCATTTTTACCACACACACTTCAGAGTCATCCATTAAACCACACACTCGTCACATTCACGGCTACCCACACACACGCACACCTCACGGCACCGCACGCAACCCGCATCACCGCCAATCCATTTCTCATCGGCCCCCACTCAACACTGGGATATTGTACTAATGGGTCTAATAGCACGCCCACTGCTATTGCAAGAATCACCGGGTGTACTGAAATAAAGGATGATCTGTGCGTGAAGAGCCAGAGAGAGGGAGAAGGGGAGGAAGAAATCAAGCGGCGGAGAGAAAACGAGGACATAGAGGAGATTTAAAAAAAAAAAAACAGATGTTGAGAGGAAGAGAAGAAGACAGAGTGATGAAAGTGATGCGGTGAGAGATGCAGAGGGAGGCGGGATGACAGGGCCAGACTGACAGGAAGCACCAGCAGAAGGGGAATGCGAAGGCGCAGCGCAGTCGCACAGAGCTGTTTAGTTGTCAACACCCCCGTTGTACAATCTAAACACGAGCATCCTTTGATTGTGACATTTTTTTGGGGGTTCTTTGTGCCTTTTGTCTGGGTTCAAAGTAAGTGGTGTCAGATGAAATAAAAGCAACGGGGAGAAAAAACAAAAGGAAAAAACAGTCTCGCCAGTTGCACACAAAAGAAAACACTTGTCTGGTCGGACTCCAGTGTTCGAAAATGTGTATCCCCAGAGCATGAGTGATTTAAGCGCATTCTTCCCACATGCTGTTATTACAGGTCAGACACTGAAGTATTGCCTCCGAGATGAGAACACTTCCTCCACCTGACTTTTATTTTTTCGAAAGGCTCGGATGAGTTGATACATTTTTGTCTGCAAAAAAAAAAAAAACAAAAAAAAAAACAAAAAGAGGAAAATATGTTACGGCTCAGTTTTCTTAAAAAAAAGGAAAAAAAAAAAGGAATCCCATCAGCACACGTACATGCCTGACAGCATCCAGTGAATTACTGGAAAATTACATTCCTACAAATGCGTTCATTACCGTGTAAATTAGCACAGCTACAATTTCCCTTTGTCTTTAATACTCCTGTTTTAACAAACGGTAATTATCTGAAGGCACATGTAATGAGAGGAAAAGAGAAAACAATATTCTCTGGGTGCAGAGATGGAAATTTAAGCCTCAAAAGTAAAATAACAAGAAACAATTTTTGCACTTAAATGAATTTTCGGAGAGCAGGATTGGAAATACAGAGTTGTGATTCTGCTGATGAAAAATACTCTCCTTCCACTCGTGTATAACAGAAATAGTTTTGTTTACTTGGTGAACCTGCGAAGGTGCTTTTTTTTTTTTTTTTTTACCCTCTTCCTAAAACAGCTTCTCTTTGCTATTTTTAAAAGTGTCGGCGTAAACTCACAATCCGAATGTAAACTGTCTCTTTCTGTCGACGGGTCCCGTTCATTAAAGCTTATATTTCACTTAACACCCCACCACCACCACCACCACCACCGAAAAAAAGGCAAACAGGATTCGAGCTAACACAAACAGAAACCAGCCGCAGCTGCTTGTGATCTTTTTTAACTAAGGCACGCACAAACACACACAAGAAACAGTTAAATGCCTTAAATCTTAGAACTGACTCACAAACAAATGCCTTTTTATGGATGAATTATTCATGTACGACTGACTTGATTGCTACAAGGGGCAAACACTGCACTCCTCTCTATCTCATTTGGGTATGTTTTCCTCTTTTTTTTTTTTTTTTTTTCACCAGAGAAGTTTCCAGATAAGGTTTCAGCTTTCCCCCTAATCAGCTAATGTTGGATCCCTTTAATTAGCCAGGCCTTCCCCCCATTTGATTTCTATCACTTTTAAACTTTAGGAGTATATTTACCATTCCTCCGTAATGAACATATCAGCATTTAGGAGTTATGCAGAAAGGTTTGAGGTTATGGGAGTAATTAATTAACGATATCTAATTAAATAGTATTTTTTTTATTCTGCACTTAAAGGAGAGAGACAGGGATTGGAGATGTTTCCAGGGGTCTGATGGTGTGATGTACTATATAATTGGATTCTTGGGTGTCTTTGAAAACACTTTGAGCGTTGTTTGAGTTTTTTTCCAACGATGCTTCACTAATCTTTTTGTATTTAGCCGCTGCTACGTCCCAGTAAATATTCAGCGGTTGTCAGAACGGTTCATTCAGTTTTAAGTCTGGGGAAACTCGTTGCATAATAGACTGAAAGGTTAGCTAGCGGAGCAGTGAGAGGCATGTTCCACTTGAGTCTCTACTTTAAATTGCTGGTATTCATCAACTTAAGTGATGAGTCTGCGTGATGAATGGCTTCTCATTAATATCATTATGCTATTAGGCTGTGTCTCTCACGCTCGGCTCTACCTATAGTACGCATATACGGGCTTTGCTTGAATTGTGTGGGTCAGTGTTTTCTTGTGTCTTTTTTTCTCATTGCATTATTTCCACACTTACACTTCTGATCCTCCCTGGGTTCTCTCTTTCCTCCTCTTTTACGAGTACATTTGTGCATTCCGCAGCTCAGACCCCGTGACCCCACCGACACAAGCACACCTAATATACCTATCTCAGTAGATTTATCCTCAGCAGATATATAACCCGCAGACCTCTCCATCTACAGCCGTCCTCTTGGAGGAGTACTCGAAGCAGATGTTCTTGAACCCTCGCTACCCAGGCAGTATGATGCCTTATAATTATGGATATAAACAGATTGTGCACATGGTTTAACCTGCCATGGGTGATGAATAGCAGCTCAGTCCTTCTGCATAAACTGGCAGTGCCAGAACAGTCCTCTTGGCCACACAGGGTCAACTGCACGAGGAGGATTTAATGAGGGGGGCCATCCAAACAGTCTGGGTGTCCATCTGTCCGGATTCTCTGCTTTTACATGTCACACATTTGTAAAGATGGTAACAGTGATGGGCGGGTGCGAATGCTCAATGAGGTGCGTAAATGCATCGCCGAAGAGCACACATTGCTTGAGTCAGTAAAGATAAAACAGATGAGTATTCAAGACCAAGACATGCCAGCTGTTTTAACAGCCAAGTCCATGCCTCAAAATATCAGATTTTAATGTTTAGTAACAGGAGATGACTGTCTGTCTGCCAACCGGTTCTCATTGCCAGGTCGTCAAATTACTACCGTTTTGTCAAAGTCATTGCCATATTAGATATACGCACAAGGTGTCCTTTAGCCGTGATGCACCTGGTTCGCAATTGACTCTTAAATGTAACCCACCCGTGTTGAGTTCACACATTCACATTGGAAGGCCGAGACCAGAAGCTGATTTACTCCCCAATAAAACATTCAGTGGGATGATCCACTATCCAGAAATATTTTTTTCTCCCTAGCGTAAATTAAACTTTCTTATAATGATAATGACGGGGTCGAAGTTCCTTTGATAATTCAACTGTACAATAATAAGATGAAGATATTAAGAATTAGGAAGTCTTGTATTTCCCACAAGTTTTGGATAGTAGAAGACTCTGGACATAACAGTACATGGCATCGCCAGCGTCACTAAGGCAATCAATGTCATTGCCACTTTTTCAGTTTTGAAGTTAACAGTCACTCCTGTGTCTGTTGAGCTCTGATAAAAAAAGTTGTGTTGATACATACAATTTACCCTGACAAATGTAGCTGTCACAGTTTTATCTGCGTACAGTACATACAGTAAGTAACAGGGTTTTCAATCGACTTCAGTGTTAACGCACCCGTGTAATGCTACTGCTTTGGGCTCTGTGCTCTGGATGGGCTTTGTTCCATTTCAAACTGCTACCAGTCGGCTGCAGTCACAACAATCCGCACTCAGATGTCGCATCACATATGTTTCTGTTAATGTGCAATATGTTTACTGTGACTGTGTGAACATATTGTGACGTAAAAATGAGTACCTTCAACACAAACTTCACACTAGCACAGGCAAACATGTTACATATTGAGCAAAATGAATTAGAAAGGATTATTACTTTTAGGTGCCATGGGTTAATTTTATTTCATCAACAAGTGCTACTTAACAACAAAACTGGCAAATTGTTGCAAACATTACTATGAAGAAAAGATTACATTGTGGTTACGTTTAAAATCGGTGTCGTGCCTTGGCCTTCTCTTGACAGTGTCTGAGCTCGAAGGTTGTCTGAAATGGAAAGTCAATTTCTTTCTTTTACCTGGGACTGTTTTGTAACCGGATCTACATGCTGCATGATGAAAAAGGTCCTGCAACTTTAACAAAATACCTATTTTATCCAAACCATGATCATTGTCGAGTCCAGATTCAGTTCTCCTCTTCTCTGGTAATGTCACAACAGCTTTATGAGCATATGTCCCTGACAATATGAGAACAACAGCTTTAAGTTATCAGGAGAAATTAGTGGGTGGTTAGACAAAGCATTAGCTGATAACAATAGCATTAATTATCATAGGTTGAATTGTTGGCAGCTTTTCTTTCAGCACATTCAATACGTGACCTTCTGAAATGAACAGTGAGGCTTAAAGGCACCATTGCCAGGTTATACAAAGTCAATGTGGGTATTTTTAAGACAGAAAATACAATTGTACATGGCAGTGTATCATGTGTTTCCTTATGGAAGTGGCTAAACAGTGAGGGTCTCACACACACCGACACAAAGGGTTGGAAAGTTTTTACTAGTTTATTTTCTGAGAAAAATGTGAGACATTCTCTGAAGAAGCTACTGCGCATAACCTACAACACAATTACTTTACCTTAGTTTGAGTTTTAACACATCACGAGGCTTTAAAAAATCTGGTGGGTGTGAAAATGTTCATACACATGGTGACACCGATCACAAGAGAGGAAAGAAACTTAATCTGAGCTCAGTGGAAGGTTCAATATGTAAAATGTGCTCATGTTAGTGTGTTTGCATTAAGTTTGTGTTGTGTTTGTTATCGTGTTGGCAGAAGTAAGTCATATACAATGTTATAAACTAGACTATATTTGCTGTCCTATGCTGGCACAGTGCTAAAACAAAATGTATAGACAGTTCTGGTTATGCCAGACTATATTTCCATTCGACAACTGCATATATATTTCTATACTTTGACGTTAAAAAGCGTATATGCTACAGCTTTATCAATCCCTGTCGTAGCTTTCACCAAGAGGTTCTGAAATGTGAGCATAACTAAATTTGATAGATGACGGAATGTAACCAGTATCATTCGCACACCTTTCGATCACAGTCCAATTTCACCAAAATAAGTGCTAATATTTCAGCATAATAGAACTGACCTTTTTTTTTTACGTTTATCCCAGTTTTCCCTCAACGTTGGCCACTCGGTCACTGCTTGGCCAGAGGTAAAACTAGGTAAAACTTTTCTTCAGATTGTCTGGGAATCTGCGTTGCGGTGGAAGTCGGTTGTTTAGCCGATGCTATCTCGAAGCTTACAGTAGCTACCCTCGTTGTCATTTGACGGAATAGACGGCCTGCCCTCAGGAACGAGCAAGAGGTCACATCCTTTGAATACTCCACATAGGAATAAGCCTACGGGCTGTTACGCAACCTGAAGAGTCAGGGAAGGGCTCATTTTTAAGTTAAATTAGATCTGTTCATTAGTTGGAATTAAAAAAGGGATGTAAAAGGTAAAATAGTTACATAATGCACTTAAAAATGAATATTAATTTGAAAGTGTGAGAGATGATTGATGCAGCAGGTAATATGGGTCCGCGAGAACAAAACAGAAATGGTGTATGGAGATGTAATGGAGATATGCCGTTAGCAATGCTACTTTACCTGCCTACTCTACACATTTTGGCTGTGTGATCTGTGAGGTGCTACAACACGGAGGGAGAAAAACTCCCAGAACAATGATAGCACAACAAACGCACGCAGTGGCACAATTGATCTGCAGCTTTATCGTCTTCAAAACACAAATGGAAGTTGTTCGTGATTTCAGGCTACTGCGGTTTGTCCAACAATCCTCTTGCTGTAATCTCCACTGGCAGGACGCTGAAAACACTGTGTTTGAATCCAACAGCCGACAGCATTGTCTGGTCTTTATTAACAGTCTGAGAATCGCCTGGATGCTGGACCAATGCTTTTCCTCCTCATCAAATATTCGGCCAGAGGTTGTATGACATTCCTCAGGGCATGTGCCTGACATTTGGAAGTAGACTCTTATAGATAGAGTAATAATGTCACAGGGGCTGTGGGTGTATTTTTGGCTAAAAAAAAAAAAACCACAGAAAACAACAGACGTACATTGTCTAATGTGCCGAGTGATTTAATCTGTTGAGACAGAGATGGAAATAACCTCAGTGAACATTGATTTTTCTGTTTTCTTTAAGTGCAAAAGTCCTTATAGTTCAGTTAAGAAATTATCTGGGATGTGCATATGAATGAAAAACATGGCATGTTGTTTTCTAGCCACTGCTGATGTGCCATAAATTATTTTTCAGTCTTTGAGCAATTAAGAAGAAGTTTATAAATAACACAAATCAAATCGGGTTATGATTATGCTTCCTACACTGTACTTCAAAATGTTGTTGTTACACTTACAAATCTTGACGTGGATAGATGAGTGCTCATGCTGTGGTTGCTATGGATGTTTTGCGTCGCCATGGGAATTTGTTTTAAGTGTTAATGTGATCGCATTAAAGAGCACGCAGCCAACCAACAAAAATATGATTCTCGATCTTCATCAATTAACTGGTGATGTTCTGAGCCTTCGTACATGAAACAATAATGTACAGAAAAACTGGCATGTTAGCGTTGAAAGAGAAGAACATTTGAAAAACGTGGAGAAAATCTACTCTTCTTACACACAGATTTTATGCCAGATTTTTTTTAAAAAAAGGTCAATATGGCGGTTAATATTCCAGAGTTCCTGCCATTGTGTTCTTGATAAATGACTGGCAGATAGAAATAGCTTAAAGTTTGGGTTTTTGTTTTCTGTTATTGATTTTTTGTTTCCTGTCACCTGCATCCTTTAACAGCTGACAAGAGAGATTGAAACACCAGACTGAATGGCGGGGAAATGATAAAAGTAAATACAGAAAACAGATGAGTGATCACAGCTTATTGACCTAATGTCAACTCTCTGGTGGCGCTGACAGATATTTTGCCAGCGCCAGCTGCTGGTTACTTTGTGACTTTATCCCTTACAGTCTGTAGATGTTAACTTGCCCGCAAACTCTGTGAAAAAGTGCAGTGCTGGATCCAAAAACTGAAGACACGGTACAATATCAAAATGAAAGCTCACCGTCTCATTTTGCCTGTGACTCATAACTTCATACATGTGCTACAGATTCATTCCACGGCGACTCTGCATATGTTACATGTTTCAGTGTCGCCTAAGGGTCAGTTGTGTAACAAAGCATTGCAGGCATACACTGTATATGTATCGCATACATGACCAAATTGAATCTGTCGTTGTAACAGTGGAGGTAAAACCAAATATAAGCGTATATTAAAGTTGTCTTTGCAACATATTCTATAGGTCACACAATATGCTATTCATTTATTTATTGTGTAATATGGTGGTTATGTAATCCCTCTCGCTTGTCTGTCAGCGCGATTGCGTCAGAACTACTACACGATATTCATGAAACTTGGTGGAAGGGTAGGGCATGGGCCAAGGACAGACCCCAATGGGGAGAATACTGTATCCCTTTGAACAAGTCTCACACAATGTGTATTTTACATTTCAGCTCAAAATACTTCACAGATAGTTCACTGTACCATGTCTGTATACTTCTGGTTTCAGCTGTTTCAAACTTGTTTCAGCATTGTTCCAGTGTCTGTTGCTTTAAATGCAAATGACCTGCTTCTGCCACGCCCCTTTCTGGTCGGTCCCATGGATACCATCATGTAGACACCCTGACAAATTTGCCAGGGTTTCATGAGGGTTTTGGTAGTTCTGGAGGCCTGACTGAAGGCAGAAAAGTGGCTGTGCATATTTTCCATCCAGTGAGCGTTTTGATAGTTGATGTGACATTATTTTTCGACCCCCTGGACCTGCTTTATAATGGAAAAAGAAACAAAAACCTAATGTTTAACAATATGTCCCCTTTAAATTTTGGTGCGGATCCATTAAAAGGGGTGTATCCTGAAATTGGTTTTCACTTTTGTTTTTTTGTCACTGGAGAGCCCCAAGCTAAAGTACAATCTAACAGTTCATTAAAAAAAAATAATAAACTGACCACGCACTGACCTTCACCAAGTGTCAGTTAAACTAACCAATGGCAGCAACTGACAAAAAGGAGGAAAACATAGGTCATAAATTATGGTTTGTTTGTGTTTTAATAATATTGTGGTACAAGAAGTGGAGTGGACTGTTGACCTTTGTGGAGCCTCTAGTTTATTTATCTACATATTGGACATGTGGGCCATTGATATTTTCATCTGCTGCAAACCACACACGACCAGCTAAAAGCCAGCATATGCCGACCAAGGTAAACCCTGTTCTTGCACAAAACTATTTTCCACAAAGTCACTACTCCCTCACCATTAAAGCTACAAGAACAGGCAGCCCGTGGCAAACTCAGTACTGTATCTTCATGCTCTGTTGGACTAGAGTTATTTCTAACTATTTTATTTCCCCACCTGAGTAACGGTATTGAAGCAGTAAGACTTGCAGGTCTGTGTGGGTGTTCTTGTGTATACAATGTACAGGTACTGTACGTGTGGGTGTGTATTTACAGCTGTGTGTGCAGGCCACTGTATCTGTGTGTGTGTGTATATATAAGTATGTGTATGGGATGCACGGAGTAACGGCTGGAAATGTGCACATGTTTCTGTCAGTGGCAGGTGATGGATGGGCTGAAACATCGTTTATTGACACAACACCTTTATGTTTCACAAGGCCATCAGTCATACAGAATGCCCATCTGCTCTCCCAGCCATGACCGAGCGGTTCACACACTCTCACACACACACACACACA
>JAPQRN010000017.1:11972021-11983165 GCA_037367275.1 Coranthus polyacanthus | reverse complement strand
CACACACACACACACACAGGTGTTGAATGTTTTTATACATTTCCTCCCACTAGTCGTGACCTTCACCTGATGCCCCGCTCCCCCTGAGAAGGAGAGCTTTTCACAATGGAGGCGTTTCAGCCTAAAAGAATACATACACGTGCCACAAAAGGACACTCACTGTTAACATCGCCATATCAGAGAGGGGCAAGAGCTTGAAATGCCAAGAAAATGTCTTCCCAAAGGAACAGTTTTACCGAGTAAGGTCATTGTGTCTGTCTTTGTTTTTTTCCAAGCAACCAATTCTCACATCTTAAAGGAGCTAAAGCAAAACCTTTCTTGTCTTAATCAAAACTGAACTGACCAATATTTTTTTAAATTAGCCATATGGTAACCACAATAATCACAAACCTACAGAGAAATACCACCAAAGCTTCAGTTGCATCTGTGGAGCGTTTTAGCCACTTTTAGTTCTGGATATAGCTTGAATGCTACTTTGTTAGCATCAAACACCCAACAAACAAAGCTAATGACTAGCTTATAAACATTTAGCAGCTAAAGAAAAGTTATGTTTGTAATAAGAGTGCAAGAGTACTAGAGTGTAATATTATAATCACTGGGTTGCCTGGAACACGACTACAAAATGACAATACTGTTGCTACATGTCTACAAGCTACGCTATTCGCTTTAGCTCGAGTAGTCATTGTAGCAGCCAGCCAGTGAATGTATTTTATCTCCTATATGTGTTTTGTTTATGTTAATTATGTTTCCAAGGTACGGAACTCAGTAATGCGGAACTAATGGACTGCTATTAGCGATGCACAACGCAGAAAAACGTGTCTTACTGATGTTGTAACCCGCGTTTTTCAAGCAAGACTTTAAGGTACAAAAGGACTCACAGTTGTCGCGGAAAGTCACAAAAGGACAGCCGGGCGACGCATTAAAGGTTAACGGTGACGACATGGACGGTTTTTCCTCCCTTTTGGTAATAAGCAGCCAATGAGGTGCGTTCGGTGTTGGCTCGTTAATTTGAGTTTTATTTGTTAAATGTTCCGGTCAATTTGTCATGTGTGTCTATGTTTAATGCAAATAACATGCAGTTAAGCATGACTATAATTTATACTAATTAGATACATGAAATAGAGGCAAACATTTTGTCTTTATGTGTCACTGTATAAACAATTTCACGCTTGTCATGTTGATGAGATGAAAGCAAGACAGTGTATTGTCAATATTTGCATTTATGTTATTTTCATTTCTTTAATAGTTCTCCCGACGGGATACAAAGGGATTATCCAGTTGGTGATCTTTCTATGAATAACCCAACAGTAAACAAAGAACAAGTTGCGCTCGTGGTTACTGGAGGGAGCTACAGTCACGACCTTCACCTGTTGCTCCGATCCCTCTGAGGGAGAACTTTCCACAGTGGAGGCCTTTCATCCTAAACGAAACATATACGAGTTACAAAAGGACACTCGCTGTTAACATCACCATATTAGAGATGGCCAAGAAAACGTCTTCCCAGAGGAACCGTTTCAGGGACACCGAGTATGGTCATTGTGTCTGGCAACAATAGTGTTAATTTACGATAATATTCATTCTTACACCCTTATTATTCTCAAAGAAAAAAAACCTGCTTGGAAAAAACAAAGAGTGTAAGAATGAATATTATTGTAAATGAACACTATTGTCGCTGTTGCCTACAAGCTAGGCTATCCGCTAATCTCCCCCCTTTTCATACTAGCTGAACCAGTTTGAACCAGCAATCAGAATATAGTTTTTATGTAGATTAAAGCCATAACTTGTAAAAACTCTAACCTTAGAAATTTGCGAACATAAATTTTGAGACCGACAAATTTCCTTTTTTTTTTCACACAAGGGGAACAAGCAGCCATTACTTTCTCATTTTTTACAAATTTGTGTCAGCGGAAAAAGATAAGAAAACAGCAGGCGGCCTACCTTAGATCTTTTTTCTTTCTACAGCTGTGCTTTTATTATTTTCCTTGGCTCACACAACCTCTCCATCTCCGCTTTCTGAGGATCAAATATACACTCCAAACAGAGGAGCCAAGCATCCCTTTCTCAGTCTCAAACCACAAAATCTATAATGAAAAAGATGGTTTTATTTTTCTAAAAACAGCAGCTTGCTTACTTTGTTTGTGTGTTGACCCTGTTCTTTAACTAACCAGCTCATATGCGCATTTATTGCACATACAGAAGCATGGCGCGACATCAAGGACTGGTTTCAGAGACAGATTGTGACTAAAGATCTAACTAATTTAAATATCTAAATGTATCTGCTGCACAAAGTTGTTTGCTTCTTGACTATCTTAAATAGGACTAATTTGCTTTGAATTCTCGGTAAATTAAACCACTCGGCTCTAATCACTCCAGCAGAACACTTATTCAGGTTACTGTGTGCATTTGAATTCTATAAATCGCACAATATTACTAAACTACAAACAGAAAGTATCACCGGTGTTTTCTTCGTTTTTTGTCAGTTGGTGCCCGTGTAACTGACTGTTACCGACGCAAAACAGGTTTTAGTTGTAAGTTAGTATGGGGTTAGGGGTGCTTATTTTTTTTAGTTTGTGTTGGAGTCTGTTTTGAACAGGGAGCCGATCATTCGTTTATGTTAACAGACTACTTTTCTGAGCTAATTCTAGGCATCGAGCAACTTGGGAGTGACCATAAATGTCACCCTTTGGACTTTCAAGGGAATTCCAACCAAAGTCCTCTAAATAGAAGTTGATTGTTATAATGGATATAAAGTTGGGGAAGGTGCTCTACAAATTTAATCTCTTCACACGTTACATATTGTACCTTTAATATAAGGCATTTTTTTGTTTTAGTGAAACAATTAAAATGTTGCTGAGACTGGTTTAACACTATAGACCAGCCTAAAACACCTTTGTGAAACCTCTTCTAGATTAAAAAAAAAAAAGGCTCACAAATGAATTTTACAGCTTCCAGAGTTTTCTCACCCTCCGTGATCCTCCACAGCTTGTCCTGATGATCTGAAAATCATGTGCCGGAGACAGATGCTACAGCAACATGACGGACTGCATTTCGCTCCCCATGCTGCTCCATGCCCCTCTACGAGAAAAATAGAAGCACAAGGCATGGAAGACAGGGAAAGGAAGGCAGGTATGGGATGGGATGGGTGAGGAGGAGAGGAGGGGAGAGGAGCTCGTGCTGTCGAGTTCTCAAGCTAGCGAGCGTAGCCTTCCTCGGCAGTGACACATACTTGTGCTCTTCCTCATCTCCTGGCTCTGGTGTCCTCATTACAGTTAATACGAAGCTGGTGGCAGGGACTGGGGATCTCAGGGGAGTAATGATGGGGGCCAGTGGCCAAGGGCCCCAGGAGGGAGGTTTGTTGGTGGTGATTCCCTGCTACTTATGTAGAGGCCATGGAGGTCAGCGTCTCAGGCTTGCGTGTACACACACACACACACACACACACAGACAGCTGCAGCTCGCTCGATTTTCTGTTTGCCCTTGGGAGAAATATGGGAAGAGAGAAGCAAACAGCAGGGAGTGTTTGCCCAGGCGCACACTGCACCACATCCATCTCCCTGCTCCCTCTCCCCCCTCTCCCACTTGCCTTCCTCCCCTGCCGAGAAGACACAATCATTTCTCCCTCTTCTCTCTTCTTCAGTCCTTCCCTCCATCCCTTCGGGTGTATTGGTCCAGTCTCGGTTCAGCGCAGATATAATCCTTTAACGCCTCTAAATGATCCAGAGGTTGAGTGCTCCTCCTGGATGGCGATGGGACCTGCTGGGCTCACACCTGCTGGAGCAGGTTAAGATAAATGCCAACGGCCAGTCGGGCATCTGGCCCTGCATTAATATTTAACAGCCAGACTCTCATCTCCTCCACGCTAAAGGTGTGAAGGTGCCAAACCTCAAAGACATATCACAGCTTAATATGGATTTGTGCAAACCGGGGAAATGGAAGCGCGTTGATAGCATAGCGAGATTCAGACTGCATGTTAAGTTTGCGGCTGTCCACACATACTAGTAGGGTGAGCGTTATTTCTGGGGGACGGCGAAAAAATAAACCTGTGGCTCTCGAGGCAATTATTCAAGCATTATGTGGTTTTAAGCTGTACGGCCGGTGAATCTGAGATCGATTCTACTCATCATCAGTGTCTGGATTTTTGAAACGGTCCTCAGGTTTTCATTTCATTAGCTTGTCAACCAAAACAAAAAAAAAGCACTGCTTTATCCCAAGGTCTCACCTTTGTTTTTTGTAGTATTTCTGCTTGTGTTCAGGCTATGTGCATGACTGTCAGTCTCTTATAACAAGTGCCACCCAGTTGCTAAGCAGGTGTCTATAGAATGTGGACCTCGTTAAGGTCTGACAGTTTCAACTTAACTCTGGTCAGTTTTTCTCTCTGACTCACCTTGTTGCTAGATGTACTTAATTGCCATTAGTGAAAAGAAAGATTTTGACCTCTGTAACAGGCTTAAAGGGTTCAGATATTTTCTTTTGAAGATCCCTGAGAAACAGCTGGAACAATGATCAGGTGCTGTTGACCTGTAAACCTAAGCCTTGTTAACGTGTGAAGGCATCTTAACCACAGGAAAGAACTTGATCTTTGAGCTTTACACAAGTACAGCAGAAAAGTGCAATCAGAGCATTTGAGACTTCAACTGTGGATTTAAAAGGTCAGTTTGATGTTTAGCAACCTGGACTGAAGCATAGTGGTTAATCACAGGCATTAATAGATTTTCAAATAAGCTTCAAGAGAGAAGTTCAATGGAAGTCAATCGGAGCCAGGCCTTTGTGGAGCAGCCTTACGCTTCCGCGCTGGCTTGACTTTGGATCGGCAGGTTGTTTTCAAAGATAATCAAAATGCTTAGCTATGTTGTCAGTATTTTCTGATGTAAACTGGCTAAAGGCTAGGGTTTTCATGACCGCATGATTGAAAATGCACCTTTCTGTACGTGGGAGATTGACTGAGACTGGACAGGATTCACATTCACGCCTCTACTGAGGTTACACAGAAATGTAGACGCAGCTCTGTACGGGGAATTGCACTGCAGTGTTTCTATAGCTGCTGATGTTCAATGGTCACATCGCACTCTCACCTTCAAGATTCATCTGAGAACAATTCATCAATTCAAAATATATAGGAATATAGAGGAAACTGCAGACAAGTGTACATGATCACTGGCATTTCAAATTTGTTTAAAATAACGAGGAATTGCTTTGATGATGGTCTCAAGTGACTCGATGATGTGGACGTTGAACGCGCGTTTTGACAATTCTGAGATATGTACCGAAGCTCAAAGAAAAACTGTAAAAGTGCATTAGCTGTGCGCTGTACATCCACAAAACCTCATCAGTGTTTTACAACTACATCAAGCAAATGAAGTCGACGCTGAAGTGCTAAACCCTGCAGATCCTCAAATGGACACTTGAAGCTGCCTCCAAACGTTAGTCTTTATCTTTTTTTTTTTTTTAAATAAGTCACCTGTCTAAAATGTATTAAGGCTTAAAGGTATGCATAATGGACACTTAGAGTGACAGGTGGGTATCGCCTGTGTTTGCTGCGTGGGCTTTGATTGACAGATTGTTGCCTCGCGACTCAGTCTCTGAGCTTCTGTTGTGTTTTCTTTGTTGTTGTTTTCCTGGCAGACAGCTCTACTGTAGTTGTGGTTAAAAAGGTAAATTAACGGGGTCATTAGATGAACTGACACGTAAATGTTTCATGAAGTTCACCGGAACTTTATACCTGGCCTGTTAGCATTCATTTGCACTGGGTTATTTGGTCTGTAAGCTAGTCTGCTAATTAGGCCAGCTAGAGGTAATTACTGTCTATATTAGCTGAAGTTAAAGGCAAAGTATTTATCATTTTCCTTAAAAACCACTATATAGACTCTTACAATAATAATCCTCTCAATCATCACTTGTGACCCTCTGTCAGTGTGTGGTCCTGCAGAGACGCTGCCCTCTGCCCGGATTTTCTATTTTCCTCTTGTTTTGCTGTGTACAGGACGTCCTCGGAGGTGTGGACCTTTGCCAGTGTGTTTGTATCTCCAGCCAATAACTGCATCACGCAGCCGGTGCGGCCGGAACAATATAAAAACTGAGCAACTCAGGTAAATAGAGGATCTTTGCTCCGGTCTCCTCTCCTCACCAACTGCACAGTACTACTGTCGGAGAGACAGACCTTTCAGCCTATCGCCTCAGATCTGTCGGCGGCACACACAGTGGAAATGAGGACATCGGCTGCTTCGGCTGTATATTGCCTCTAGAACAATCCCAGTAGAGTTTTGTGAAGGTATGGGTTTGTTTATTTGTGTTTTTAGAATATAACCGCTGTGACAGGAATCAGGAAATGACTTTTTTTTTTTTTTTAAATTTCGTGGCTTTTTGTCTTGCTGCGCCGCTCTCTCTCCCAATAGAGTGTAAAGCTTGCTCGACCTCCGCCCTCTCCTCAGGGGGAGAGGAGGAGCCAGGTTTGAACAGGTCTGTTTACAAAGTCAATCCTGAAATGTTACATACTTTGCCTTTAACATTGCTATATAAACAGCTGTATGCGTTAACATTTATCAAGCTGAATGAACTGTTTTAGCAATATAGTTGGTGTTTTCAGTAACTTAGCAGATGGTTAGCAAAGACCCTTATGACCAAGATGGTTCACTGGAGAGTGATTTCCTGTTTCACTGTCACATGGTTTCTCCACTGCCCCGCCCCTTTAGGAGACCAGAGGCAGATCCTGGCCCATTCATTCCAATGGGAGAAGTGAATGTGATTTACAGATTTTCACCGATTCTTTTTGCCCCAAATTCATCCAAGTGAAAACTGGACCATATCTTCTGAACATTTTGACATTAAACATATTTAAGATGCACAGATCAGGAGAAAATGGACTTGAGGACTGTTTGAGGCCTGTCTCAGCAACACAAACCTTGTCTGAAGGAGGTAAAAGCAGGAAAATTAAACGAGTGATAATTATGATAAAATAATGTTAGTCATCAATACAAAATGTGATATTAGTGTATTATTATTGTATTTAGACATTATTAATCTACTGTCATATATCTATATGATGTTCTCAACCCTTCTGGCCACGCCCACTTAGGAGACAGGACGTGAAGCGTTTCATATCATTGGTGAAGCCGACGCTGCGCCATCTTTGTATAAAGAGGATCTTTGGTGTTTGTTTGGTGAGTTTCACACCTCACTCTTCTCCAGATCCTCCCTCTCATCCAAATATGGTCACTTCTGACACAGCAGTCCATGTCACTACCTGATCCGAACTGGAAACCAGATTTTGTTCTACACAAGTGTCAAAATGTGGATACTTCAGGTCACCGGTATTTCTAAATAACTTACTGTATTTTCTTGGATATAAATACAATAATGAAACAAGGTCGTTCCTGTTATCCAATAACATTTTTTTCTCCATGTTTTTACCGTTGTACAATACCAAACAGAGCATTCCAATTATCTCCTAAATGAAATAATGCCAGTTTTTTCTTTGTCGGTAAAGAATGTCTTGCCAGCTAATGTTAGCTTAAATGTATGAGTACAGACTATCTGATCAGCACAAAAAACAGCCCAACATAATTATGACTCATTTTAAAATTTGAAACTATTTATTTAGTTTATTTCATAAGCAGACAAATCAAAGATAATGTAAAGGATCGGTAGGGATCGGGTAGTGAGAGTCTAACAAACCAGTCACGGAGGCTACGTCTACCTTTTATATAAAGTCTAAGATCTACATAACAGTTGTGTTTGCAAAGTCTGTGCTTGGGATGACTTCTGTTGACGGGTTTTTTTTCTTTTTCTTTTTCTTCTGACCTTCTCTGTGCTCGTTAAATCAGCGGTCAGTCATTCATATCAGTCATAATGTCTGAAATGACACCAAAGCTGCCAGATACCGGTATGTCACTTTGATGTATACACGTGCCTCCACACCCGTCAAAGACAATAAGCTGTCATTTTGACAACAGCTAATCTTCTGCCGTGTCTTTGCTTCAGTGGTTTGTGAACAACGTGGTGTCACATGATAGCAGCTGTACATAGCAGCAGATATCATGTGACATCGCCCAGATAGATTAAGGTAGTTCATGCACCAGCAGGATAAAAACAGATACATTAGGATAGCTGTGTGAGTTAGATTAGACAGCATCCTACCTCGCTACAGGGATCAGAGCATGAAAGCCTAACAGCACAACATCAGGTCAACCAAACCTCTTTACCCTCCATTTCTGCCTGTGGGCAGGAAGCCATTTTCACACACAGGCTTTGTTTGTTGCTGTACGTAAACTAAACCTGGAGTTCAGAAAATTGCAGAGTTAAGAAAGATGACAGTAAGTAAATGAATAGAAGCCACTGTGGCCTGTGCAGCTGAAAAGCCTGTGAGGTATGCATCAGAGATGGAATAAAACTGCAATATCATGATTATAGTCACCTAAAAAAAATGTTTTGATTTAGGCCACGGTCAGACTACACGATATTTTTTGTCTGTTACGATGGTCAGCGTGTCAGATTGGGCGACTGACACGTCAGACCGCATCTTGTCGTCTTTTGACGACGTCTGATGTAATTAAGAGGGAGGTAGATGGTAGAAGACAAGTATATATACAGTATATGACATAAGCTAATGCTAAAACACGCTGCCTCAGTTCAGATATACTGTCTCTGCTGTTTTTTGTTACTTATGTAAGTATAGTGTGTGTGATCGCTACTTGCTAGAACTTGAATTGATGCTGCTACGCTGTGATACCGTTGGATCGGTGCTGGGAAGGTGGAGCCGTTCGGGGGTATCATGATGAGGACAGCATGGGCTGTTAATCCTTCACAGAGGACTGGAGGTAAAAAATACTGATCTCTTCTCCATGTTACAGCTGTGCAATGGTTTACTTTGGCCATGGTTTAAATGATAATGATTTAATGATCGTTTTAAACAGTCGTACTAACTGTTTTACTGTGGTTTAACCATGAAACCAATAACTGTTTAACCTTAGTTCACACTCAGCTATCTAATAGAGACTCATACACACATCTAGGCCATGACCAAAGAGGGGGATTTTTTTTTTGGGTTTTTTTGCATGTCTCCACAAAGTAATACATTTCTTTCACTCGAGTTGAGCTGATAGCAGAAACCTCAGGGGTGCCTTTTAGCGGCGCATCACAGTTTTCTTCCCTCGCCTTTTGCCTGCCGGTGGCCTTTCATGCAACAGCAATATCAGCTCATCCCAGGGTAATGGGCAACAGCCTCAGAGGCAGCCGAGATTGAGATCACATTGAATTATTAATATTCATTCTCCTCAAAGGGGCAGGCAGGCAGGGCGGGACTCCCACTCGTCAACACAGCAGAGTGTTCAGACTGTCGCCGAGCCAGTGTCAACAACAGGAGTCAAGCTGTGTACTCCCACACAGACGCACAAATTAGACCCATGCATGGATGACCTTCCATACCTAAATACGGACTGTGACAAACGCGAGAGAGAGCGGACTGTAGACACAAACGCACACCTACCATTTCACCATGCTTTCAGAGGGAGGCGGGGCTGTGGGCTCCCATCTGTGCACACAGCTCCATTTCCTCTGAGCCGCTACCGATCCACAGACACCACAGAGGACAATTCAAACTGCAGGGGGAGAGGAAATAGTCTGCACGGTGTTTTTATGTGTTCTCGTGTGGAAGCTTCCTGCCATCAAGCAGATTCAATTAATCAGAAAGTGCAGCGATGATCATTAACAGCGCTTGATTTAGAGCAAACCCTTCTCTGCGTCACTGTAAAAGAAAAAAATGTTACACTGTTCATTCAGTGTTTCTTTAATGTTTTTTGTTTTGTTTTAATGGTTGTTTAAAGTTTCAGTTTGTAAGATTTGTCCTCATGTGAAGTTTGAGCCTTTTGTGCGTGTTTTTTGACATGAGCCGACTACATTTCCAAGCTAACGGTAGCTACTGTTTTACAGAGTTGTCCCCAGTGGAGCAGAGGAGAGGCTTTGGATTTGGGATCGGCATAAGGATTTTCTCCGATGAACTGTCTCAGGTGCTCTTCATGTATAAATCAGTGTACAAGCTGTTATCATGGATGTAAGCAACTGAGACAGTTGGTTAGCGTACAAATGGAGGCAGCTAATGTCAATAAATGAGCTCCCACCACAAAATGACTGTGTTGGTGGTCTACATCCATGATAACAACCTGTACGCTGATTTCTTTATGAAGAGGAGTGAAAATCCTTACGTTCGCTTCCAACTTCTTCTTCTTCTTCAACTGCTCTTCTGCTCCTCTACAGCAGCAACAGTGTATAACCCTGCACACTGGAATGGTTTTACTGACTTTACTGAGAGTAAACACTGCACATCCGTCTTTGGCAGATTACGAAAAGATGAAAACTGTGACAATTGGTCACGTGACCTGTATTTATCGCACCTGGGGGGGGGGGGCTCATATGGTTTCGCTGAAGAAACTGCAGGTGACAACGCATTGTCAGAGTGAAGTCATTCCAGTGGGCTGTGGTTACTTTCGATTTTCATTTAAGTGTTCCCGATGACCAACCAGAACCCGATTCCTTACTGTGCCATTTTCTACTAGGTACTGTCGACCCCAAACTCCACGTAAGCGCACGAGCATGCTCAAATCTTACATATTCAAACTGTAAAATATAGAGCAGACATTTACAGTATTATTATAGTATTAGTATATATTAGATGCTTTTTCCTGCTTTCTGTGTCTGCTTTATTTAGAACTGCGGTAACCTTGGCTCAACATTTTATCAGTTTTTTTTATTTTTTCCTCATTTTTTTTCTTTCTTCTCATGCTGAATATACAGCCTCTCGTAGGTACATAACTAACAGTGGCTGCTGCGGGGTGTCTTCAAATCCCAAAGTATGAATATATTGTTCTAAACAGCATGCACTGAAATACAAATGCAGATTTAAACGCTTAAGATTCATGACTCATTTAGGCATTAAAAAAATTTAAAAATTTACTCACAACTTGCATCTACTCCATGTGGCTCCGTTTTTCTGCACATGATTTATTTAGACTTATACAACAAGTCCTGGGGAAATGTTGGACAGTGGACCAGGAAACCTGATCTCTGTGGTGGTGGATAAGCAGCTGACATTGTGTGTTTTGTTTATGTGTGTGTTAGTGTCTGGGGCATGGTAACGGGGGGGGGGGGGGGGG
>JAPQRN010000017.1:11945742-11960280 GCA_037367275.1 Coranthus polyacanthus | reverse complement strand
GGTGGGTGGGGGCCGGAGCTCTGCGCCCCAGTGAGCTATATCACACTTTAAGTGGCATTTTAGCATGATACTTGATCAGCCAAATATCATTATGAGCTTTTCATCTCATCCATAATTTACCTGAGGGCGATTGAGCTAAGAATAGTCAGCTTTCTGTGCTCATGGCAGGAGAGCGAGAGACAAAGAGAAGACACAGAGGAGAAAGATGACATGACGTGGATGTCAAACGGGTACTGTACATAGTGCAGCACACTTTGGTGGCACGGTTTATGGTAGCCTTGCATATCCCATTATTCATATTCATCATACGAAGACAGCTGGCAGGTCATGTTTCCCTTTTTATGTAGGGGAAAAAAACAAAAAAAGAAGAGAAGAGTGCGTGCTAAAGGTGCAGCCACCTCCGCCCTCTTTCCGGTCTCATTGTGTCATTTCTTGGCCTCATCGTTCAGGAAGCAAACAGTTAGACATATACGGATGAAGTCAAATTCGCTTTTTTTTTTTTTTTTGCCTCTTGACATTGTTTTGTCCTTCCCCTCTTGCCACTCGGTCGGCCAAAGTCCCATCAATCTGTGCTGTCTACTTCATATCTCATACACACATTCTTCTACAGGATATGACTTTTGTGAACTCTCTTGAATACAGAGGGAATGTTTGTCTACTAAAAGAGTCTACTTCAGGGAAACTCAGGCCCGGCAGGGTGGGCGCATAAATGTTTGGATCACAGAGAGTCGTGCTCTAAATAAAAAACTGTGCTGAGAGTTTCTTCTGCCTTTCGGTGTTATCTACGCGTGCGCTGCTTCTGTCTCGCCAGTTGTCTGTGTCGGAGTTTGATACACAGACCCTGTTTACACGTGGCGAACGGATCACAAGTGGACAGCACTAAATACAAGTGCAAACAACCACCAAAAAGCATTCCAACCGCTCAGGCAACTTGCCGAGGCCGCCTGGGATGTATTTGACCCCATATCTGTAGCATCTGTAGTTTAAAAGTGTCCTGATGCGTCCCTGACAAGGACGTACCTCGTCACTGCAGGACGTGGAAGTCACATCGCAGTAGCGCTGGAAAAATGGAGAGGAACGCTGACATACAATCTCAACAGTCGGCATAGTCCATACATGTCCATGAGTTCTTAGCTAGCCCGTGCGGGACTTCTAGAGGAGGCGACAGAGGCAGTAATGAAACACAAACACAAATGTTGACATGGGCACCTTGGAAACGCCGGTTGGACACAGGCGTAAATGACGTAAATCAGTGTGTACAGATCAATGAAAACACATTTTTAAAACCAAGGAAACACGCCACACACATACATGGACAGGGACTTCATGGTGTGTTCATGAGCACCTCCTAATCTCTCCTAATATTTTTGAATAATTAGATGCTAAAATAACAACAATATCCCATTCATTTCTACTGAAGCAGGTTTTCAAAATACGATAAAAACCAACTCTTCAGTATTCTTTTATAACAGGTGCGCTTACATGAAGTGTGTGTTTTGCGCTCGATCGTTTGATGACGTTAGCTAATGCCATTTGTAAGCTATCGGCAGCTAGTGAGCAGAAGAGAGGCACCGAAGAACTCGGGAGCAGTCATAAGGATTTTACTTTTTCGTGGATAAAACAGCCAGAAGAACTCAATGTACAGGTTGCTATCATGAATGTAGGCAACCAGGACAGTCATTAGCTTAGAAATTGAGTTGGCTAATGTCAACGCGCGACTACATAAGACAGACTCCAAAAGAAACTTCACGTGAGCGCACGCTTCATGAATCCTACATACTGAACCTTTAAATTCAGTAAAATATCTGAATAATCTGCCATATAGCCCTAATGTCAACCCTTATACCAAGTTAATTGAGTTAATAAGTCAGTTAATTTGAAAATAATTTCAAGGAAAGATGAGTTCTGGGCTTTTGAAGGTTTTTTATATTTTTTTTAATCTGATAAAAATTGTTTGCTTATTAAGTGACACGTTTGTTTGTTTGTCTCCCGGGCAAAGCAAGTTGACGCTCACTCGTCCAGTTCATCAGCAGAGAAGTCTGCATACATAAGAGCACACACAGGCTGTAACGATGAGAAGGGGAGAGACAGATCGGCCCCTCCGGGCTGTGCAGCTTTTGTCCACTCAGACGCTCCCTTCCCAGGGAGATGGTATGGACGTAAGCCATACCATTAATCTGTTTGGACGAGATGTCAGTCTAAACGTGACACATCACTCCACTTCAAGGTTTGGAAAAGTCTTACAAGGGCTCCCAGACTTGCCAGAGGGAGAGGAATCAAACTCCCAAATGTCTGTGGCCTTTTTCGGTCCCAACCAGGGGGCAGAACGACCTTTTTTCAGCAAAGCGCTCTATTCTTAGAGCCTGCAAAAGGCTGACATTTGACCTGAATAAAAATGCATATCTGGTGCTGCAGTGTTGGCTTGAGAGTCACTCTGACTAAAGAACCCTCTCATCATCTTGCAATGTCTGAATCAGCACAGAAAGGCCATCGACAAACCACACTCGTCTCCCAGTGCAATTCTCACATTCCAGCAGCTGAGCAGTGAAAGTGTCAGATTGTTCCCAATGCAAATAGGCTGGAAAGAGGAAGAGAAAGTCCATGAATGGGCCTGTCTCTCCTCCGTGATGGAAAATAAGTAATAAAAAAATAAGGCAAGGTTTGGGAGGAAGTTAGTCTGGGAGAGCTGAGAGTCACCCAGTCAGTGTTTAATTCATGCATGCCATAGACATAATTTGACAGTAATGCAATTTGTTCTGGGCCAAAAGCCCACTGGCACTTATCTAACAGTTACAAGCTTGATTTGTCTTTCTACCCCTCCTCTCAGGCCAGCGTGCTTTAAAGAGGCCTTTTTACGCCCCTCGCCAGGTTGGAGGACGGTGGCCTTATTAGATGTGACTGCATGATAATGAAACGGCGTAATGCAATGTCAGAGCAGTTGACACAACACAAAAGGCTAAGGCTGGAGAAATTCCTAATCAGCTCAAAATGTCACAGGGCTCACCTTGGGTCTGAATCACAGCCCACAGGCAGATTAGTTCTCCACATCGACGTCAACCTCAAGGATGCCTCTCCGCTTTGGTCTGTCCCAGAAAGTCACTTCAACTCTTGACTTAACTCCTCTCTCTTCTCCTACTCTCTGCCCTTGACTTCATTATCACACAGGCTGTAAAGTTAAAGAATGGAACGTTTGACTGGATGCAATAGTTGGAAAACAACTAATATTGTCTCCTCAAACTTTAACTGACAACAACACAGATATTTACACATATTAGCAGTTGTATCTGAGATCTCGGTACACAAATGGTAGCTTCATTAATTAGTAGCTTCATTACTTTGTTCTCAAGCTGATGTATTTTACAAAGAGAATCCATATAAAGAGGTCATGAACATTCATTTGACAACTCCACTCTTATTATCGTGCTAAAACTGTTTCCTAAACTCCCAAAATGGCTGTTTTTATTTATCTCCAATTAGGAGAGGAAATTGTATAGCAATAATATGATATGTGACTTCATTTTCTTAATTAAAACAGAAGAGTGTTCAGTGCAAGGGTTTATAAATGTTGACCTCCACAAAGCCGTGGAAATGAAGAGGAAAGGCCTCAGTTGCAAAAGGCGTAGCGAGATGAAAATGACGAAACAAGACAGACATGTTGTAAAGTGTCAAAAACAACGTAAAAGACACAACAAGACAAGAAATGACACATGACAGTGGAAGAGTCAAGTAAAATGTAGCTCTAAGGCAATTCATGAGGTATTTTTGTAAGTTTGGGTGCTGAGGAGACATAAAATGTGCAGGGACGCGATGCCCCTGTGCTGCAGGGAAAAGCTTGACAGAGGACAGTTTTAGAGTTTGTCTTGAAGCTGCTGAAGGAAACAATCAGGCTAATGCTGCGTTCATGTCATGTCCTTTGAACATAACTAAAAACCGCTGAGTGGGAAAACCCCCGTACCAGTCAGAGATATCAAGTATTTCACACAGTTACAACAACATGCATGTGTAATGAAACAGGTATCAGTTTAAGGTGCATAAATCTTAGTGTTAGACCAACAGACAGCGACAAAATTAAAGGTCCGGTTCTAATAATCATCTGCTTGTAGTGATCAATTTGACCTGGACAGAGGAGATCATTATAAGTGATTTCCACTGTATTTAACGGAGGGCTGACCGTGTCTGTCATCATGAGGATACATTGGGTAATGTCGCCAGTGTTTCTGTATAGACTTCCTAAAATTCAGCCAAGAGGAGAACTGAAATACCACCCAGGACCACACAGAAGGCAATACCACACAGTGGATATACTGTATCTTTTGACTCAGGCTGTAATCTCATAAATGCAGTTAGTGTAGTCAGCTAAAGTATATGTTTACAATTTTTCACATCTGTCTTAACAGTTGTCTGGAAGAACACTGATATAGATTTGCTTGCCGTAACCATTCCTCCTGTTTATATTGGCCAGATCCTTTCATGAAGCCCTTTCAAGCGATGGATGACAAAATCTACAAAATCCTTCCACATTATCTGAAGGCTATCTGACACCATCAAAGTCAGAAAAATCAAGTGATTTTACGTTTATTTTTTTGTGCACGATTCTTTTTTTTGTTGCCATCGGTAACAAAAAGTGCAGTGTTCACGGGGCATTTAAACAGCATATTCCAAATTAGACCTAATTCCAATTGCAGCACTTTCCAATTAAGACTTGTGGAATATGTCAATATTATTCAGGTTTTAGGAGCATTCTTTTGACATGCATACAGTGCATTCAGATTATGCATCTCCGTTGGAGTTTTTAATGGAGGTTTGTGACATACAGCCTCTAGCTTGTTTACAGTCATCTCTGTGTGTCGCACACAATCCAACTATAGCAGCGGTTTTTCAGGCCGGAGTAGAGATACAGAAAGCCCACATTTCTGGTCAGAAGGAGAAACACAACTTTTAAACATGTAAGACTTACATCAACAGGTTCTTGGATTATGCGTAAATATTGCAACACTGGCCTTTTTAAGGAGGCGGCTGAAGGAATGAACGATGGAGGCTGAATTTGCACGGACGAACAAGTCTGCTACCAGTGGATCCTATTTTTTAATTAAACTATGCACGTAAATGGGAATATTAGTGGATTACTCATTTCCATTAGCCATGTAAAACAGCTTAGTAGCAATATTGTTGGGTCTGGAAAGTCACTGGGTAAACAGCAAAGGCGAATGTTGTACTCAACAGAATGTAACTTTAGAAAGGTATCTGCTTGACCTTACAAACTAACGCTACTGAAACCTCATATTATCTTCAGAAAAACATAAACATGTGTGGGCGGGATCAGTTAATGGGCAGCATGGAAAATCGGAAACCTGACCTCAAAGACGGACTAGAAAATTGTAGGTTTTAAAGTTATTTATTAGCCAATTATATCAATTTTTTGATGATGGATGTCTTCGTTATTGGTAGCTGCGCATGAAAAAAAGAAGCTGACTTAATACTATTAAGAGGAACAGGCAGTGTACGCTTTAACTAAACTGATGAATAGAGAGCAAAGATACTATATTCCAGTAATGCAGTAAGAATTTCCTCTCTGTTCTGAAGCTATAAAGCTCCCAGAGGAACCAATGCAGAAAGACTTGTAAGCAATTTTCAATAGTTGAACATCCCCCTTTGCTGCACTACAAATATGTGTCTTCTTGTCATACAGAGTTTGCCTTAGGGATGAATTCAGCTCGTAGATATCCTCCACCCCCTGCTTCCACTGTAAGAACCCCTGTGGAGGAGAATACTTTTATCGAGTGCTAATATAAGATCTTTGAGACGATCGTAAAGTAATAACCAGACAATTCACCATGAAGACTTCTGCAGAAGCCGATCCACTCTCCACTCTCTTATGCACTAATGTAATGGAAGATCATGTTATCACGGTGCTCGAGCATGGTCTGTTTGTTTTATTTCACCCTCAAACTCAATTCATGTCCACAGTCTCAATGCGTCGTTACATCACACCTCATTAAGTACCAAATCTGGATCTGGATATTTGTCCGACTACGCTTATGTGCCCAGTCTGGTCACGCTGAAGCAGAACAAAAGCCAGCTCATTTTGCAAGGCTGCAGCAGCAACGAGCCACTGGTCACTGCTGAGATAATTCTAGGGTAAGAGGCAGGACAGTGTATTTTTTAAGTGGAGAAAACAGCAGTGGCACTGCTGCTTTTCACGAGCTTCAAGGTTATTTTAGTCACAGAGCCAGTAGTCATATCATATTTACTGAGGAGAAATCAACAAACAAAACCATGGACTGTCTTTTTGGTTCATTATTAAAGCCTCTGGAAACTCAAATACACAATAGCCGTCTATGTAATTTAGAGTCTTATGTCCATAGTAGTAAACATCGAAAAGTGTTAGAAATTACTTCCAATCCAAATTCAATGCTCAGTATGTAATTTCTACCACTGCTAGGCACCTATCCATCAAAACAATAGGAAAGTTTGCAAATCCAACACTTCTGTTATTACTTTTCACGATAAAACATCTGAACATACACACTGCATGACTGAATTGAGTTACTCACATCACGTTCGGTGACGTATATACGCGTTATGTCATTCCATCTTAGCCGCAAGTAACATTAAAGGCTAGTGCTAGCCCAATAAAAGGGATATGACACCATCGACCGGCGGCCAAATGAACAGACTGTTGCAGTGAAAAACAATGATGGATTTCTCTGAATTTGAAAACTGTTGGAAACATTTGGTGTAAGTCAACAAAAACTGTATATTACATAGGCCAAGATGTTTTCAGGAAATTTAATGCAGAAATGCTAAATACTGTGTGTTTGTTGAGTTTTTGTAAACTTTCTGACAAAAAAATCCAATTCAGTCATCCCACCTAAATTAACAACCTGCCATTAGCGCCTATAGCTGATGTGTAGTTAGTTACCGCTGCTCTCTCTCTTATACAGTCTCTGGTGGGCCCGAAAATAAATGGATAATAATGGATAATAAGCTGCTAACCATGAATACAGCAAAGCTACGTAAAATGTAACAGACTTATTAGCGTGTTATTAAATTATACCTAAAGTTATCAAACTTTTCTGTTATATTTATCCTTAGTTACATATATTAGTTACATATCACATTATCTGTCTCTGTTTGTGGGACACCAGGGTCATGTGATGGATGGATGGATTGATTTATTACAGGCTTTGTGTCATCATCTGTTCATTAAATCCGTTAAATTTAAGTATGATTATGCTTTCATAAGTTTCAAAAATCTTCTGCACAGCCTTCGAAAGCTGTGCCACTACTTTGATTGCTAAGAAATAAACTTTACCATACTGTCTTGAGTGCACCTAAGCAGAAAAATTAAATACTAGCAAAGTAGGCACATTCACTCATCAGAAACCTGTGTATCCAGCAAAACTATGCCGAGCAAATTGAATTCATGGTGAAAAAAAAGTTAAGCAGTGTGGCATCCTTCCTCCCATACTGAAATAGATTTTGAAAAATGCTAATTTTTTGCAGCTGCTCTTGGGAGTCAATCCCAAACGCATGTCAGAGGCATAGCTAAGAGAATGGCCTGGATGTAATTGCAGCTCTACATCGAGGGAGCTGTGCAAGCCAGGAGCAGAGTCTTAATTCCACAAAAGCACTGGCCTTGCAGCAGTTTTCCTCCCTGATTGATACTGCTATTGGACTGGTCTGGTTAGCCCGTGGAAACCACCATAAATTCCAGGCACACTTTATCGTTAAGCTTAGTAGCCCGGAAATAAAATTAGCTGTGTCCAATTTTGGAAAGGGCCATATAAAACTATAAATAACAATTTACAGTGGGCGATAAAGGAATAAAATTGAATTTAAAACAAGGCATGCAACTTAAATGGCATTATTTATGTGTGTTTTTGAGTATTTATTGAGCAGAATTTCCTGATATAATCTAGCATTGTGATATAATAATTAAACAGTTACTGCTTGTGCATTATTCAGGCAATTTACTTTTGTTGTCAGCACATAAAGCCAGCGTGTAAGCAGAGTCTTAACTCTGTTACACATGCCAAAGGGCCCATCACAGGGAAATGACTAATGACCGGGCCTTTTTTGCAATGTTTCTCCAGCCTGTATATATAGCACAGGCCCCGCGGTTTGTTGAGGGCGAGGATAGCTGTAGCTGTGGCTACAGTGAGGGAGAAATAGCTACTATTCTTAATGTCAAATGAACATGTTACCATACTTTATCATTTCTGACTGCTCCTTATTGCTAAATCTCGAGCAGGCCGGCTGTGTTCCCCTTACCCCCTTTCAGGCTGAACCAAAAGTCGTGCTGAGGAGGGAGCGGGACTGAAGCAAAATAAATGACATGTCCTACATCCCTGTTTAGCTATGTTTTCACAAAGCCCTTTGTGTGTAAGCGTGTGTGTCCAAGTGTAGAGCTATGTCTGTCTCTTGGTATCCTCCCTCAACAGACAGGGCCCTCTCACTTACCAGCATGTGTTTTTGATTACAGCCCTGCATTCCTCTCTTTCCCCGATTGGCTGCCGAAGCGTCACATCTCTGCTGCTGCTGCCGATGATGCGGTATCCCATGAAGCCGCAGCGTGCGGTGCATGGCGACGCTTCCCATGCCCGTCCATCCGCATGTCTATTTGTCTGTCACAGGAAGTTCCATTGTTAACAGATGGTAATGTAATAAGTTGACCTCTTGACCCCCCTGAAGTAGTCGCCGTGCACCCTCCTCTTCATGCTGGATGATATGTTAAGTGTGTCCAGGACAGCTTGTCAACAAACACATTGGGGAAGCCAATAAACGGCGTGCGCTGCGGTTGTTTTAACCCCAGCAGGGCAAAGCGCATTAATCACAGTTAAGGCAGAGACGATGATGAGGTGTTTGGTGGTCAGCTCCAAATAGCTGGTAATGGAGCTGCAGTGTGTGGAGGTGTCTTGCTCTCGGTTCTGTCTTGCAGTTGTCTGGCAGATGCAGCACAGGACAAAGACAAAAAAACACAGCGACTGAGTTTGGAATCGCATACTTGGATGTTAAATACTGCATACTGCGAACATCTCTACTGTATACTACATGCTATAGTAGTGTAGAATGCGGTATGCCATAGCCTGTGTGTGAAAGTTTGAGAAAGTTACTGTAGTGTAATATATAATCACATGACCACCAGGCTTATAAAAACCATAATTCAATTCACAGAAGTTTATGTTTACATAGAATTCTATGCGAAATTGTTTGCTAGACATGATATTTTTTTATAACAATTGCCGGCGTCAGTCACCTGCTACCTAGCTTATTAGCTCATTTCAGCGTTTCAAACTGCAAGACTATTTGTGAAAATGTATCATAGCTATATGACACATCTGTATATATAGATATAGATAGATATCCTGGTCCCTGCTACATTATACTTGTATATTACTGTAACGATGTGAAATATCTATTATCTCCGACGCTGTGTGTTTCACAGGTTTTCCCCACTCAGCGGCTCGTATGGTTCAAAGGATATGACGTGAACGCAGCATTAGCCTGATTGTTTCCTCCAGCATCTTCCCAGTGCAGCATCTTAAACACATAAAGAGAGAGGAAACTCTACAACTCTCCTGTGTCAGGCTCATGGTCGACTCTGCTACCTGGGGCTACAGGTGCGCATTTGTTTTCTGTTGTTTTTCATGAAGAGAAAATTATGTCAAAGTCCACGCAGAACTAATTTCAGGTATGAAAAGACACAAAATGAACACTACAAGCGGACTACTTGATCACTGTAAGCAAATTATTTAAACAGCATTTGTGTAGGAACGACTCGCAGACATTTTGATCCATATAAGTGGTTGATCGTTATAACCATGATCACTAGAAGCGGTTCCCACTGTATCTCAGAAACGCCTTGAGGGAATTTGGTCAAATTTGGCACAAAGGTTCACTTGGAATCAAGGATGAACTGATTAGATCATGGTGGTCAAAGGTCAAAGGTCAACACTGTGACTTCAGAAAACACAACTTTGACCATAACTGCTGGTAATTGAAAGAACTGCATGAACAGATTGTGATGCAAGGATAGTGGGTGAACTTATGATTCTGCAGGGCTCTACATCCTTATTTAAGATACATATAAACTTTATTAATCCCCAGGGGGAAATTCAATATCCATCAGCTTACTCAGTCTGTAATAAAATCAGTAGTTATGTAAGTTAATGGGAAACGCTGGTCCACACTCCAGCATATGGTGGCAAAGCACCCTACCATGGTATAGAAGAAACACAGGAAAAAGACTGCAATGCATTGTGGGACGCAGTATATCACTGAGATAACTCAAATGGCATACTGTGAAATTTGGCCAGTGTAGTATTTTATCTGGCATCTTTGGCATACTGTATGGCAGTAGTAGATAGATCATTTCAAACACAGCCTGCATATGTGTGTGAGTGTATGCAATGGTATCACATGTACAAAGAAGTATGTGAATGTCTCTGCAGGACTCACTAATCTTTGAGAATCCTTGAAGTGTTATTGACCCATATCACTCAGCACACTGGGTAACACAATGGTGGCTGCATATTTTCACGCTGTGGAATTTAATTTCTGGTTATTTATATTGAATTGAGGAATAGGTTACCTAGTTCATTCAATTCTGATACTACAACTGCAGTGACATTTAGGGGAGCAATTATTTTCAGATCTGCTGTTACCAACTGCGGCTGCGATGCAAATGAGCTGATCGAAACCCCAGCACTGTCCAATATTTAATATTTAAGTCATGCGGCAGTTCAGTGGCAGAGGCACTTGGGGGCACACACAAAAACATGCAGATAATATTTTGCTTTCCTCCATAACAACACCTTCCAGGGTCACACGCCGCTCGCAGCGTTTGGCATTCCAGGCGAGGCCAGATTCCCTTACCAGGCAGAGCAGGTCCACCGCAAGGTCAGCACACGTGGGCGATCGGTTTCATGGTGAATGCCAAATGTAAAGCGCATCTAAGCCCTGAGAGATGAGACAGGGCATTAAAGCTACAGTCCCCCCGAGGAAGGAGGAGGATGAGGATGATAGAGGGGGAAGAGCACTCAGGGAGAAAACAGGTGGCAGCACTTCAAAGCAGCAGAGTTTTATGAATTATGGGACGTGATGTGACCACTGACGTCTGCAGGGGGTCCCAGTGGTGCCGGTTATCATTCTTTATGGCTATTAAAACCTTCTTTTTTTCTTTTCTTCTTCTTCTTTTGTGCCATCATTTGGTACCTCTGCTAAGGAGGCCATAACTCACGTAAGCTTGTTTGTCTCTAGTCAGGCTTCCATCCAAATGTGTCACAAATTTTATCCTAATTTTCATCAAATCTGCAATAAAAAAATAATGATTCATAAAATATGGTCCTCATCATCATCAGTATTTCATAAAATAACATACCCTCTGAGCCGTTGAGTGAAAAGCTAACATAACCAGAGCTCTTTAACCCACAATTTTGTCCATTTTGTCAACAAACCTGAAGCTGGTTTTAGCATTGCCTCATTTGACACTCATTTAACATTATTTCAAACTCTTCCATTTGCCTCTCAATTTGTCACAGCCTTTCCCTAACATTTGCTTCTGCGGCTCTTGATAAATGGTGGCATTTCGTTGCAGTTTCCCATCTAATATGGCATTTATGTTCGCCTGAATTCAGGGAAAGTTGCAGTTTCCTCATCGATCCACACATGCCACTGTGTCCTCATTTCTTCATTGAATCTGTATCCATTGCACTTAGTTGCGTTTACCTTTACTGCATTATATGGAGAGTTTTTTTTTTTTATTCAAATCTTCAGCATTAACAGTATGTGTAAAATTGAAAATGCACATAAAAACAGCTGGATAGAAATGCACTGTCTGTCTGTCTGTCAAAATTGACTGCACCAATTTTCATAAAACTTGGAGTAGATCTTTTTTCTTAACATTGTGTGTCATTGAATTACGGGATTGTGGGGCCGTGGTGGAGATATGCTCTCTCAGAGTGCAGTTCGACTTGCATAATGATATCACTTTCTCTCTTTGCAGACTGAATTCAATGACCAATAGTCAACAAGAATTAGGAGACTCATCTCTCATCTCACAAGAAACATAATGTCGTCGTCACCCACACGATCCGTCCATTAATGGCACTTATTGTTTCTTGGAAAAGCTTGCATTTTTATTCTTAGAGCCTATTTTAGATTGGTTGTTTAAAAGGTTTGAGTAGAACGTAGAGGCGTATGTTGAAATTTTATAACGAGTGGGGTTACATTATGTATGAAGCACGCCAATTGTACTAATCTGAATATACTATGCATAAAGTGCGCCACTGATATGCAACGTGATTTCAGGAAACTCAACTTCACTGTAACGCTGACACTGTCTCTGGGCTGAAAAATCCCTCAAGGACGCCATTTAGCCATAGAAGTCATACAATATATGAAAGCTTTAAGCTACAGGAAAGTGGGAAAGTAAATAATTCATGGATGAGTTTAATCTCTGAGTAAATATGAATGTCCTATAGTCCAGTGATTGTTTTTCACGTTAAAGCTGCAGGAGCCGAAATAAGGGGGACGGGGAGACGGCAGCATTTGAAAATACACGTTCTTCTGGAGCTCAGTCCTCTCTGTACAAATCTAAAGACGAAATATAAATATAGGTGACCTGATGTCATTTCACGCTGCTGTGGGAAAGTGAAGCCACAGCCAAAACCTCCTCTCGTGGAGTAGATTATCTACAGTCCGAAAACCACAGAAGGGAGTAGAATTATTCTCTCAGATCACTAATGCTGTTGGGTGTTTTAATCACTTATTTTGATTACTTTTAGTCAGAGTAAAAAAAAACCAAACTGTTCAGCATCTATGTATGCATGTATTTACTTAACAAAAATATAAACGCAGTCAAAATGTAAAAAGTCTGTTTGCATTTTGAATCCACTTTTGAGACGATCCCTAACTCAAGGTTGCCCGTTTAACTAACCCTGTTGAAAGGGAACTGAGGATGAACCCTCCAGACTGTTTCAATATTCAACTTCAACTATCTATACCTTTTAGTTTTTCAACTGTTATGGGAAATCTGCATCACGGGGAGTCACAGCACTTTATGTTTGCGCCGTGCAAACAAACAATGATTGGACTACGGAGAGGAAGGGTCTGGATCGGAGGCTTATGAGGCAAAGTCTGACTTTATAAGGAGCATGGGTGTTCTTTTCTGCAGGAATTCTGACTAACGTTTGAGATCTGAAACTACTTTAAAAGGTAGTAGGATGTGTGTCTTGTCTTTGAGACTGTATCAATATTAAAGAGAATCAGTTTTGTTCTCTTCATACCAGAGTTGTGCAGTCATAGTTGTGCAGATCACAGATGCACCCGCAGGGCAGTACATTTAAATTCTTATCAGTAGTTACTAGTCATTCTTGAACAATAAGAAAACGATTGCAGCTTTTTTTCCCCTCTTAATACTAACCTTGTTTAATGATCTGTTGTCAAGGTTCTTCTTCCGTTCCTGTACCCTGTCTCTTCACTGGTCGCCTGCCTCGACCAGTCGCCTGTTTTGTCCTCGACCTGTCTTCTGTCCTCTTCCGCTCCCAGTTTTATTCTGCCTAGCAATGGTTGCTCATCCTTGGCCTGTTTTACGTGTCTCCTGCCACAGAGATGATCCTAGCACCTTCCAATAAACCAGTTCTGTTCTTCATTAATAATAAAGCTCTTTCTAAATCACATTCTGTCTGCTGTGTTGTGCACTTGGGTCTGTATCCAAACCCTTTTCAGCAATATTGTTTTTGTCTGTCTATTCTTTTAACATTTGTACAGTCGTTTATGATTTATGAGCTACTCTTAGGAGGATACTTTCCAACTTGTTCAAACATCCTTTTTTTTTTTTTTTTTTCATGAACCAGCTTTGAGCTTTAACTTTGAAGGATATTTTTAATCCTTTGTGAACGTGTTGTAAATGTATTCATAAATCATTCGCTCATATTTCAAGCACTACTCTTAAGGCTGAAACATAGACAACAGTCTAATAAATATTTATAGAGGTTAGTAAGCCATTTGTTGCAATTAAGATGAAGGGGGGATAGAAATAATGATGCAGTGAGAGCATTTTGCTTTATTCCTCCTTAGGTAATCTGTTTTCCACCTCGGCTCATCCCCTGAATACACAGATCATTAGCAATAAAGACATATCATCATATACACTATAAAGTTGCAATATTTCTCCACTGGTCAGTTAGCATTGCTCTTTTTCTATTATGCATCTGCACAGGTTTCTGGGAATGTTTTTCTACCACACAAGACAAAATTCAATAAAGCAGTTATTTTCTCTGTAATGGCCTGCTTTTATGCTACTCTCACAGGAGCGCTTACTAAACATCTGCGCCTGGATGATGATGTTATGTATTTATATGTACTGTACTCCACAAATGCATAGTGTATGGTGTATGTCAGTTTGTGTATTTGCACAGTAATGACTGTTCATCCTCTTTAAAAGTCTGATTTGATCTCCGCTCAGATAGAAGTAAAATAACTCGCACACTACCACTTCAGTTTCTATGGGCAACTGTCGAAATAAAAATACAT
>JAPQRN010000017.1:11909773-11942779 GCA_037367275.1 Coranthus polyacanthus | reverse complement strand
CAGCTTCATTTCAGAGGTTTTCAGTTGGTTCAGGTCTGAAATGTGGACTGGTCTCTTATTTTTTTCCACAGCTGTATATATTACTACCTACCTGATAAGTTGCAGACCAAATTCAATGGACTTACTGCAACAGAGGTTTTTAACGATAATATAAAGTTTAAAAGGCATCATTTGGAAGTCAAAGGTTAAGTAAGTAAGATTCAAGCGTGTTTTTTGTGGCCATTTGCTGACATTAGCCGACTCCATTTCTAAGCTAACGACTGTCTCGATTGCCTCAAGGGGCAAGGACTTCGGCTCCAAAATGAAGTCAATGCACAAGTATCTTAAAGTTGTAATGCCATTCGCGGTCGCTGAGGTTGGCTCCAAGAAGCCCTGGGTCCCTGAGATTTACACTGAACTTCTTTGCTTTGATTGACAGGTGTGTGCGACAGCTCTGCCAAGGCAGACTTTCAGAAGTTCTGTTTATTAAATGCAATTTTTTCCTTTCCTTCCTTTTTTTCCTTTTTTCCTGACAGACAGCTTGACTGTAGTTGTGGTTATCAAGTTATACTAACAACAGATTAAATGACAAATGACCTTGGCAAATGTTTGATGAAGTTTACCATTTTAGTAAGCTAGCATTAGCTCACCCATCACCCCTTGCACTTCCCCAGCTCTGCCCTGTTGACCAAATATGGTCACTTCTGGCTCCAAAAAGCCAACATGGTGACAGCCAAAATGCAAACTCCTGGTTTCAAAGTGGCAGTCCAAAAACCAATCCGTACCAACCGTAGCTCCGTCCACACATACAGGCTATGCAACTGGCGGCCTGTGGGCTACATCTGAAAGAAAAGAAAGAAATGCATTCTGGCACTGAGGATATGCAGCATTTTTTCTAATCTAAAAACAAATGAGATGCAAATAATTTGGAATCATTTACTGCCCCCGATTACGTGCATTCAACCTGCAGGTTCTAAAAGCCATAAATCCATCATCTGTCAGGTTACGATTAGTGAGAAGTCAACACACCCCACTGCCACCTTTTTCCACCAATCAGGAAACTGCATAATAATGGCATCAAAGCAGGTAAATTTGATTGATATTCCCTCATCTTCATTCTGCCATTATATTTGTGGAAATACAGATTTCAACCATCACTCCTCAGTAAACTGCCTCCTGCTCCTCCTCTTTTTAAATACATAGGACTACATATGGTATTCATTTTTTTGTTCATTCTCTGTTTCACTGCAGCATTTAAAAAAAAAATTGGATGCCAAAAGGAAAACACTTTCATTCATTTCTCAGATTTTAAAAAGTCTGCAAAAAATCTTATCAAACTGTCTTCAGCAAACTCCACAGTATTCTTGTACAACGGGTCCCCAATTACCTCCGTGATCATTTTCAAGTTGTTTTACTGCAGCATCTGCATACATTTTGGACAGTAAAAAACTTGCTTGGCTGGCTATTCATTTCATTTCACTGATTATAGTTTAATTAAGCTTTTTTTCCCCTCTGAAAGACCTGCCACAACAAACACACAAGCATATTTGTAACATTTTGAACATATTGCAAATAGAAACTGAATAATGTAATTTGCCACAGACTACGCCGAAATACTTCAAACCATGATGAGCAAGTGCAGTTTTCTGCCACCTCAAAAAGTAATTTTGGAGAATTGTCCCTGGAGCTCAATTCTGTCATTTCTGGTTTGCTACAAGACTTAGATAGTCCGGATCTGAAGCCATTCCAGTTCAGATTTGGCTGTCAGACCATAAGAGGCTGCTCCTCATCAATGGGTTTTGGCAGAATGAAGCAAGTTCTCCGAGAAAACGTGTTCATTTGCTTCCATTCATTGTTCGCTCCATCCTTACAAGTCTTCCCGTCCCTTCTGCTGAAAAGCCCTTCCACAGCATGACACTGCCACCACCATGCTTCACAGTAGGGGTGCTATTAGACGGGTAATGAGCTGTGCCCAGTTTCCTTCTGACAGAGAGCTTTGTTTTATGGATGAGAGTTCAGTTTCCATTTCATCACAACAGTCTCTTGTGCCTCTTGCTTTCCTCCAGAGCATTTTTACCAAGACCAGGGTACTTCACTGTGCAGGAGTAGTTTCCTTGTGGCTGCTCTACAATACAACCTAGATTCATAAAGTGCTGCACTCACTGTGGTTCTTCCAACAGCATCTCCCTGGTGGTAGCATCAGTTCTGTCAAACAGCTCTTTAGATTCTTGAGCCGCCTCCCTGACCGAGGTCTTTCTTGGCCGGCTGCAAAGATTTGGATGGTCTACCAGGAAAAGTTTGTGTTTCAGTGTTTTTCTTTTCCATCTCCAAATATGTAATACAGCTATATATTCTTCTATTCCACTGACACAGAAACTGCTGGATGTACTACAGGTACTGTGCATGGTCTACACCTTTCAACAGCTCTGTCTGTGACTTCTACTGTCTTTCATTGTCGTCTGTTGGAAATTTAGTTTTTTCTGGACCATTAGGGTTTGCTGTAGAGCTCTGGCATGTTGCTTCAGGACTGTAAAATAAATCCATTTTAATATTCGGGATAAAACCACAAACAACACAGGTGTGCCAAACTGGTTGCCCGAACAAATGTTACCATTGTATGTTTCGGCAAACCACAAGTTCATACACTCAATGTCATTTGTTAATGAAAAGTCCACTACTTTTTTTTAAGAACTTTTTGTGTCTTACCTATTTCCTGTCATTACCTATGTGGGCTACATCTCCCAGTACTTGACATTTGATTGGTTTATAGACAGTCGTGCATCTGAGGTGGCCGTGTTGTTAATTCATCTTAATTAACTTCTTCTTCCTTTAGTTTTTCTGCTTCTTTTGTTTATTCGCAACAATGGCCTTGTAATACTTCCGGTAATTGGTCCACAAGTCTGCACCGTCCAAAAAGTGTTTTCACACTGTCAAGAAACTCAATGGTGGTTCAGTTTGATTAGGACCAAGAGCACCTGTTCTGGTAGGATGAAGGTTGGGCTGTTTGGTCTGCATCATGGCCAAATGAGATATGTGGAAGCACCCTGAAACATAGTTCTGGTTCAGAAACATTGAGATTACACATATCCATGGTTTGCAGAAACCAATGAATGGCAACATTTTATTCTGGCGACTGCGCTGCCGTCTCTGACTTCTACTGCCTTCCACGTTCATCTGTTGGAAATGTTATTTTATCTGGATCATTGGAGTTTGCCATAAAGCTCTGGCATGTCGCTTCATGACAGTAATGAAATCCATTTTAATATCCGGGGTAAAGCCACAAAATTAAAAAAAAATACTCAAGGTGGTTACATATTGAGGTGTTGTATAGCCAACACAGGTGTGCTGCTTTTTCCTGGCAAGGTTTTGATCCACAAACTCCTGGAGCGGGAGGTCACCACCAATCCTTCCAAAGCTATTCTGAGCCATCAAATTAATCCAACGCCTGCCTTTACAGGGCAAAAGTCCTGCCACAGCCACTGCAGGAATTCATTAGCATAGACAAAAGTGCAGTTGAAGTGCCAAGCCACAGCTTCTAACCATCAATGCGACGCAAGTAACTCCATATAACAGAATTTGTAGATAAATGACACATTGAAGTGGCCTATCACCCAATTAACACACTTCACGCTGGTGTCTAATTTACACTGACAGTTCAGTCTTATCACAATTAGACTGTCTAAAAAGAGGTAAACATTTGCCATAGTTGAGCTACAATACTTACTTACCTGCTACATAGATTTACAGCATAAATATGATACAACAACCCCTGTCTTTGTTGCTCATCAACGCCATTCATAAACTGCAGTGTCATTGTGGATTACAGGGCTGCAGTACTACTGCGTGTTAGCAGATGTTATCGATTAAAATGGCTTAAAAATGCAAAACTGTAAGCAACAAATGATGTGAGATGTTAATCTCCATTACAATCGAGTTCACTCAAGCTTACTTGTGTTAGTGCAATAGGTAGTGTGAATAGAGTAGAAGGAATACATTGTATTCGGCATAAAGTATGTGTATGATTATGTTAATGTGTTCGCAGTACAGAGAGGAGTCAGGGTTGTCTGAGCAGCACTTTTCTCACACTTGTTCCTTTTCTGTTTTATGTTTCTTTAGAGACCTCAAACATGCACATCCCTTCTCCCTCGAGAGGGGGAAAAAAAATTCTGATTAATTACAAAAGCCAGAAGACCATGAAGACCAAGACCACCAGAAGACATGTGGTGTATTGTGTGTGCATATATGTGTGCATAATTGTGTTCTTTGACTACTCAAGTATAATTTTCAGTGGTGTTAGAAAGCATCTGCCTTTGTGTGTGTAGGTGTGTGTGTGTGTCAGGGCCTGACCAGTTGGCGGTCTGCGGCAGGTGTGATTTCATTCTCCCGGCAGTCACGGGTCTGTGCGATCGCTTTAGACACTGCTTTTACCACCCGGGGGCAGACGACGACGAGCTCCTCCCCTCCTGACAAAAGTGCAGAGGGCTGGTGTCAGAGTACTGTACATCATTTATGTCTGTGTGTCACTGCCACCTTGTAACCACGTGACGTAAGGTTTGTTTTTCTTCCTGCGTTTGATCTGGTGGTTGTGTGCGTCAGAGACGAAGGTGCTTGTTTGTAGCTGTACGTGTTAATGCTGTTGTACAAGGGCGAAAAGTGTTTGTGCACATGTGTGTGTGTCCATGAGGGGGGGAGGGGACCAGAGGGAGGCCCTGGGGCTTTTACGAGGTCAGCTTCCTACAGAGTGGAACGGTTAGAGGGAGATAATAATAGCCAGGTCAAGATTCAATTATTTGCCTGGGGATTAACCTTATGGGGTCTTTCAGGAAGGTCAGTGGGTGGTGAAGAGTTTTTGGCTTCTGAAACAGAAGCCACTTACAAAGTGCTTTTATTGTTGTTCCCTGATCGTAAAGATGTACGAGCCGCCACTGCAGGACACCGCAACAGGTCAGTCTCACCATGTATCATAGTTCAATAAACGTCTTAAATCGAAAATAAAATGAGGCTCACGGTAGTTTTATTCTTAGGGCCCCATGTGTTATTTCACCACGAAAAAACAGGCTTTTGTTTGTAGAACGACAAATCTCTAAAAAGTTTTCCTGAGCTCAGAAAAACAGGCCCGTTTTCAGCTTTGAGACAATGCATTTTCCAACATGATGGTTATCAGATTCAGTGCATATCTCCACTAGCTGTTCAGCCTCAGTGTGTGCTGCAAAAAACTCTGAAATATGTACACAGCCCTGACTGTGTAAACAGGAAAAGGCTTCTGTGCTTCTGAAAAAGCATTGAAAGGAGGGATGCCCTGGTTTGACTGCTGAGAAATACTAATAGTCTTACTTACTCCACCTTTAATCCTTCAAATTAGGTGGAGATGCATGGTTTTCACTGGACAGGAAGGGGATGAACAATTGTAATCTGAAAAGTAACTAGTAACTAAAGCTGTCGGACGAATGTAGTGAAGTAAACAATACAATATTTGCCTCTTAGATGTAGTGGAGTAGAAGTACAAAGTTGCATAAAAGTACTTCAAATCAGACTTAAGTGCAGTACTTGAGTAAACACTAAGTCACATTCTGCCACTGTTAGACACTGTGCACCTTCACATATAAGCTGTCAGGATGACATTTGGAAAAAAAAATACTTTGTTTACTCAATGATGACATTCTGATAAGACCAAAGGAAAACGTTGCCCCATGTTTGTCGTTAATATACGCAACATCCAGAGGTTTACCTGAAAGGTTTATTTCAAAGCTGATTCTAACTTGAAAATAGCGGTTGACAATACAGTCGCACCAAACAGTCCACGCAGCAGCTTTCCAAATGCATACAAATTATTTAAAACATTTAGGATTATATTTCAACAGGACAAAGTATATCAACTGATGAAGATCATGTGGCATGAGCACAAGCCCCAGAACAACTGATAAATGCATGCTGTGCTGAGATTCTTTTCTTTTCTTTTCTGATCATTTAAGCCAAGATGGAAAAGTGATCACTCAGGGTTTAATATCTACATTCCCAAGTCAGATGTTCAAAATGCTAATGAAAACCATATGATCGTATGAAAGCTTGAGTTTGGATTGCTTTGTCGGTGTGAATGTACTGTTTATAATGATGGTTCAGTAGCCATCCCTTTCATGTGGTTGCATTAAAAAAAAAAAAAAAAAAAAATCTACTCAGGCCATGTGGTAAAAGCAGCACTTTAGCAGAGCATCGGCAGATTCAGTACGCCGTCTGTGCCTACACAGGATCAGGACACGTACATTTTGTTATAACACAACATGGCCTACAGTGCACAGACAGCTGTGATGATTAAAATAGAAGTGATCTGTTCTCTGAGACAGGTGTAAAACCGATGGGTGAAAAAGCAGCGGTGCCAGTGCTGCAAATTACCCAGCAGGACTGGCTCATAGAACAAATTTTACTTTACCGTAGGCTATTTCTGCATCAATTAAATTAAGTACTATCTCTGAGTACGATGCAAATTGTATTATAACCAATATAAATAGGGGCCAAAACTAAAAGAATGACTCAGGTAAACTGAAAGTGCCCTTTAAGATGATGGGATTTCACTGACTTTCAACTGTAGGAGCACACAGTAAGCTCAAGTAGCTATCCCTGTACCGACCTGCTAATGTCGAATGTTTTTAACACTAATGATTATGTGAATGTGTCTTATTATTAATATTGTTCATACAAGTACACTATTGCATCATTGCCTTAATATTATTCAAACTGTATATTCAGCTATTCATTGAGTTAGCTAAATGTTTTATTATTTATGCTAGCTGACACTATCTATTAGTTTAACCCTTTTAGCATTAGGCTATCTGTTACTTTTAGCTTAAACACCGCACCTCCTGTACTAAACTTTTCTGTTAGTTTTGATGTACTCTCCACTGTAAAAAGTGGTGCTAAAAGGGTTTCAGCTGACTCACGTCGCTGGTTAGCCTGCTTGTTTTTATAATTTGCTATTTCAGGTGTTCATCCACACATTTAGAGATGTGTTACCATTTATGTTCACCCACAACACAAAACAATCTATTAGTTTAAAGTTGTTTAGTTAATTTAGCTTGCTTTACACAATACCTACCACATTTAGAACGATTTGAACTTTTCTGCTTGCTAGCCAGCTAGTTTTTACGTACTCTCAACTGTAACATGAGGATGAGGATTCACGTCAACAGTACTTATACGTCGACTAAAAAAAACAGCGGGACTTCAGTTTGTAATCCTATTTGTTTTTCCTCCTTAAAACATACGCGTGGATTTATGTGATGTGGTTTTTTTTTTTTTTTGATCAAATCTCCTGTGCAGGCATACCCTCCTAGAAACTGCAGAAGTACCTCTGATTGGGAATCACTGCACATTATTTTCTGCATTTATCTCACAGTTAACAGTGAGGCCAGACTGGAACCAAAAACATCGCTGTTAAATGCATTAATATGTGTGTCGGCCAACTAGCCAGCAGGACCACCACACACACACACACACACACACACACACACACACACACACACACACACACACACACACACACACACACACACACCAAAGATTTGTGCACACCTACAAACAAGCACTTACACACTGCATCCATCACAGTAAAGCGCCGCAAAATGAAAGATGAGACAGAAATGTGAACTTCACAAGAGAGGAACACTCATAGCATCAGAGGCGGCCAATTGATGTGAGTGAATTAATCATCTGCGTCTCGCTATCCAGAATACTTCTGTATGAGCTAATGGAAGAACTCCTCCAGCATGAGGAGAGAAATTAATGTGTTGATGAGCAACGTCCCAGATATTTATGGGTCAAATCCAGGACTGCAGGCTGTTCCACTACCTGTCTGTCAGCCACCCCGTCATTTGGTCTGGTTTTCTGTCTATTTCTGTCTCTCTCTCTCTCTCTCTGGCTTTCTCACTCGCTCAGTGGAGTCTTGGCTGAGTGTGAGACAGATGAAAAGAAAACAAAATGCCTTTTGATCCAGCAGCCTTGTGTTACGGCTCTGTCAGAGAGCATTACCCTGATAACCCAACCAAAAACTCAGCCACGGGGCATCAAAGCCAAATATCCTGACCTTTAATGCGCAGACTATTAATGCACAGGCACAAAGTATGGACAAGCTGACTGAATAGGAATGTAACAGAAGAGACACCGCATCCCCGCCGACTACCTTTTTCATTTTATTTTCTCCTTTGGTCATTTAATTTCTTCACGTTTCGTTGATGTTCCGGCAGTACACAGCCATCTGCATTCAGACAGCAGCGTTTTCACTTACGGTTCCTCTGATCAGATAACTGTGAACTGCACGCAATATTGCATTGTTGGGAGTTATTCTGTTTCATCTTTGACATATTCCCTGTGAGGGGGTGAGCGACATTACCCGGCTGTTGTGCAAAAAACAGTGGGAAATAACACGGGGACCTTTCAAACTGCCAGGGAAGATGAATTTACTTCATTCCTGTGAGGAACACGCCTTCTTTATAACGCTGTCTGGGACTCCAAGACACTTCTTCCCTAAGCTAATGTTCTAATCTTGTTTGGATCAAAAAAAGGTGAGATCATTATAATATATTAACAAAAAAAATAAACTTTTTGTTGCCTTCACCATCAGTCCTCTCAGGAGCGGGGGCAGTGCTGTTATGGTGCACAAAGCCTCGTTCACAATGATGAATACCACGCAAAAAAAACAGTTTTTAAAAGGATGGTTAGCAATTATTTTCACCCGCATTTCATCACACTTTAGCAGCACTTGAATGAATGAACTGCTGAGGGCTTTTTTTTTTTTTTTTCCAAAGCAGGCAACAACACGAGAGTGAAGAGAGTCGAGGAGCTTTAGGGAAACCAAAACGCTGGGGTGGACCGAAGAGTCCCAACCAAAGCCCTTCTTTTTTTTAAATACACATTATGACATTAATGAACAGGAATCTGGGCTATAATTTGCTTTCAAGAACCCTATAAGCAGAGTAGCAATTATACAAATCAACTATGTTTCCCTAATGAGCTTACCCCACAGCAGCTAATGTTAAAAGCAGCATGTCACCATGTTTATTGATGAGGAATGACATTGTATCTGGTACTGTGAAACGGTATGTACTTCTCACGTTGTTTTTTTTTTTTACATAGTTCCCTTTAAAACACCACAGACGTCTAAATCCAATAAGCAGCACTAACTAGGGGCATAATTTAGACATGACGAATGACAAGTTGTTACCAAGCACCGGCCTCCAGCGATGAAAACTTAAGCTTACGTGGAAGGGCTAAAAGCTGCAGTTCCATGATGCGAGTCAAGAGAGTCAATCCCCATAGAGCCCCATGTTAGAATGTCAAAATGTACAGCAGAAAATAAACACGGTTTTGGTCTCTATAGCTAATTTCGCTATGCATGACGGCTGTAAGTGTGTGGGTGCTGAAGTTGACATTGCTGCTGTCAACACAACTATGTGTTAACATCTATCAAGCAGCTGGAATTACTTGTTGGTGTTTTAACATGACAGTGCTAGTTAGAGAGCGGTCAGTGTTTTCAGTAAGTTAGCGGAAGCATTAGCTCGACGTGCTTCACAACTCATTCTTCTGCAGCTCCAACCTCTTGTAGGAATCTGGTCACTTCTGGCTCCAAAAAAAAAAAAAAAAAAACCAAGACTGCGGCAGTCAAAATTCCAAACCTGAGGATTCAAAGCAGCAGTCCACAACGGCTGACGTCACAGCGGCTACGTCTACTTCTTCTATACAGTCTGTGTCTACAAGTCTGGGTCCTACCGTGCTGACAGTCTGAAGATAATCACTGGTCTTCTGATCCAGCTGCTGCCTATTGTTCTCAACATGTGTCACATCTATCTCTCGATCGGAACCACGTAGAAGCAGGAGGAACAGGGTAAAAGCCCACAAAGTGTTTGAAAATGACAAGCAAATGTCAAACTGTAGGATGCTCTGTAAAGGAGTGAGAAGCTATTATGTTATAATGCAGTTTTGCACTGAGAGTCACAGCTCAGTTAAAGTTCACCTCGCTCTGATGAAGTGAGGTGAACTTCACCTCCAGTTCTATCTGTACAATTTACAGTCTGCCTTAAACATCTCATCCAACTAAGTTTTTTTCTTTTTCGATTTTCTTAATTTCATGGACTACAAACTGTTTAGAGGCTGCTTTAGGACACATTAGTAGTGACTGTAGTCTGTTTAGGTTTAGCTTGTCGTGAGGTCTGTCTGCTGCGTAACTATTAAAATACTAACGTTGAGCCTTCTGCTTTTACTCACTCTTATCCTGTTAAGGGAAACGATGAGGCTCCAGTTAGTACAAGTCTGTAACACTGGATTATATGTTAAGCAATATATCATTTTAAAACCACTGTAGGGGTCTGGCGAATCCTCCCGTCGTCTCCGAGTCGCTTTACCTGCTTTTCTCTGAACATGTCTACGCGATGCAATAAATTCTTTCTTTACAGGCCCTTTGAAACCAGCTCATTCCCCCTTTTCCTGTTCCACAACGACCAGCGGAACGGGGCTCACGGACTGAAGGTTTAAACACGAGCGAGCAATTAAATTTAAATGAAGCAACCAAATAAAATAAAATATCAAATAAAACAACAAATCACTTCACACGTGTCCATGTTCAGCAGATCAATAATGTCTGTCAATTAAGGATTTAATCAAAACATCACCCATCAGCCCCGTGGCTCAATGGGAGGAAGACGCTCCACGTCACGACGCGACGCAACGATCGCTTTCATTGTTTCAATTTTTTTTCTTAATGATCTTTATTAATGGCTAACTCTATAGAATGTACAAAATTAAAAAAACAAAGTCTTCTCTATACTGACATTCACATAGTCCAAACCCTAAACATGTTTCACTGAATTTCTGAGTCAAAATTGGGCCGAAAAATTGGTAAATGGTTGTAATTGAGATCGCTTGAAAAATCACAGAAGTAATTCATTGATTATTAAAATGATTGTTTGCCCGCTCGGCTAATCAAGTAAACTATCAGTTGTTGCGGCTCTGATGATTTGCACCCTTTTTTTCCACCGTTGATGATACTGTAACAAACACGAATAACACACAGAAAGTGCACACGTTCTGACATTATGAGGCATGGCTCTGATCAACACTTTGTGAAATCCAAACAGGCAAAGTATCAGGAAAAAAAACCAAAAAAAAAACATCCCTTTATAAGATGAACACATTTAAAAACAAAAAAAAAAGGACAAAAAAGAACTGCTTATGTCTTCATATCATGCAGTCTAATCGGTCACTGTGGGTTGCTAAGCTGCTGCTGCTGCAGAGGCAGAAGGTCATTAGGAGTCTACATTTTGTTTTATTGCTCCACTTCTAAAACACAAATTTGCAATTTTCCACATTTTGTTTTGTTTTGCTCCCCCCCCTTCTTTTGCAAACATCATATTCCAGTGTGTGAACATGAGAACCAAGCGTAACTATAAACTGGACTTCTGGTGTTCTTTTTAAGTGTGTTTAAAACGCTGACTTAACACCAAGATAAACCGGGCTAATGATGACAGAGTAAATACGTTTTCATCACTTATTGTTATTGTTGTTATTCTTCTTCACGTGCACACAGGTCGAAAACTGGGAGGTATGAAGAAAATACAGAAATATTCAGTTCCGTTCTTTTTACACTTGAATTCATCAACAATAAGCATCCATAGAAATTGTCAGAGAACACAGCAGCATACTTAGAATACCACAATAACGTGTAATGTGCCAATTTAACCCATAGGCTGTTTTAGCAAATTAGCAAACACCACAAGCATAAACCTTAATCAGCATGCTTTAGCAAACTAGCATACCAACACACATGGTTACTGCAAACCATACCACTTATCCATTAGCATAGCTGTTTATTTCTCCAGAGATTTAACCGTATGTACCTGTACTGTATGTGAAAGGACATTTCCTTAACCGACGAATAACAATATTTAAAGGAACATGCCGTCAATTTTACTCTTCACGAGATGTACTACTACTACTACTCAGTGACATTTTGTGCTAAAATCACAGTTTGTTGTAAAATTGATGAAGTAAAAGACTGAAAATATGTAATTACACACCCAAAAGTGACATGATGCTAACTTTATATATCAATATGACCAGACCTATAGTCACTTTCACCTCTTTCAATGCGTTTTTCACTTGTTCTCGAGGTGAACTGTGCTGAGCCGACGGCCCTCGATGCATGTTATCAACGCGATACACGCTGATAACATTAAACTGCGTGGGACTTCACAAACTTTACCACAACCTTTGACTTTCTTGACTTGTAAAAATATCTTTTCAATTGAGAAACATCATATAATTAAACGACGGCATAATTCACATGGGATCAAGAATGATTTGATTTCTCGTCATTGACTGGCATACATATTTCTTTTTTATGTATAAGGTCCCATGGGGCACACCAGAAGGACTAGCTGAAAAGCATTCATTGACTGTAGACTGACAACTATATTGGAACAGTAGCAATGATCCATAATGTGCTTCTTGCATATTCTATTCTTTGTCCTGCAAAATGTACAGCTGGTGAGATTGTCACATGCAGTAAATGTCAATCAGACCTCAATAGAATCTCCTGCAGCGTCTGTTATTGGCATTGTATAATTCAATCTTTAAACATCCCCCTTTTTTTCCACAAACAGACAGAGTTAGGGTTTTCTCAGTGACTCTGGGGTCAAGCTATGGGAAGCGTTGGAACAGCATTGTGAGCCGAGATGTCATTACTGACTCTTTGCTGCTGTTCCCATTATAAAAGATCAAGTGAAACAGCAGCTGCTTTGCTGCCTCTGGAAAGCTGTGATAATGATTGTGTGTGTGGTTAAGAGTGTGTGTGTGTGTGTGCGCAACATATGTGTGTGGTTGGAAGCATGTGTCTGAGAAAGAGAAGAAAGGACCATAAAAACAGAGTTTTACTACTTATGTCAGTCGTACAGTATCATTTCACCTAAATGCTCGTCTCCATAAAAGGAAAGAGATGTTTTCCAATATAAGCAGCAGAAGCGGTAAAATTCAGGACATACTACACCGTGCTCCGACAGATGCATACCTATCAACCTATCCCAGATCATCCCAAGGTCACAGGGAATTTGGAGTGTAAGGTAATACATGCTGGCCAGGCTGTTCCAGGGTCTGTTTAATATGGCGGTCATATCATGCTGAGTTAGCCTTTAAAGCCAACCGCCATTACTTTCTCAGAGTGAGTGATGAGAGACCACAGTCAAAAGCATATGTAACGGCGGAGTCAGCTGAAGTCAGCCTTTCCTGTTATTGCTTCATATGCTGTATAATATAAATTTCACATAAACAATCATTATCTCCACCCAGACAGATTCCACTTGAAACACATGTAAGCCCTGATGGATCGAATCCCACCACACATTTCTCTCCATGGCGTACCTCACACTCACCGTCGTTCAAATAAACTATTTGAGAAGAAAGACATAACCTTTGGGCCGCCAAGACCAAGAGAATAATGTAACAATACAGGTTACACTTTATACACAACTAAGACTGTATCCGTCGACCAAAAAAATGACACGTTGTTTTGTTGTTTAGTGACATCTAGCGGTCATGTCCCAAAATGTCATACTTTGAAAGATGATATACAGTGCATTTTAATATCAGAGTAGCAGATGTTGTGAAGTAGCATGGGATCATGGGAGTTGTTGTTTTCATCACAATTCCCAATGAAAATCTATGTGATGTGAAGTCCAGTTTACAGACGAGGTAATGTATTGACACCAGAGTGTACATTTGAACTTTTACTATACATTCATCATTAACCATATACTTGCATAGTAAGCCATAATGACTGCATATGTTCACAAGGGTAATTTTCTATAGATAAATAAATTTTGCTGTCTTCTGCAGTGTTTGCTTCAGCTGCTGACGTGGACCTTGTGCCAACTTAAAAACCTAAAAACATGTTACTCATGGTAAAATATGATATTATGACGAGGCCCACATTGACTTCATGTCATATCCCACATAAATAACTTGGGTTATCAGTGTTTTTGATGTTAGGATTAATTTCTCTTGCATTTTGAGATCGCCAGAGAAAGTTTGCAACATAATTTTGGTCTGTGGGGATTAATTGCTCACTATAAACAAGGTGCTATTGATCCGATGCCAAATGAAACCACGGAGAGCTGTGTCCAGCGCAGCATCTTACAAGGAGACGGCATCTCATTCATCACTTCCTCAGTGTTAAATCTGAAAAAAATCTGCCCAGTATTCAATACGGAAAACGGACGATGCACATTGTTAAATATTTTATATATAGGGTGAGGAGCGTTTCACATTTTCCTATCTCTCTTTTAAAGTGGCTTCAATGGGTAGCAGTGATTGATTTCCGTCCACCACGTCCACGTCAGGGTCGCGATGGTCCAACGTGGGGGGCAGAGGACCCGCGTTCTGACCCCGCAGCTCGCACTCTCCTGGCTCCGTGGGACCAGCTCCAGACCGGTTCGTGTAGCTGAAGGCTCAACACTGGTGCCTGACTCTTGAATTATCTGAAACGTCATAAATCGGTATGTCCGATATTGAAGCAGATCAGGTAACCATGGTTACACGCTTCTCAGTTTGGAGCCTCTTCCTCAATACACTTTTCAGTGGCATGTTTGAGGTCTGACCATTGTTCCTTTCCCTATATGCAACTATATTAGTCCTAGTATTATAAGAACAGGCCACATATCACGGATGTCTAAATTACATATTCTAATCTCAGCTGGAGTTTGCTTGTTAATGGCAACACATCTACGCGCAGCTGTGATTTCTTTTCATGCTGCAGTTTACTGACTTCCTTTGATGCCACTTTTCAGGTTAATTGCTTCATCTGGACGTTATATTTAATATTTCGAGGTCAGAGAAGTTTGTCTTCTCGGTCACATTCCACATCTCCATGTCATAAACTCAGTGGGCAGGAGCAGAATAAATAGAGGCGTGATATTTAAATGACCATTGTTTTCAGCCGCAGCATTTATCAACGGTAGATCATTCATATGCTGGGATCGACGAGGGAGAATCACATGTGACCTATGATAGATTGATAAACGAGGGTCATTTTGTTGTTGTTGTTGTTTAGGCTCAATTTGCACACTGGAAATGAAACACTGACTGTGAGGTTAATGTGTCTTAATGAGGGGAACTTGTGATGAAAAATAAAAAGAATCAATCATTTCCCCTCAAATTCACTGAAAGGAGCCTGTTTCGGGAAAATGCGAGGAGTAGAAAGTACAGGCATTTGTGTTAAAATGTAGGGAGTAAAAGTAAAAATGTGTTGGAAAAATAAATATAGTACAGATACATTAAAACTCTACTTAAGTACAGCAATGAAGCATTTGTACTTAACCCACCTCTGAGGTCCCCACCTAACAACTTAACAATCACAAACCGCATTCAGAATCGCTTCAGTTTAAGCCCAAAACATCTTGTTTTGAACAGTTTGACCCCCTGCCGTTTACAATGACACGAACTGTTACAAAAGAAGGTTAGCACATGTTAGAAAACATGACTTTGTTAAATACTGTGTCAGCTTAGTACATATTAAAACTGCCCTCTGCCAGTGTATTCACTATCAAGCCTTCGTCGTGTCTTTCCATGTGTTTATTTCTACCCGCCGTCACAAAGGTGGAGACACCATTATATGTATGTTCTGAACAACATGACCTTTGAGCAGAAATTACAATCTCACATCGGGGATCTTCAAATTGCTGCAGTCATAGATGAAGTGTCTATTTAAGAAATAAAATAAATAAATAAAAGAAAAATGTCAAGTACAAAACCATTTAGCCCTCTGAATTATCTTAACGACAACGAGTCTTCTCTCTCTTCACCCTCAAGGCTAATAAACCTCGTTGAGCAAAACCAGAGCAAGAGCGAGTGTTAGAGGAGAAATGATGGTTTACAGACACTAAACACATGCAGCTAATCCAAGAAAATTTACAGACATGTGCCTATAGTTGCCCCCAGCTTATTAATTAACCTACGCAGTTTTCTGTTGTTTTTCAGGGTGATTAACAAGGTTGAGCAACCTGTTACTTTGCTCTTCATTTATCCACAGATGCTGCTGAAGAGCTTTCCCTATTTGTTTGTTTGCCTGAGAAGATGATTAATCCTGTTAATTCTGAAAAATTGTGTTTATTTTGTAAAGGCAGGACTTGTGTTTTATTTTATTGTTTTAATCCCCCTGAATCAGTCCCAAGAGAAAGAATGTGAGGAGAGATGTAAGGGGTGACTAGACGGAGTGGTGTCGTTAACCTTTAGATGTAACATGTGGCAGAGTGAGGAACATTTCCGCAATTTTTTCTTCTCAAATTTTAAAGGTCACATTTTGGCTCTTTTTTGTTGTTACAGACAGTTTTCTTAAAAGGGTGGAAAGGTAAGAATAGCTGCAATTGACCTGCCGAGCCAAAAAGGGTCATGCTATAGACAAATAACAACTACTTTTACATACATTTCTGAAAGTAACAACAGCCATCAGATGATAGCATATCCACTCGGCCCCCGCCAAATCAGAATGTGGTACTTGTTACTGATGTTAGCTTAGTTTCATTGAGTTTGTCCAAGTAGTTTACTCGAAAAATGTCAAATGATTTTGTAATAATGATGAATGCTGTGACAGACAAGGGAGACGGACAAGAGACAAAATAGCAAAGACATCACTCCAACACATAACTGAGAAAATGTAGCAAGTTGGTTGAAAAAATATTGAATCGTTTTCCAGTTATGCTCCGAAAAACAAAATGATGACAGAAAGACGGACATGTTGACCGCTATATAGTAACCATGAATCAAGTATCTTTATTAAAAAAATGCATTGTACAGCGCCCCCTAGAGGCATATTCACACTAAATGTTGTGTATTGAATGAATAACTCAATTCAACAAACTGCGTTCATGTTCCTTCTAGCGCTCCCTTGTGGTTCACAGGTTGCTAGATAGCAAAAGGCACCACTCCAACACATAAAAAAAATATTGAATGGTTTTCCAGTTATGATGCAGAAACAAAATGATGACGGAATGATGGACAAAGAGACATGCTGGTCACCCCACATTATAACCCAGGGAGATAATAAAAAAGAATGTACATTTTGCAGCTGGTCAGAGCTGTTGAGCAAAAGAAAACAAGAAAAAAATCTGTTTTGGTTAATGTGAACTGAAGGATTCATAAATCAGCAGTGACGCTGTAAATGTAAAAACAATTCACATAGTTTAACAAAAGAGAGTGAGCTACCTTAAAAGGTTGAGGTAAAGTTACTGTGATATTTTTTTATATATATATATTGGCAATGGACCAGAGAAACATTAACGTTGTCAGTCATAGTTGTGAACCTACAGAGAATTATTACACAAAAGCGCAGTTTCCCTCAGCTCTACACAGCGTTTCAGGTTGGTTTTATGGTCCACAACTTTCCTGTTTTTTGAAACTTTTATTGGTCATGCATCAGCAGGCAAAAAACCACAGATAAAGTTAACAACTACCTGGCTAAAATATGGAGGACTTAACAGTTAAAGAGCCAAACATTTTGACCCGCAGTTGGTGAGAAAAAAAAGCAATAATAAAAACATGTAGTTGTAAAGTGTTCAACTAATGTAGCACTGACCATGACCATCTTTGTAGAATGGTTTCTTTTTGTTAGAGTAAACATGAGGTGTTGTTAGTGTGAAAAAGACTAAAACTAGCAGTAAAAAAAAAAAAAATTCTGTTGGCTAAAATTAAAAATAAACAGACTCTTTATGACTAAACTTACTGAGCCATCGTAACTGAATGTAAGAAAAAACGATAGAGATTGTGATTTCAAGCTTAATAGGAGTTTGTTTTTTAAAAATAATGAACCAGTCAATATTCTAATTAGGCTACAGTGTCTCCTTAGAAAAACTCTGTATTGTTTTAAAATAGTTATTCTTCTGTAGATCAACCTAGCGAAACACGCATGCAAATTACTTTTACTTTACATTTTAAAAATATTTTATAAACACATAAAAGCATGTGTTTCAACAGGATTTCTGCACATTCAGAACATATCACACGTACCTATGTTCTGGGATGATTTTAGGAATATTGAAGCAGACTGAAGGCCTACAACACGTTTTAGCCAAAAACTAATTAAAACCAATCAAATCTAATAGAGGAAGAGTAGAGAAATTCCTCTGGTTCTTTGGTGTTTTTATTGGGGGGGGGACGGACGAATGCACATGGTCTAAAACCCCTGCATCTCCTCCCCTGAAACCCATGCCTATGCGCTCGGGAGAGGTGGAAAAGTTGGTGGTATCGATAAAAGGTAAACGTGAATATGTGCAATGGAAACAGATTTAGGAAATAATTAATGGCATAATGTGTTTGTGCCATGAAATGCCACGTCATTGTCGGATGCGGCAATGAAACGCCACCATGTGTGAAGAGCTGCAGAAACAGACGTGAGACAGAGGCTTTGACAAACTGTGGAAGAGTTCGAAACAGTGGTCAGTGTGCTTCAGTTCAGCTAAGGCAGCGTCATGTTTTTGCTTCAGGTAACATGTTATCGCACGAAACACCACGTCAAACGGGCAAACTTTGAAACCACAGCGATGGCGAAGAAGAAGCAGCTCTTAATATTCTCGTAACACTAATGTGGCTGAGTGAATGCTAGAAATCTGCATAAGAAGATGCAAACATTACTGTACAGTACATGTGAAAATGAATTCCTCTGTGTAGTGATAATGTATTGATGTGCTGGGAATATACTATGAAGAAAAACGCTGCCACATGCCTCTCTCTGGGTCTCTGTGACTCTCTGTGTCAGTCTGCGGCTCTCGATTTCTATGCTGTCTGTGTTGGACTTTATTCAAGAGCCTGCACTGATGAAGGGACTCGCACAGAGCAATGCAGAAATAAATAGGCGAGACCAGTGTAGGACTGTCTGCCGATTGATTTTCAGAGGCGATCCTTGTATCATCCTTGGCTCTGATATCCTATCTGTCTGCGTGTCGGCCCCCAGATACCCATCTGAGATGAAAAACCCAGACACAGTTCCATGTAATAATGCTTTGAACCCGGGGCACTGGGGCTTTTCAATCACACCCCAGATGGAACGAATGCCCTTGCAACACAGTAAAGGAGCGTCAGCATTATTTATCCTTCCACCGATGTTCCATGCCTTTGAAACTGAAAAATAAATGGACACGTTTTTGTACTATTTCTTTAATATGAAATCACATCACTGCAGTGTGTCAAGATAGATCCTTTTGAAGCAGTGAGGAGAACTTTTTTTTTTTTTATATATATATAAAGAAAATCTCACAGGTTCACCTTCCTGACTGTGTTTATAGCCACACTGGAGAAATTGTTGCCATTGTTATCGAGTGTTACTGTAATGTTTCATCTCATCTCTGGAAACAGATCATTCAGTGCGGCACAATTTGTGACAAATGAAAATGAAGTAATGCTCTCTAAATGTCAGTGAAAAAGCTTGTTTTGTATGAGCCAATGTTAGACCTGCCTTCTCAAAATGCACCCCGCAACAGCTTATACTAAATTGGATAACAGCTTAAATGAAAATTTGAGCGAGAGCCAACAAATTGAATGAACTTACATTTAGTAGCGGGTTCGTCGTCAACCAAATTACTTTTCAGTTATTCAGCAGAGGCCGCTATAGAAAATGGAGAGCTGCAACAACAAAGTATTGAATCATGGAAAGAGCAAATCATTAAACCGTCCTTTCAGTGAATCTGTGTATGTGTCTCTTTATTGGCCCAGATTGCAGTAGAGTCAGGGCGTGACGGTTCAGCCTTGCCTCGCTCCCCACTGCAACTTTGAAGTCAGGTCAGGAATACTTGCCCCTGTGTTTGGCTGGGTAGCAACAAAATATTGCTTCGCCTCCCAGTGTCTTAACTTTCAGAGACATTTGGAATCGGAGAGCGCTGTGCCCCCTGCCACTAGTCTAATGCGGGGCCATGTGGACTGATTTTGTGGGGAATCTTTGAAATGGTAATAAGGTTGAGGGAAGCATCATCTTTCTCTCCGAGAGAGCGAAAAGGAAGGAGGGAGGGAGGGGGGTTTTTCGGAAGCAGCACTCTGGGTCACAGAGATGTAATGATGGGCTGGGATGAGCTGGGGTTTGCCGGAGGATTACCGTCTGTCTTCGTCGCAAGCCCAGCTCTCCAAGGCCAATGTTTCAATCCCCACAGTGCAGATTTGCTCCTACTGCCAATATGAAAATAGAAGGGCAGCGTGTGGCAGCGCACCGTCTAAAAAAAAAAAAAAAACAGCCTCTCGGTGTGATGGGTTATGTGCGTGTGCAGCAGGAGCCAGCGACCAGAAGAAAAGCAAACAATGCACTATTTTCAGCGCCGTGGTGGTACTTAAGCTATTGCACTGAATGTGACCTGCTTTCTGTTTGGTGAAAGACATTTAATCAGAGCCCAATCACATTAATGTTTATTGTTTTGTTTTTATCTTTCCTCTTTGGTGTTTTGCTCCACAGCACAGTAGGCTCAAATTTTAATTTTAAGCAATGGACTTCTCATTTCCATAGTTTGCCGCATCATTTCTCTCACTCATAATAGAACTGACTCGGCTATAGTTGCAGGAAACCTCGACTTTCCTTTAACAAACTGAAAATACATACTGTATCTACGCACAACAATCATACGCAAATTGTAATAAATGTTCACTTTTAATGAGCTTATTTTTTAAAGTAGGCTTTCTAATAAATGTTAGTTACATTAACTATTGTTATCACAAATATCATTTGTGTTAAATTAAGAATAGTCCTCAGGAGGCCACTGCTTTGTGTCGACAGTCTATCACAGCCGTGTTGATATTCAGTATAACAACATTCCCTCGTGTGATATTGCTTAATTATGTATTTCTTGTTTAATAAAATGATCCTTTAGACCAGTGTTTCCCAACCTTTTTCATCTGGTGAACCCCCAAAGCGCAATCAGATACACTCAACTACCCCACGTACTCCAATGAGCGGCTAAATTCTACTCATGTGGACTAAAAAAAGTAATATAAGTAATATTTTTAACACTAATAATTACATAAAAGCGTCAATCGTTACAATATATTCGTGCAAATCAAACCCCAGGTTGGGAAACATTGCTTTAGGTGACTCAAAACAGAAAGGTCTATAGATTACTAAGATGTTACGTTTCCAGACAGACACTTGCTCATTTCTGAAGAATCATTTTTGAATGCTTTTTTAAGCAAATTCCTCCGCTCTACAGTGTATAAAGCAGGCTTACAAGAGGTGGATGCGTCAAAATCCTGATGAATACCTGCACGTCCACACACAACATCAAGTAATTCAATCATTTAGTTTAAGTTTTTCTTGAACCCATCAGATTATCTTATTCCCAGAAAGTTATCCCAAAAATTACCCATGAGGGTTAAAGCTATGATCAATATTTGTCTTTTAACAATAGATTGCATGATCATGTGCATCAAGAAAATGGCCATATGTAGGTGACAGACTCATGGAAAATGACTCTGCAATAGTCAACATTTACAACAGTCATTTAGGGTAAAAAAAACAAAACAAAAACAAAACAATGAGTTTGTAATTTGCTGCGATGAATCACAATGAATCCCTTTTTTCTTCGTGAGACTGAAGCTTGCAACAATGGACATTTAAAGGTAAAATCATGGAATTGATGAGAAATCAACAGAAAAGAAGTATATTTAAATTCTAAGTAGTATTGTTGAATGGCATCTTTTTAACTTTGAACACAGATTCTTACCCGTGAAAGACAGATTTACAATGAAACCGTCAAGGGCATCAAAATTTCCGAATGATTAATCTTTTTTTCCACTCCAAAGGAAAAAAAAATCATCTTTTTCGTCCTTGACACTCAGACAGATGAGTGTGTTTACATTATCAGGTCACTTTCATACGGAAGCGATTTGGCATAAGTTGTCTACATACTGTTTCATACTCATCCTTTATTTTATTTCAGACCGCTGCAGAAAGCTGCTCTGGCTTGTGTGTACAGTGGTGATATGGCAGCTGCAATGGGAAGTAAATAAAATCTCTCTAACTGTGTACATCTCTTCTGAAATTTTTTTTTTTTTTTTATATTTTCCTGTTGAATATTTTAAATAAATTCCAAAGATTAATAATGAACGTTTAAACCACACTACAACAAATAATATTTTGAGAAAAGTCAACAGTTTGCATTGTGTTTTGAAGTTAATCGGAGCTAACCTTTTTGACTCGGACTGAGCTGAAACCTGACCTTGACAGCGCTGCAGCAGAGCATCGGGTTCCCTGTTTATTACTGCGTGTGAACAATCCCAACGGTAAGTGAACCTTTGACCACCACATGGTGACAGCGGGACGGAAGGACGAGACGAGCAGGTTGTTGGTTGTCTTAACAGCGCCTGCAATCATCTTCACCTCTTCCCCCCTCGCACTCTTCCAAATCTGGAAGCCATCACCGCTCCTTCATATCTCCCTCTGGCTAGATATGAAGTGAGCTCACGTTATAAATATCTCCATTCTGTTTGATTGCCCTCCAAATAAGTCACACTGTTCAAACAAGCGGAGAGCACTGCTCCACTGCCTCCCATTGTCTGGCTTTGAGCTATTGACGCTGCAGTTGACGATTTATTATAGGCACCTTTCCCAAGTGACCGATAAGCATTGTGATGGATGCATGATTTTACTCTGCCAAAATGGTTTTATCTCTTCCCTCCAAGCTACTATCTCAACTGAGCTGATGAGCTGTGCTTATTCTCTCTCCTCAGAGTTTCCCTCTCCTCTCCTCTTTTTTTTTTTTTTTTTTTTCCCCCCATCCCTCAGATGGCAGACGCTGCGAGTCTTATCCTCCAAAGAACCCATTTCATCGGGAACAAATGTATTCTATTATTTACTGATTTAGTTATCTATGCCCTTTGTGGCGTCTCCCATTCTATCGAGTTTATTTGTTAGTGTTTATGTGTGTGCGTCTGTCAACACTTGCGAGCTTACAGGCATATGCATTTGTGCATGTGGCAGCGCGGCGTTCACAGCATCTGAACTGAGCGGGGGGAAGAAGAAGAAGAAGAAAAAAAAAAAAAGAAGAAAAAACATGATTGCATTTTCTGCCTAATGCTGTTTCGCATTGTTATTCTATGCTCTAGATGCAATATCCTGCTATTTAGAAACCCAACTATCAATCATCTCAATTATTGCTGGCAAACTTCAAAGAGCTTTTTCGACTTGCTGTTCATTTTCTTTCTATTAGTAACACTCAAGTGGCTAGAAATACAAAGGAGCAGAAATTACAGAATGTGATGTGTTTGAATGCGTGGCAGAGTGTGTGTGTGTGTGTGTGTGTGTGTGTGGAAAGGAAGATGAGAGTTAGAAAGAGAATGACAAGAAATGTCTTCACTTGGAGTTAAAAGGTAGAACGTGATTTCTTTTCCACTTAGCCTGACGTTTAATTAATTTTGTTTTGTTCTTCTGTTTTAATATACGGCAGACTGATGTCTATTTGATGCCTGCCTGTGTCTGTTTGTGATTATGAGCAGCTTATTGAAGTTTATGTCATGAGTAATTTAAACTTTGCACGCACGCTTATTTAAAAGTATGACTCAGTGCCGTGTATATAGTAAACGTGCGCTTCGTGTTTATGTGTATTCGGAAAGGAAATGCCCCCCCCCCCAATATGGAGAAACAAACAACCCAGAGGCGCAGCATCACTCACCTCGTCTTCTGTCTGCTCCTTCCTCCGCGCGGTATTAAGTATCACTCACTGCTACTCCAACACTGTCAAACTCAATTTCAAAGTTTCTCATCTGCCAAATCCAACTGCATTTTCCGGCTCAGATTCGTGATCACGCTGTGGTCAGGAAACAGAGCCAAGAAAGAGTCAGTGTGATTGGCAAATCTCAACAAGCCAGTGTGGCATTTCAAAGACTGCTATCATTCCAGAAACAAAAAAAAAAAAAAACACCACCCCGCAGCCTAGCTTTGGCTGCCGTTCTGCATAAGGGAAGTCAATAAATTTCTTAATTAAGGAATGCATCCCAAATACACAAAGTACTTTTCGTTACTGATGTCTTTAGTGAGATTAAAGTTGTGGAATTGAATTTGGTTTTATACATTCTAATTTCCTGCCATCACCCATTAGTCAAAAGGGGAAGTGTAGCTTAGCAAAGTGCTTTCTTTACACACACTGAGTGAAATCGTGTCAATGCACAGACTGGTCTTCCAATTTGCCACTACTGGAAAGTGTAATATATTTGCCAAGGCTCCTAATCAAAGCAAGCTGAGCAAAGAATATATGTGTAATTTACGACATGTTAAATTTTGCCATTATGCTTCCCTTCATCCTGTTTCTCCGCATCTCCACCCTGAAATAAATTTCATTTAAGCAGAACAACATAGCTCAAGCCACAGATTTCTAACCATGGGAAACAGTGTTGTTGTAATGATAAGAATGCTTAAGGCAAGCTCGTCCATATATTATCCCCCTTTTTTTCCACTGGGTGTTTATTTACCTTGGAGATAAATGCGGCGAGACTCTTTCTGGCCCGGGTCTGAGCTCTCCTTTCTTGGGGTTGCAGAGGAGATGAGCCTTTCTAAATGCAGAAGGAAGAGCGAGACAAAGTTTGCCTGCTTTTATTAAATCTGCTGTTTTGCGGTTGCCCACTTTTCCGTTGCTGATCCGTTTCTCCATATACAGTGATCCCGTCACTGGTGCGTTCATACTTTTGATTCTGTGTTTGTTTGCCAAAGATAATTACAGCATTATGTACTCCAACTGATGCACATCTGATTACATAATAAAGCATAACAGTTGTTTAATAATGTGAGCAATACAATTTAATATCCATATTGCATAAGGCTGGTTGCAGGACTCTGAGTTTTGTTTATCTCAACCAAGCAGAAACCTCTGGAGCTAAAAAGTGAAGCCAATGCCTGCAGTTCCTTCAACGTCCACTTGAGGCTGGCTCCAAAAGAGAGTCAATCTCCATGGATCCCCCGTTTTAAAATGTCCAACGTTACAGCAAAAATAAACATGTTTACAGCCTGGTACAAATGAGTCAGCTGTGAACATTGTATTAGGGCTTAAAATGATACATAATTAAAGGCATGGTTGCTTTGAGTGACAGGTGGGTGCTGTCTGTGTCTGCCACTTTGACTGACAGCTAGCTTCTGTTCATTAAATAAATCATAATTATTTCCTGTATTTGTTGTTAAGAAGTTAGACTAACACCATCAGAGGATTCTGTCATGCAAATATTTCATGATGTTTACTGGTACATTAGATGATGTACGTTGAACATGATACATTAGCTAATGTTAACATTAATCTTGTATTGGATTGGATAGTCTGTCGGGGAGGGGCCATCTGGCACTAACTAACTGGACTAATTAGCAGACTTGCTCACACATTACAGAAGGTTGGCATGATATCTAACTGTTACCTAACACAACTGCATGTGCGAACATTTATTAAGTAGATGCAATTACCTGGTGGGGTGGGGTTTTGGTCATGAATGTAGAATAAGAACTGGACTCAAGGGAAAGCTTCTAATTGGTGCTTAAGCCAAAAAGGTTTCTGGCTTCCATGTTACTTCCAGGTTTTGCTTCCCATTGCACATGTGGACGAGGGTCACTACACACGCGCACTAGTGATTCACCAGGCTCTGTGCATGCGGACTAGCCACTGCCGGCGCCTGAAGTCACAGATTTTAAAATCTACTTTTTGGGTGTTAGATGATTTAGAGCATTTAAACCCTCCATGTTATAAAAACTGCTAATAAAAAGAGTCATTTCCAGCCTTTACAGTTGTAGGTGTCCTTTCAGCACTTTTACAGATGTCTCTTTTATCATTGTGGTCTATGGGGAAAATGTTTTTTAGGCCACAGGGGTTTTTTTTTTCCATTGCAGTACCAGGAGTGGCCACTGGTGGAATTGGTGTCAAGACTGAGTGCCAGTCTGGCATCCATTTCCTATTGTACATCCATGGTTTGAGTGTTAGCTTGGTTAGTTTTAGAATTAGCTTGGTTTGTGAGTGTTAGCTTGGTTTGTTCCAACCCCGCTCTTCCCTCTTCTGCAACTTCACCCTCTTATCCAAATGTGGCCACTTCTGACTCTAAACGAACAAAGATGGCGACGGCCAAAATCCCAAACACGAGGCTTCAAATGTGCAGTCCGTGAACCAATAACCGACATCGCAGTGGCTACATCCACTTCTTTTAAACAGGCCATAATCTCAACACCAGGACACATAAAACCAAAACGTTCCACATGGCTACATATCATCAGATCATTAGTAGTGAATGAGAAAATGTCCTTTTGGTGAACTGACCCTCTAAGATGACTAACAATCGAAATCTCAGTGGCTGTATTTTGTTTAAGCCGAGCAAAGCTGCTGTCTGTACATCACTTTGAGAGTAAAAATTGATTTCTGTGCTTAAGTTTAACTACAGTGGTGAGACTCTAAGATCAGATCATTATATGGAGCTAGAAGGACGGATTTCTTGTTCAATAGCAGTTTTGACAAGAATAACTACTCGCTTTCAAGTGTAAAAAACTCTCGCTTTATGGTTTTACAAAGAGAAAACTGCATCTTTTTGAGATACATGAGCCAGTCAGACCTAAGTTATTTATGCGAGTCTGTGTGAGCTTCATTTCAAGTGTATGTCCATCTGAGCGTCTCGGCATGCATACAGTATGTGTGTGCTTTTTGTGTGTGTGTGTGTGTGAGTGTGTGTGTGGTACTGTGTGAGATAAACAGGACATGCTCTGAGGAGTGGGATGATGGCCAGTGGACACAGCTGAGGAGGCAGCTGTGTGAGGAGGAGAGGTGGAAGGAGGAGGAGGAGGGGAGGAAGAAGAAAGAAGGAGGGATGGGAGGAGAGCAACACACTGTGGAGGGCAAAGTGCCCTGACAGCCACAGGAGTCGCAGAGTGGGACCTCTCCAGGCTTGACAGATGGACAGACAGGGCTACACCCCGCTGGCAGACTCTGGCTCTTAGAGCCAACGTGAGTGCACAGACACATCAACTTTTACATGCAACACACACAAGCGCCCGCAAGAATGGAGAAAAGGCCACATGCTGACACACAAAAACATACACCAATAATACAAAATGGCTGGCAAACACAGATTAAACCTGTTACAGTCAGAGCAAAGACTTTCTTTCCTTATCTAAGGTGCCAAAAATATAGCTTTCTGGTTTGTTTTACTTCAGTGCAGAGCTGTGCCAAAGACAGATATAAGGCTATCCAGGGTCATTTGTAACGGAGAATAAAGGTGAATCATGTCCACAGATTTTATTTCTTCGATTCAGGACAATGCCCAAAACCTGCAGGGAGCTGGTGGGCACTGACTTGTGTGTAGATCAGCTAGCCTTTGCTTTTCCACCCACATGGGACACAGAGGACAGCACCGGCCAAGATGTGAGATGCGCAGCGAAGCTTGTGGAGGCAGGAAAGAGATGGGGGAGAATTCAATCAGAGTTGACCATCTGCCAGATCGCTTGTAACGCTAAAGGTGCAATTCCCCTGTGAAATATCTCCAGACTGGGCAAGAGTGGCACATGCAGTGAGATTCACTCCTTCGGCGAAGTGTCACATAAAATACAGGGAGGTGGTCAAATTCAGTGTGGGTAGAAAATCTCAAATGATTTCTGTTAAAAAAAAATCAGTTGTAGGAGTGACATGTGACTTTCAGTTGCTGAAATCTGTGTGAGTTTTACACATGGAGGTGGACGGCCAATATGGCCATAATCTTTTATCACGGTATATATCGCGGTGTGGTAATTGTTATGGTAATTCAGTTCTATTTTAATTTTTATCAGGTATTTACCATTTATGTCTGTAAAGGGAATATGACACAATTGACAGGCGACCAAATGAAACAGGCCATTATATTGACCAAACATGTACTTCTCTGAATTTTAACATTGTTAGAAACACGGGGTGTAATGCAAGTAAACAGGTCAGTAAGTGCCAAGTTGTTTTTAGATATTTTAATGTGGAAATGTTACATATTATACTTTTAATGAGAGAAGTGTTGAACTTTTTCTGATTTACTGTCAGCGCCAACTTTGAATAGTGAGAACTGATCCAATTCAGTTTTGAATGCACTGCAAAAACCCCTGATCTAACCAATTCAAGTGCAGATTGTGGAAGATCATTAAGATGAATATTCGTTATCATAATTTAGATCGTCAACCTTTAAATTTGTTTTACATAGACACAAACTAAATTACTAAAAACCCTGGAGTCGACAATTACTTTTAGAATCCCATTTTTTTCCTCCCTGAATATTATTTGCCAGCCATGAAAATGCAGACACTACAAAGTCAGTATGTGAGAGAAACTCAACAACTAATGTGAATGTGTGTGGCTACCCTGATGTCTTTTTAAAATATAACTGATGCAGAAAAAGAGCTCTCGCATGTGTAAAGAGCAGTAAATTCAGCGTTCAAAAGCAAAAAGCTGTACTCCACGCTGCTATGGAAGATACTCTCCCCGTCTCCAGAAGTGCTTTACAAAACAGTGGAATAAAGTGAGCAGAGAGAGAGAGAGAGAGAGAGAGAGAGAGAGAGAGAGAGAGAGAGAGAAAAGATGAAGATGAAGATGAAGAAGAAGAGAAAGGCTGCGAGGCTGAGGAAGAAAAAAAGGAGGTGGAGTAGGAGGACAAGAAGAAGAAAGAGGAGGAGTGGAGCGATACCATTTAAATTGATTCCACAACCTGCAGGCCTGCATCCCGTCACGCTTTCTTGCCGCTCCAGACCCTCTAGCGTTCCCACATTCCCATCCAGAGGAAGCCCATAGCTCTACCCCTCGCTCTCTAGGGGTAGATATTTTCATCTCAGGGTATTTCACAGCTCCTTCCATGGCCATCCCTTTCCCATTCTCTTATCTTCCACACTGTCACAACCATTCAGCTACTGTAGGCTTCAGCAAGCAGCCAGGTCTTACAGAGTTTTTTTCTGGGAAAAAATACAAAAAAATCAGGATTCTTCCATGCACTCCCTCCCTCTTTTTTTCCCCTTTATACATCCATCTCTTTTTTTTTTCTTTTTCTAGCCTGCCATCCCAGCATGCAGTCCCTTCAATTCTCCAGGTCCCACTTGTACTTTTTCTCACTTTCACTTTCTGTTAATGACTCCTCTACACCCATCTCACATCTCCTCCTCCTCTCTTCAGCCTCTTTCTCTGTCCCTTCGCTATCTTTGTTCTTCTGCCTCGCCATATGTTCTCTTTCTCTCTCTCTCTCTCTCTCTCTTTCTCTGCTTCTGACTTGAGTGCCATTTGATGAGACCTGGATTGAGAGCGGTGGAGTATCGGCGCCGTGCAGCAGTGCACCCGGGAGAGGATGTCAGGGAAAAGAGACAGGGCCTCTTCACATTAAATATCATCTGACACCTAATCTGCTGCACCTTCTGCCGCCGTGATGAGAGGAGGAGGACGGAACTGTTCCCCCGCTCGAAGGCAGAGCCTCCATCTTTCCCCCTTTGGTTCATTGGTGGTGGAAGTGGAAGCGCCACGTAATTAATACATCAAGACAAAGGCTGTTCTGAGCCTGTCTGTTTTTGAGAGCGAAGAAGACAAGGGAAAAAATAGGGACAGACTTTTAAACAGCACCCACATTCACCGACGAATGAAACCAACCGAGGGCATAATTATGGCAGCTACAACAACTGTGGGTCTCCCCTCCCTTGTGTCTTTTCGGACAGCCTGCTATCTATTGCTATGTTGTCACAATTCTGCATCATATCAATATATCACATGGTTGATTTGGCAGCCAGATCATAGGTTTGCAGTGGAGATGAGAGGCAGTGGCCAAGAAAACAGCCTTTTTACGATTCAACAAAAGGCTGTGGGCCCGCGCTGATGCAGTTGCAAATTGAAAAATGAATGAGAACTGACAAGTCTCCCAGGGAAATCAATCCGATAAAATAGGTTGCCAATATGGAAATGCTGAGGAGATGATCACCTGGAAATGGTCGGAGCACTTTTCTGATTTTTCATTATTTAGGGAAAATGAATTGGTTTGTCCTATGGGGTCAAGAACCTGAATTATTTTATGGGAAATAAAGTCAAAAAATATATAAAAGTCAAAAAAATCAAATTCCTTTGATGTGTTATATGGTTTTTACAGGGTGAAAAGAAATCAAGAGAAAAGAGTCAAAATAACCAAAAATATCTGCCATGTTGGCTTTGATTGACAGGCGTGATTGACAGTTTGTTTACTTTTTAAGTCAAACTTTTTGGGCTTCTGTTTATTGTGTCTTTTTTTTCCTGACACACAATTTGACTGTAGTTGAAGTTTAGTTTAGAAGTTACACTAACAACATCCGTGACTCAAATGTTTCACCCCTCATGCTTCTCCAGCTCCACCCTTTTGTCCAAATGTGGTCACTTATGGCTCCAAAAAGCCAAGACGGCGAAGCCAAACTGACAACTCAAGGCTTCAGAACACTTGTACAAAAATCAGTGAGTGATGTGATGGTGGCTATGTCCACTTCTTTTACTTACTTCACTTCTTCTTTGGCACCCAATGATGCTGCCGTAGTAGCCACAAAACTGGCCACGCAACGTTATGAGAAGGTTTGTCCATCGGTCCATCCCCATTATGTTTAAAACACAATGTCTCAGGAACAGCTTTACAGAATGTCTTCAAATTTAGCGTAAACGTTCACTTCAGTGCAAGGAAGAACTGAAAGGATTTTGGTGGCCAAAGGTCAGGGTTGCTGCCACCTCAAAGAACACATTTTTGGCCTTTTCTCAAGAATTCATACTCCCTTAATACAAAGTCTGTCACTAATTGGAGGTTGCTCGCGACAGAGAGAACTGCACGTACTGATTATGATGCATGAACAGTGGACGCATCTGATTGAACTCATGGTTCTTGTTTTATATTGGGTGAACTTTTTAAGATCATAGGACAAACATATGTGAACTCTGTTTATATACATAATATATATATATAATATGGAATTTTCACTTTAAGGAAAAATATATTTCCCTACTGCAACTGCCAAGAAATGTTCTTGATTATGAAGACATCCATTACACTTAATAGCCGAGCCTGGGCTTCTTCTTACTGTGAGGTTTGATGTGGCTTGACGTGCAGATGTGAACCTAGACCAGCACTTGCCAGTGACCATCTACCCAGTCAGCCAGGTCTCCCAGACCCCCACAAAGGCTTCACAACAGTAAAAGACATCAGTGTCGGGGAGTTCATAACAATGCGACCCAGCCTCTATCTCTGACATTTGTTTCTGCCACTTTGGCACTGAGCGAATTGCTCTCAATCTCTTGGAGGGAGTCTGGCATTCCCACACCCCATCCATCACAAGTCCTCTCTCCAGCGGATGGACCACTTCCACGCCTGTTCCCTCTCCTGCCTGTCCGCCTGTCCGCTGCTTTTCTCGTCTGGGTGCTGCCTCTGTGCTCTACAGTCATCTCCTTGTGCCTGTTGCAATTACCCTCTGCACAGGCATACATCACCCAGGACACTAGTGGACAATTTATTTTCCTTTGTTCTGGCAGTCCAGGAACTGAGTGTGATGGTCAGTGGCCAGTGATATGTGGCTTTAAATGCTCCGTACATCCAGTGTTCCTCCATAAAGCACTATGTTCCACCTTTTCAGACGTGTAAACAAAGATTTGTGACTAAACTCGGTGAAGTCATTCATTTGAAGGAGACCTACTTTTTGCAAACAATGTTCACCTCAACCATCCGGATTCGTGAACAATTTTTAAAGCTGCAAAGCTTAAGAATAATGAAAAATGAATGTTCCTTGGAGTGCCTGCGTTCTTATTTTAGCTCCAATTCATTATGGAAAGAGTTCCAGGCATACTAAGATGCAAATAACAGCATTTGGAAATACAGTGTATGACAAATGACACAGTATAACATCCCAAATGGCACATGAATTCATCTGAAAGCAAACATAAGACGGCAATACTTAACAGCTACGGAACCAGTTTATATAGATGTCAGACATGTGTCGTTGTGAGGGATATTGATCGCTTCTGGGTGAAATGAGCTTTATTTAGGATTTAATGGCATCTGGTGAAGCACATTAAACCACCCATAAGCTTAAAGTTAAGTAGACACTGTGCTTTTATTGGAAATCCCAAGAGTGACAATAATCCCCAACAACAATAATCTGCTCTGTAGCCAATCCTGGCCTCTGACCTCCCTGTGGACCGGAGGAAAGCAGCAACACTTTTAAGGACAGGGATCTACGTGTCTGCTGTGGCAGTGTGGGGTGGGGAGTTGAAGCAGACCTTGGACTTCTACAGTGATCAGAAAAAGTAGCAGCGAGCGTTTGCATTGTTTTATGCTAGCTCTGAAAATGTCATTCTAACTAGTTTGCATACAATAATAGAAACTCCAAATTGACTCACTGTGAGTACCGTCTTGCAAACAAACACAACCTTTGTCTGGATTAACTGAAATGGAAATAAAAATTGTAAAATTACTGAAAATGCATGCGTCATGAAGAATGGCTTAAAATGGAAATTGTCTTATTTTCACCTTGTGTATTAGCAACTACACGAAACTGTGACTTTAGCCGTAGTACAAAGTAACGCAAACCAAGTTGTGGACACCATTGCAGCCCTGAAAACCATCGCTGCTTGAACTCCCTACTTAATTTTCAGTGAAGCACAGCCTGTTGATGCCTGTTGAAGATGACAGTTTTGCTTCTCACATTTTTAACTTAGAGATGGGTTTTAAAGCCAACTACCAACAATTATCTACTTTGTAGATGAACCCAAACCCTTAACCTCCTTGTGGAAGGGACGAAAGCTAACAGAACTTACACTGTCATCAAAAAAAAAGAAGAAAAAGAAAATCTCCAAAAAGGCCACTCTTCTGCTCTTTCTCTTTTCACCACACAGTGAAAGGTTAAACTCCTGCCTACAGTCACTCATTATGGAGTTCCATGTGTTGCATGACTAATGCGTGTGTGTGAGTATGTGGGTGTGAGATGGAGTGTGGAGTGTGTGTGTGTGTGTGTGTGTGTGTGGGGAGGTTCTTGGCTAGTGTCGAAGGTGGTTAAATCATTGCACATAGGAC
>JAPQRN010000017.1:11883126-11908197 GCA_037367275.1 Coranthus polyacanthus | reverse complement strand
TGTGTGTGTGTGTGTGTGTGTGTGTGTTTGTGTGTGTGTTTGTATATGAGGCCAAGCTGCAGGTTAGAGTTGAGAGGGTCCAGTATGAGCGAATGGTGATCATATGGCAAAAAAAAAAAAAAGAAGATATTTCCTTAACCTTACAGCCCACTAACAAAAGTTTTTATGCTAGCAATGTCAAAAGACCAAGAAAAAACATCTAGACGTAGTAGTAGTATATTTAGCTCATTGCTTTGGTTTCAGAGCTGATCATTCCCACAGCTCTCATTAGCTTTGTTTACAGAGGTAGAGGGACACTGTTAGTGACTACCTAAACGTAGATTAAGACCCAGCGAAGGCCCGACTCTAAATGAACGTTAATGCGCGTAACAAGCAACCGCTTGCTAACACACATTTGTAGTTACTTGTAGGCACTCAGCTTGTTCTGACACTTTTTTCAGTATAAAGTTAGCGACTCGCTCATCAGAACCTGACTCTAAATGAACGCTAAGGCTGCTACCTGTCTGTGACATGTGTAACTAAGCAACTGCATTCCTGTGTGAAATATGTTACTGCAACAGCCTGTTTCCATGAATGGCCAACAAAACTCAATTGATACAAGTTTATTTCAGCTTGGATGGTATTTATTACATTTTGTGGGTCACAAATGAACATAACAAAAAATAATGGCAACATTGCTGCAAAAGCCATTGTTAGTGGAGGCCATAGTGAAAGCTGGGCAAACACAAACAAGATGGTAGTAAAAAAAAACCTGGAGCCATCCTTTGACAAAGTATTATAACTTTATAAATTTAGTGTTTTTCTACAACACATAACTGTTATTTTACATAATGAACGACTGGGTTGTTTAATAGTTTAATGAAGCTCAGTGCCCTAAACAGTAAGACAGAAAACACACTGCAAGGACTCTTAGCTCATGTACTGACTGCTGCGTTTGTAGGTCTTTTTAAATCAAAATCAATTTAGTGAATCTGCTCGCCATTAAATACCAGTTTCTAATGCCCCATGAAAATATGGCCTGGGCACTGGCTGCATGATTCTGTCAATTCAGGAGGAGATGAGTCCCAAGTGGCTCATTTCACACATCCACACACCTCCACGTCCAGTTATAATTGACTCTATTGAGTAGGAACAGCATGCTTTCTCATTGCTCCGGCGCTAATTGGGTTCTGCGCCCTTACTTTTTACATGAAACACATTTTATGGAGCAATTTAAAATACGTAGCTCTGCATAATTAGAAAGAGATGAGGGAATGAGTGGGATCTGTGCCATGACAGCAGCAAGATGAAATGTCTTTTATACACTTTTATGCACTGCAAAAGAAAATCATTTGTCTGAAAGAAGAGACAGAGTAGGTTTGGATGAAAGCGTCAGATCACCTTGCGTTACAGTGTAAATAATAGACCACTGTGACGAGCCAGGCCGTTAAAGTTGTTTGGCGAGTGGATCCAAATGGGGTCATCCATAAGTGGTTTTCAAAAAGGAAAAAGGAAGGAAGCACGTGAAGGTAAATAATGATTAGCTCTCGGGAACATATGCTGTTACTTTCATAAACTCACTCCTAATGACTTATTTGGCAGTTGTTGTTTTGACCTGTGTGTTCTGTGTAAATGTTCAAACACTGAGGTGAGGCCAGATGTTTGGCAGACACGGGCGCGCATTAATAAACAGCATGCACACACATGCTTGAGCACACATATACAGATGCTCGCGCAAATCTGCTCTCTAACACTGACACACACTTTCTCACTTGACATCCTGCGGGAGTCGCAGGTGGAAGAGTCGCCTTTTGTGTTTCTTTCCATCCCTGCTTGTCGATATTAGTCCTCTCACATCTCTAAAACAACCGCCGGCTCCTGGATGGACCCGTGCAAAACACTTCAAGGGCCGCTACAAATGTTTTACATCTTGAAAAAAATGACTCAAATTCCCTTTTTGATAACCGAGGGGTCTAAAAAAAATGAAGATAGTGGTGTGATGAAATAAATTATATTTAGATATGCTAAATCTTTTATTGCCATCACAAATAACTGTTCTTTGTCTTTATGATGTCCATTGTCCGCTGTAACATACACCATGAACCCCAACCATGTTCACTAGCATTGATTAACTCCAGTACATCATGTTCTATAAATAACATTTCCATGTTTAATAACCTTGTATGACCCTCATGAAGCACTTTAATATTAAGAGCAGCGGTGATTATGGCAGTTATTGAAGCCGTATGGCCAGAAATCTGGGCCCGCTAATGCTCCCAGTTATTCATAACCGCTGTGGGTGCATCTGGTTTCTCTCAGGTTTAAATCAATCCATGTCATGATTCACCCTGAGAAACAACGCGGAGGCTCCGAGGCTCTCGAAGAGCTCGTGTATCACGATCGTCCGTGTTTGGCCAGAGGATCACAAGTATTCTAAGTGTTGTAAAAGTTTGCAAGTGTGGAAAGTTTGATTTAATTGTATCCAGAACGATTCAATTCCGAGTGAAGATTTTATATCAAGCGTTCAATTTTTATGCAGAAGCAAAGGACGGAGTTCAAGGCGCTGAACGTTTTTGTGGTCGCAAAATAAGTGGAGTTCTTGAACAAATATCACGTGCTGTATTTATTGTATTTTATTTCATTTAAAGCACATTTATTCCCAATTAGACATCGAAAACACCAGTTTAAAATCAAATTAAGGCTCCAGATGATGATTTATGGTTTTCAAAGCATCTTTAAACTATTAACCACATTATTATTGTGAGTTATTGTGCTAGCCCACATGAAAGGGAAGATGTAGATTTCTTTTAAGATTGTGCTACTTCACCACATTTATTACAGTGATGGCTGCATGGATTTAAACCAATCATTAGAAATGAGCTTTACTTCCACTTAATTTACTCATTTATTGTCATGTTTTAACTGTGTGATGCCATGCTCTCTATTTTCTTTTAATTACAATCACTCTAAAAATCTTTGCCAGCAATAAACTGATCCTCCTAATAAGTATTTCCTCCATATTCAAAACCTCACATATCTTCTGGGGACCATTTTCTTTCATTACATATACACTGGTGTTTATTTTTGACTCAATTTCACATTAACTACTAGCTTGAAAAAGTAAATAAATAAAAATAAAAAAGTCACCAAATGTGCATTCACCCGCAGCAGAAATTAGTCCCCAGTAAATGTTCTTTTTACTTTGGTTTTTGCTTATGTTTGATTAAAACCACAGGGACCAGCGATTTTGAAAAGTAACTGAGCTCATTAAAAAAATGAAGCTTGTTTCTGCCAACTAACTGTTTTTAAGATGTGCATCTTAAATATGAATTGAAGGGATTTTTTCTTTTTTATTTTTTTGAAAAGCAAAATATACTAGACCTTTAACGGGTCAGTGTATGAGATTTGCGTTTGCTTGTGTGAAGTTTGTGCTGGGAGCTGGTCATTTGTTGACATTAACTAACTCCATTTCTAAGATAGTGTTGTAAACTGCTGCTGACGTAGAGGAGCAGAGGAGAGGTATTAAAGAACTGTGGGAAAACCACAAGTCCATAAAAGTAGTGAATAAAAGTACATAAACGCCAGTGTACAGGCCGCTATGCTGGATATGCTACGGAGACAGTCGTTAGTTTAGAAATGGAGTTAACCAACATCAACAAATAACAAGCTCGCAAAGAAACGCCAACACAAGCTTCACGTAAGCACAAGCAAATCTTACATACTGAACCTTTTAGTTTGTCTATGTAAGATTTGCGTGTGACGTCAAGTTTGTGTGGGGGGTCTGTTTTGTAATGTGAGCTCATCATTTGTTGGCATTAGCTAACTCCATTTCTTAAGTTAACGTCTGTCTCGGTTAGCTCCATCTATGATAACTGTGCACTGATTCCTTTGTAGAAGACTCTGGTTTTTCTGTGAAAATACTTGTGTTCTCTTCGGAGTTCTTCCATACCTCTCTTCTGCTCCTTTAAAGCAGCAAGACTCACTAGCTACCACTAGCTACCTTTACCTTTAAGTCAGCTGGCTAACTTTTCTTTTTTTTTTTTTTTTTATTACAAAAGTACAATAAGTAGACTTTTTAATTTGTGAGGCAACCCACAATGAGTTGTAGTACTTTAAGGATTGCTTTGAGCTTTTTAGAAAACAAAAGGACGTACAGCTCTATTGTATCTATAAAACAAAGAAACTTCAGTGTGAAAGCTTGAATATGAATACTGTTGGTGGTTGAAATTAGTTTTGAATGCCTGTCTGGCACCTAGAGTGAGAGAAAGACCATGCACGGCTGTGAGAGGCAATAACAGGTCAGATTTCCCCAAAGGTTCTGACACCGGCAACGAAATTAATTGCACTGTTCTGAAGATGAATAAAGGCATTTGTGCTGTGATTAAGGAAGCCCGAGCACTCCCTCCCTGCAGGCCTGAACCAACATTCAATAAGCCCACAGCAGCGCCTGCCTGCCTGCCTGATGGACTTTGCTTCCATGCAGCCGCAGAGCCTGACAGGAAACAGAATGCTGTACACACACACACACACACACACACACACTTGTATACTCCTCCTGCAGAGACACACTCAAAACCCACACGCACATATGCAGGCAGAAACCACCCTCCACAACCACACACACATAACACTCTGTGTGCATTCCATTGCACATATAGACAGATTGTTGTAAATGCAAAAACAAACGCAGACCTGTCATTTGTCAAACAGCGGGAGGCGTTACACAAGGCATCATATTATCGGTGAAAACATGTGTGCGAAGTGGAGAGGCAGCTGAAGCCGTCTGAACGGGGCTGTCAATGACGAGCCGCGATAAGAGAATGTTTATGATACTGTACGCAAGATCTGACTGTCTGTCACAGCAAATGGAGCCGTTGTGTGATTTTAAACGTCACCTTGGGTGACAACAGGGCTGCAGAGTTTTATAGCATCTGGGAGTAATAAACTGCAGAAACGATAGCGGGGCTGTGATGAAAGTTGTGGGAACTGTTGAGAGATATAGGGGTCGTCAAGCTTTTATGAACATGGGCTTCAAATTTATGACGGGAATATGTTCGGAAATAACATTTACAATCGATTATTTTTATTTTATTTTATTTTTTTTACTTCTACTCATACTTTAGGGGGAGATTCCTGTAGCTGTTTGAAAATAAAGAATGTAATTGAGAGCAAGAGCCGATAACTACCGCACCGCAGTGACTCATTTCTTCCATGAGCTGTTTAGAAGTTTGAGTTTTAACTGTGGGTTTTCCTCTTCTGTTTTAAAGCTGTTTGGATCGCTGTGTTTTGATAGTTTGGCATCTTCTTACCTGGATCAGTGTCAAATCCTATGAGCCGGAGAGATTTACTTTCTCTGGCCAGCCTACTCATCTCCACTAAACGCCACACATTTGATCGGTCCAGTCAACTTTACTTTGCAAGCTGCGGCCAAATCGTTGTGAGCAGCTTCTCGCTCTCACGATTTTTCCTTGTTTATCTTAAGCTAATCTCTCTGACAAACACTGTTTCACTTTCCCCCTTCACCTACGGTGTTTTACTAACATTCTTTGTGCTTCTCTAGCTGTAACCAGTGTAAAAATCACCCGGGAACTGCACAGTCATCACAGAAATGAAATGTTTGAAAGCTTTTGTAACTTCTAGCCTCGTATTTGGCATTTAAAAGAGGGAATATGTAATATCAGGACACACAAAAAGGAGTTATTGTCCGTCTCCCTTTGCAGCTCACCTAAAGGAAAGTCTAAAAGCCTAGCCTTGGGCTGGCGTTGCACTCAAAGGACTGACATTTGCTGACATCCGGTGTAATATTATCTATTTTCTGCTTTTAAGAGCGCTCTCATTTTCTAAGTTTCCCATAAAAAAAAAGCCCTGAGATATTCAACTGGGTTTGCCCTTGAATTATCCAATTGATCCTCCACCCTTGGGTCTTTCTACACGTTGGGCTTTAATAGACGCTCTGCGATTATTGAGTTTTTTTCTTTCCTTTTTTTCTTCCCCTTCTAGGGCTGGGTTGGGACACAGCAGCAGTTCCAGGGACAAAAATGATTCAGTGGAGATTGGTGTCTCAGCGTTACAAAATTCAAAAGCTTTACTCGGATTAAAAAGAAGCAAAATAACCTATTACAATATTTTAGATCATTATTTAAAAGAGCTATTGAGAAAAATCATTAGCGGCCCAAAGAGATAAAGATTGAAAACCTTTTATTTACCAAATAATGCTCAGTTCCTAGCAGTTTCTGTCGGCTCTGCTGTTGTAGTGCTGTTATTTAGTCACACTAGAGGTTTAGTGAAGGACATACAGCATCTGTCTGTGTTTGTGTTTGTCAGTATGTGCTTGACACTTTTGTAATGACTCAAATATTTCAGTAACTATTGAATTTATTGCCATAAAATTCTGAACAGACATCCATAGTCTCAAGCGGATGAATCCCACTAGAGATCTCTGCTCTCATAAGGTCAGCGTTTTGTTTTCCCCACATACCTTTTAAATTAATTACATTTCCATTCCGTTCCACCATAGCAGTGCTTTCTGTGTATTGCTAATAAGCGCCTGTTAGAATGCTACCGTACTAAACTAAGACAGTGAAGGTACAGACGGGTCACAAATTCAAGGAAAAGCCAGAGGAACGTGGTCTCCTCCAGGATGGCGATGCCCCATCCATCAAGTATAAAGGGTCGACAAATGATTTGATGAATATGAAAATGATGTGAATTCTATGCTATGGCCCAGAGATCAACCTATTTGAACACCTGTGGGAAATTCTGGACCTAAGGTTTGTTCGTTTTGATGCGTGTCCCCCCTTGGTTTGGTATATTTCACACCTTAAACAATCCAGACGAACTAAACTGTATGACTACAAACCACGCAAGAACGTTCACTCCACTTACGGCGGGATCTGTGAAATAAATACAGGAAGAACGTCCTAGCTGCTACTGCTACTACTCAAGCTAGTTCAGTTTGCTTGCTCTGCCACATCCTGGTATGTAAAGAACACATAGCTTACAGGAGCCACAAAATATGATCATGGCCCAATACCTTATTAAGACACTTCGTGTTTTTCCTTTAATTTGTCAACTATCTTCTAGCGTCGGCCCGTTTGCATCATCACTATGAACATATTAGCATTGCGAAGATAGCAGTTCTCTTGCAGTCTCTTTTGTGAATTATGCTACTAGGGAAAAAAGCCACAAATTTTCAAGTGAACAGTTACACTCATTTTCCTATATAGTGTACTTTTTTAATGTTTTTGTGTAACATCTGCTTATGCTTGTGGGCTTATGTGAAGTTTGTGTTGGAGTCGGCGTTGTGCTGGGAACAAGATGTAGAGAAGCAGAAGAGGCAGTGAGGTATTTAGGGATTTTTGTGGAAAATTCAACCCAATTCCTCTATGTAGGAAACAGTTTACATCATGGCTGTAAGCAACCCTACACTTCCTTCATGATTGTTACACATTTAACCTTTAAATTTAGGCAAGTGCCATTATTAAATTTGTAAAATAACGGTGTCCCCCAAAGTGCAGAGACAAAAAAAAACAGATAATAACATGTTAACTCACTCACTTTTCCAACAATATATGTATCTAGTTTTGAACATGGCATTCTCTCTCCTCTTGCCTCCTGGCTTCCAGTCTGCATTTCAGGAGGAGCTGCATTTTACTCAGCCATGACCGCAGCCCCAGAGAAAGCTGCCAGACATTTCTCCTCTCCGCTCTTGATGTCATTCATTGAAAAAAGGAAAAGAAAAACAGTAGAAAAACATATACTTTGATGGCAGTTTAGTGTAACAACGAAAAACTATTGAAAGAATGAAGAAAAAACAAATACCACTATGATAGTTTGGCAGAAACCACACAATGGAATAAAGGAGAAAAAAGGGGAAACTTGGCAGAAAAAGAAGGTGGTAACATGTACACAAGGTCCTGGATTAAAACATTACACAATCTGAAACAATGTGGCAATGATCTGCTTTAGTTCACTGTTCAATGCAAAAACCTCATGGTGACATTTCACAGGGTCAAACCAGTAAGTTATGATGTGTGGCCTTTCTTTCTCTTTCAAACTTTAATGAGATGTAGCATTACAAACTGACATTAACCTAGAGCTGATTGCATTATGATTAGAACCATAGAGGTGGTCCATGCAGGTGAGCTTTTGAGAATGTGAAGGCGTAGCAGAGACGGGAGTGGAGGTACTTCATCCGTCAGCAACCTGTCGGTCTGCCTGGGTGATTCATGGCCTCCATTTTGTGTCAAAATCTCACCACAAATCAGTCTGCCATGAAAAGCAGTATGGCACCCACTCTGTCTACAGACAGTCAACACAGAAATTCTCAGATGTGTGTCAGAGATATGGAAAAGACCAAGTTTCCAACTTGGGGGAAATGTGAAGCACAAAACACACACCGAATGGTTTTCATTTGCCCAAGTCGCCAGCTGCTGTTTCCCCACAGTTCTTTAATAATTCAGAGCCAGAAGACAGGAAGCAGCCATGTTTGCTGTATTTATCACCATGTTTGTTACCTTAGCACCTTGCAGTACCCACAGCTCCCACCTTTAAAACATGTTTATTAGGGTTCTTTCAACAGAATGGAAACAATAAAAGCCCCATTGGTCTGGAGTCACAATGCCACTCCTGTGCTGTGACCAACTAGTACATGAATTATTTCCATTGAAAGCCCCCCTCGTTTTCCCATCTTGTTTATAGCTCTTCTCAAGTTTTTAAGTGTGCGCCATCGCCCTGGTTTTCCCCATTCTTTCCCTTCTCGTTTGAAATGTAACGCCGGCAGAATAATGGAGAATTACCCTGTCTATAAAAAGCTCCTGAAGTCAGGAGGTGCACTACTGCCAAACGACATTGAAAGCAATTACCGTATGTTTCAACACCCTTTTCATAGGAAGGGATCTGTCTCGAGGGCCACTCACCAATGCGTATGAGACTCATTTGGTTCATATTACCATATCCTGCCGCAGCACAGTCGAGCCCCGGCTGTCACTGCCTCATCTATTCAGCATCTCGGTGATGTGAGTGTGATGGCCGTGTCCTTTTATTGGCAGAGGGAAAAAAAGTGGCGAAAATGCAAACACACCTTTGTTTTCATTTCCCCAGCATCCCAAAAACATTCAGTCATCAAGCAGGCAGTGATTCCCTGCTACCCCCGGTGACCCTGTGCAAGTGAAAAATGAGATTAAATAAAGGAGGGGGGGGGGGATTCTCTTCTTTTCTATTGTGGTATCGTCAGGGAACTGTGAATTCAGGCAGATTAAGGAGAGCCCTATCACATCCTCTTCTCAGAATACAAAGCTATTGTTGAATGTCACAAAAGGGGCGAAAGAATTCTCAATAAAACGGCGGAAAGACAGTGTGATTTGTTCCCCTCCTGCTGTTTCATCTCCCCGGATATTTCCAGTACCACCTCCCTTCTCACACAAACCCCCCCCCTTCCTCCTCCTCCTCCCCTGTCCCCTTCTGGCGCTTGAACTCTGGGTGGGTTTGTTGTTAATTGGCTTCAGATTGCAGAGATAATACCATCTTGTGTGGAGCGCAGCTTGGCTCAGTTGCGTTGGGTTTTCCCTGGTTGGGCCTTGAGTTAATGGCGTCAGTAAAGTAAGTACAGTAGTCATACAGAGGAGGATGTGTGAGAAAACAGTCTGCTATGCATCTGCTCAGCAGGCAGCGCAGCCGGCAGGAGGAGGTCACCCAATCATTAGCGCCCGGGGGATGATGTCATCCCGCTGAACGCCATTCAGCTCCACATGTATCCCTGCCTCAAAGAACGCATCATCACCGCTGTCCTGCTGAGTCAGCTGGGTGTAGGTTGTCTCTGAGTGGTATTTGTGTGTTTGTGTGAGTGTGCATGAGGAAAAGTATTGTGCTAACAAGACTGACATAAAGGCACAAACATCTATTACTCTGAATGGATGAACTGGAAAGAACACTTGAGGTAGCATCTGATGCTTTTCAACTGATGTTCACACAATAAAATTCGAGCTACCTACCCAGAGTGTCACCATGACAGCTCAACACTGTCAACAATAAAATTATAGTGTAATTCTACCACTCACGTACTTCCTACTTGAGTCCAAAAGGAGAGGAGAAAGAAGTAAGTTGCCATGGATATTCTGTTTGTTTTCATAGTCCGAGTTTGAGACGAGAGAAAGTCTATGTGTACTTGTTTATGGGAAAATATGTTTTGCAGTGGCCTGGTCGCTTCTGGTGAGACGAGGAATGTTTCCATCACCGAGAGTAGCCAGGAAAGACACACAAGATCCATGAGAGGTGGTGCATTTGCTTTCAATTTCCCCCAACGATCCCTGAAACCAAATCAGAGCAATTTCATTGGAGGTCAAACTTGGCATGTGTTACGGTCTTCTCTTCCTACATCACCCCCTTCTGACTTTCTCTAGGATAATATTTTCTTTCACAGGCAAAGAACATGTTTGATCAGCCCTTTTATTAGAGGCGAGGCTCGCCTCAGGCGTACCTCCTCCTTCCCGCCCCTTCTCACCGCTGTCACTGTCTGTCCGTCCTTACCGCCCAGCGCTCGTGGCAGGGAAAGTCGAGAGGGGAAAAGGACTGCGCTGGAGGATTCAAATGTGGGATACAGTGCCAGAACAGGCCCCGACACTTCGGCGTGAAGGGTCATATTATGTTCCGAGATTGGCTTTCCGCTACGAAGCCACTCTCCTCCATGATCAATAAGACAAGTCGTCTGTGTGCATTAATCGCACAAGCCGCCCACATGCAGGAATGTGCAACACAGGGAAAATCTCAGAGAATGTACTTTCACTTCTGCACAAACTGTTGGAGGAAGGTAGAAGACGTATTCAGATCCTTTACTTAAGTAAAAGTACTGATACCACATGATGAAGCTACAAGTAAAGTTCTGTATTCAAAACCATAAGTAGAATTATTATCAGCAAAATATATTCAAAATATGAAAAATCAAAGTAGTCATTGTGTAGTAAAATGGTCCCTATTTGATGTTTTAGGATTCACATTACTGCAGCTTATTACCGTTTCATTTTACTGCCGTACATGTTTAAGGCTGAGCTCATTTGAACTACTTTATAAACTGTTGGTAGTTTAATCTACAATAATGCATCATATTCTATAAGATCATCATATGTTTGTAGCGTTGCTGTCCTGTGAGAACCATGTATCTGTAAAAGGTAAACTTTTCATGAGCTCAGAAAAACAGGCCTGTTTCCATTTTTTTTGACAGTGTATTTTCCAGCAAATCCAAGAGGGTTTTTAAAGAGTTTATTTAGCTTAAGAAGGAGAACTTTGAAATTCAACCCATAAAGAAACATATTCTTCAATTGTAAAAATTGGAATCTGTTATGTAGTTCAAAGTATGTTTCTTCAAACCACAGATACGTGTAATCTCAATTTAATTTGTCAACGAAGGATCCACTACTTTTTGGCATTTCCATTTTGGTAGTACAATTGGAAGTACAATATTTGCTTCTGAGATGTAGTGCACTAAAAGTATAAAGCTGCAGAATATGGAAATACTCAAGAACAAGAACGTCAAATTTGTACTTAAAGGGGTTATATGCAGTATTGATATTCCAAACTATCAACAGCAGAGGGAAGTTGTGAACCAGAACGCACCCATGGCTACCAAAAACCACCAACGAATTAACACTACGTCTCAACAGACGGTATTACACACTGAATAAAGTCTGCACAATGGTATCATCAAATTTTCGCCTTCAAACAAAAATTCAGACAGCAAGTCAAAGTAACACTGCAGTCTTCATAAGCTTCATAATCAAACTCACCAGTGTAGAAGAAGTTGTGAGTTCAGCATCAAACTTCATTCTTTTACTTCAGAGCTGGGTCCAGTGTTGAAAACAACGGGAATGCTTCTGCTTTTTTGTATCACTTTTGTCACTTTCTTTGACTCTGAAAGTTACTTCTTGCCGGTTCTCATTCTCAGAGTGACTCACTACTCCCTCTAGTGGTCACCTACAGTCACAGTGACATGTCGGCCTGTGGCTGTGAATAAATTCAGTGCATATCTCTACAATACAATACAGTGGAATCTTTGGCACAATGTCAGAACTCTTTATTCTAAATGTTCTACTCATAATTTTAGGTAATTTTTTGAACATATTGAAGTGGATAGAGTACGTATAGCTCGTTTAAATACAGTACTTGAGTAAAAGTACTCACAGTAATCATATTCCACCACTGCAGACTGTCAAAGGAATAGATAGCAGAAGCCCTACAGAAAGTGCTGTTTTTATGTTCCCCTCATTTTTAGAAGTTGTGCACTGGCAAGCAAATTTCAGCTGAGCAACTCCCTTTCCCTTGTGAAGAAAAAAAAATACCACTTAAGGTCTTCCTTCTTTGTTCTCTGCATCAGTCAAAACCCCCCATGATTTACACTAGGGTTAGGTCAGAGGCATTGTTTGAAGGCGAGCTCCGAATTCCAGCTGCATTGTGTGTTTCCTCTATTTTTGAGTATGACTTGCACATCTTGACCATGAAGAGTAGAAAGTGCTCGTGCCACCGTGCCCCAGATGAATCCTCAGGGACAGGTGGACAAGAGTCAGTTTCCTGACTGCATTGTCCAACGAGAATATCCTGTTTATAACAGCTGGATGATCCACAGAAGAATGATGGCAACCGGCATGCTTTGAATTGGGGATTTTTAAAGTAGAAGTGGGAGATCAAAAATGAATGCACATGACTGAGACAAAACAATTAGTCTCCTGATAACGAGTCGACCTTCCTTTTTCTTTGTCTCTACATAAGATAGTGGGAGGTTTGCAGACATCGCTTGCCAAACATCTTTGTTCTATGTTTAAATTTCAGATATATTTCTCAATCTTATCAAAAATACCCCTCCTGTGTAGTCACTCACACACAGCTCTTGGCAAGCCAAATGTTTATTAAGGGGCTTTCTTTTTTATTTCATGTTGATGGATTACCTTGTAGAATTTACAGGGGAATGCATTATAAATCACTGCTGTACTGACCTTTCTTTATAAAATGCGAATCAAAAGCCAGAGCTGATTTGCACAGGGGGTTGGGTGTAAACGATAAGACTGCTTCGGCTGTCCAGGCATTTGTCGGACAGGGATATTAAACCACCAATATAAAGCACTGGATGGTAAAGAAAGTTGTGAGTTATTGCCGTGGACAGAACATATCCTCTTCCGTTCCATATACAGGATTACTGTTATTGACAGGCCCAGTGCTGAGTGTTCTCACCGTGCTTTATATGGTCTTGTTCTGACTAAATGGATCCTGTGACTAAGTGCCTATAAAGGTCAAACTATCAGCAGACATTAATGCAAGGCTTCCAACCTTGGGATCAAATACTAATATTGTGGCTCTTTTAAAGGCGTTATTTGTAATATTTCTACTTTAAAACTTTGGACAATTACCTAAAACTATCATCAGATTGCGAAGTAACAGCTTTGATGCAATGTCAAATTTGCCAATGTATTGTATTGCAGAGATATCAGCAGCAGTTAGCGTGCTAAACAGCAAGCCCTGCAGCATCCTGCCTCGTAATACCTCTTTGTAACTCTAGAGTGAGTAGTGAATCACTGTAGTGTCCAGTCTGCCCTTTTTTCACTAAGCGGTAACTCAATAAAATAGCTTGTTCACATTGTGTTTATTGACATACATTCACGTTTGGTCATTTCATTCTACAGACGTGAAACAACTACAAATAACGTTAATGTTGACTCAGTGAACTGAATATGACACCGTTGAATGGAAACAAAATGAAAGTGAATCAATAAAATTTTTCTCAGAAGCTGAACATTGTTGGAAATAGTTTATAAGTAGAAGCCAACAAAATATAGAACATAGGCCTAGCCCGTTTTAGATATTTTCATCACACCAAAGTCACTCAGTAACACAAACAAACCAACAGATCGAGGCTTCGGTAGACTAGCAAATGTGTTCTGCAAATTAAAATGACTGTTTTTGTCAAAGGAGTCTGGTGGCTTTGAAGAGAGTTTCAGTACTTTAGTTCCCTGTCATATAGCGTACATATTGACTGGCTTCAGCAGTCTGGCAGTGGACAACAACACAACTTACTTGAAAAAATGCTGCCCCCTTCTGCTGATAGTAGGAGTTCATTTTAATTTGTGATCTTACAAATTATACCTTTAAAAACAAAAGTCTATGCTAGTGTTTTTAGCTCAGTAGCATGCTTTACGCGGAGATACATATCTTTTTGAGCATGTTGCTCTAAATGAGATAACTATTTGACAGAGATTATCCATAGGAGAGGCTGCTAGGCTAGAGTATTAACAAAAGGCAACTCCTCCTTCCATGCATTTTTTCACGCCAGCATGCTCAAAGTGAAATTGGTTGCTGAGCCTCCTAATGCACCAGTCTCCCCTGTCAATGGGTGATTAGCTGAAAGGGCTTTCATATTACGGCCAAAGTTGCAAGGCTCCTTTCAGACGAGAGTCTCGTAAAAGTTCGGGAGGTTCACTTTTCTCATTAGGTTGGAGTCAGCTTCGATTTCCTGTGCGAACGTGGAGTGGCAGGCCTTCGGTGACTGTTCTAAATGTAAATCATGGCTGAATGGAATTACACCGACAGGCAGACATCTGTATTTTAATTGGCCCCTGGCCACCGGCCCCCCTCTCTTTACCCCCACCTTTCTAGCCCTTAGCAACAGGCTCCCACAAAAACATTAATTTATAGCCCTGGCGCTAGAATACACCCCATTTGTGTGTGCAGAACAAGGGGAAAAAGAGTGTGTAGCCTACATGGCAAAAACAATATTTAGCAGATGAGATCACTGCTACCATCTCCATTGTAGCATCAGCATGACAAGGCAGCCCAAAAATATTTCGCTTGGCGGATTGCGGTAGGTTTCTGCACCCTTTGCCGGCATGTGTTTGTTTTGACTCGAGGGTGCTTATTTTCACTTTAGGCTATCTGGCCATAGGCTGCTAATTGTGAAGGGATCTGGACAAAATGCTGTGTTTTGAAGAAAGGGATTATTTGAATCAGTCAACTCCTCCAGTGAAGTCTTGGTGTGGGGCCACCGTTTAACCAGGGTGGTCACTGGGCAGTCGAAAAAAAAGGCTGGGGGGAATAAACAGAGGAGGAAATTAGAATAATAAACTAATAGAATAATGTAGAGATGAAAGAGATGGTGATAGATGATGAGAAAACTTGAGTGCAGGCTTTAGGATGTGTGGTAACGCAGATGCAAACCTCAATGTGTTGTTAGTTAATAGTGACAGAAAACCACAGAAGGCTGTTTTGTATTGGAGGGAAGACTTAGGGATGGGCTCGAGCTCAGACCTCTGATGGATTTATGGATAATGTGTTTATTGTACAAGCTAATTGTTAGAGGATCTAGGCTGCATGGTGCGTTAGGAGAAAGGGGATTAGTCCGATCAGTGTATCCCACCGGTGGAATGTGTGGCAGGGGTCCAGAGTGCTCAGTTGGGGCGTACGGAGGACAATCGTCTGGACTGGAAAACGGAGGAACAGGGACAAACAAGACGTGGGCAAGAAAGATACAAGGGAAATGAAGACGAGAGAAGTCTGAATACAAACCCTGAAAGAACGGTGCTCTCTCAGCTTTAAGAGAAGAGAGCTCAGGCTGAGATTGAGCCCAAATTACCGCGTGGGAATAATTCTACTATGGATTTTCTTTTGTCCGTTTACTTTCTTTTTTGCTTTTATTTATTTCCCTAAGTTTTTTTTTTTTCACCCTCTAATCTGCCATTTGCCACAGGATTTACATCCCAGTATTGAGTACACCCAGAGAACCACTCAGCGGAATAAGTCCATTACTCACTCAATTACTGGAACAGCATGGCCTGCTGGGTCGGGTTTAGGGAGAAGCAGGAAGGAAGGTCTTGTGGCTACTGCAGGGTTTTAGTATGTCAACGCTTTTGGCTAAATTCAGCTCCGTGTCTTTCTACAGCTCTCCTCTCATAACCAGGAAGTGGTGCACAACATGTATTTAGCCCGCTTTGATTGTAGCCTCATATGGGTTATTTGTCATTTAATTTTGTGCTACGTAGCTATGTGGTGATGAATATTAACATAATACGCCCTTCCCTTGACGTTCTGTTGTTTTTAGCCGTATGTACATAGATACTTTAATTACAGAATAGAAAATGTGATTTATTATAGAGTGTAGCGCATGCTCTTTTCCCCAGGGCACCGCTGAACAGCTTGCCATTGTTGCAATCTGTGCGATACTGAGTAGGGAACACACCGGGGTCCCTTCTGTCCTGTATGTAACCATATATGGAGCAGTCACTGGTGAAATTATTTGCTTTGTGTGGGAATCCTCTGAGAAAACGCGCACACATCCACATTCTCCGTCCTATTGTTTATTTCAGTGCGGTGCGAGCTCTATCGAACACCATCTTAGCTTTCATCTTGATATCATGTGGCCAGGACTTCCTCTCCGTTAGTTTCTACAGACATCTGGTATTGTGGATTTTGGGTCAGGGGCCCCCGCTCGAGAGAAAAGATGAGATATTAGCATGTGGAGAAGCAGAGAGAGAGAGAGAGAGAGAGAAGTAAAGACAGACAGGAAGGAAAGGGAAGGGAAGGGAAGAAGAGAAAGTGTGTGAGAAAGAGGTGAGCTCGGAGAGGCACACGTGCATTCGCACACATGCGGCATAAATCATCACAGACTCAAAGTTAATAGAAAATGGCAGTCCCCGCAGTCTGCCAAATCAAGCCGCTGCTTCCTCAGTCTATTCTGTAATTGCACAGAGTGCTGATGGGGTTGTTTTGCGGCAGCTCCACAGAGCTAAACAAAAACAGGCAGGAATGAGCCTCACGTCGGCTGTGGCTGAACCTTCAGGGGGAAAAGGTGGGGAGTCAGGGGCAGCTGTGGTTGTCAGAAAGGGGAGCAGGGCTGGGAGATTGCTTTGGGATGGGTTTTTAGCTGATGGGGATGGTGTTTGATGGGTGATGGATCCAGATTATCTGCTGCATCAGTATTTGTGGCTAGGCCTGGTTCGACACTATCGCACTCTTTATCAGATTCAGGAAATAGAAGCTGCCCACCCTGCCCTGCTCTTTCTACTGTCCATAACCATTTGTGTCCATGCTCACAGTTTTTTTCCATCAAGAGATCACTGAGGGGCCTTTAATACCTTGAACAATATCTATAAATGTTACAAGTAAGCTGATCATCAACATCAGTGATATCAGTGATAAGTTCTAAGCCAAGGAATGAACAAACTCAGTGTGTGTGCTTCAGTGTGTAGGATTTTTGGTGCTTTAGGAAGCTCTAATTGCACAAACTGAAAATAATATTCATAATTATGTTTTTATTGATGTATAATCACCTGAAAATGACAATCGCTGTGTTTTGGTTTTTTTTACCTTAGAATGAGTCGTTTATATCTACAGAGGGAGCAGGTCACAGAGTCTACTGTGTTTCTGCAGTAGCTTTTTTCTGTTTGATGACAGGTGGCATCCAGCACTAGGATGCATTATTGTCACCTACTATGTTTGAGTGTTATTTCCCCTTGACCAAAAAGCCCAGAATGAACAGGCTCCAACAACTGTCTTCTATTTTGCATTTTTCTTAGCGGCCACCGTAGGGGAGGGTGAGGTCAGGGGTATTCAGGTGGCTGCAGTATGTAACTTCACTGTTAGTTGCGACTAAATATTATACATTTAACCTTTAAATCTCCTGCTGCATTATACGTATACTTTAAAGCTTCAGTGTGTGAAATATTTGGTGATATCTAGCAGTGCGGTTGCAGATGCCCTCACCTCATCCTCCCCTATGGTGGCTGCTAAAAACACAAAAGGCCCTTGTTAGAGCCAGTGGTTTGTCTGATCTGGGCTTTTTTCAGTTAAAGTCAACTATGGTCCACACTCAAACATAGTAAGTGATGGTACTTTAACAGTGGATGCCACCCACCACAGAACAGAAAAAGATGTCCGTTCTGAGCTAAAGTAGAAACATGGTGGTGACTCCATGGACGCGACCTGCTCCCTTTGTCAATATAGGCGTCTCATTCTAATGTAACAAAAACACAATTCTTACTTTCAAGTGACTATACACTAAAATTATATTCCATATCTGTAATGAGATCGCCCTAATCTTCCACACTGGACTTTTAAATGTAGAAGTTGAAAATATTTTGTGTGTTTGTTCTTTGAGTCAGGATCATTCTTTGATCATTTACAGAACTAGAGTACTTAATAATGGTCAGTCAGCTGGTGTTCATTTGGGTTGAAATAATCTCCTACTCGTCTGTTTAATCTTACGGTGTTTGATCTTAGCCCAAATATATTGTAATAGTGCCACAGAAAACATCACGTTTTACCTCTCATTTTACACAGTTACACTTCAGTGCTGACCATCTTGTCTTTGGCGTTAAAAACAAGACATGCAAAATGCATTCCAGCCGGAAAAAAACATTTTAAATCTCCTCTGTCTCGCATTTCTGGAGCCATAAATGACACTTTCACAGATATGAGTTGCAAGATAAATGTTGAATGTCATAAAATAAATCTGAGGCTTATTTTAGACTTAAAAATGAACTTGGCTCACTCGGTAGGTTGTCAAGTCTTTATCATTGAGGGATAACTGTTTTGGTGTGTTTTAGCTTTTACTTCTCCTTTACAGATATACTGTATATTGAAAAATTGCTCAATGGGCCATTTCATCCGTAGAACAACATTAATTATACTTCTGGTTGTGTAAATGGCAAAATTGAGGTCCGCATTGAAATAACTAACAATTAATGGGTGGATTGTCATGATATTATTGACATTCATGATCCCCAGAGGAAGAATCCTTACACCTGCTGAATCTGACTTTTTAATTGGCACCAATATTTGGTGAATCTTTACACCTACTCAAACAAATGTACAAATGTACATACATGTACCAGAGGGACTGGCAAAAAGTGTCATTCAGTCATTCATGGTTCCCACATGATGTATACTACTGACTTTTCTCTAAGCCCCACTATGGGATTGACATTTGACATTTTTAATTAAATATCATGACAACTATGTAATGAACTGTCAAGACATTTGGTATACATATTCATACCCAGCTGTGCAACTTTGGCTTTATTTATTGCCAACATCAGGTCTAAATTTCATTTTGTTCCTTACTTTGGTTTATGAATACCTGGAAAATTCATCACCCTCTGTGTCATTTGTGTTAAGCGCTGGTTGGAAACTGTTAGTACACTGACAGTCTAAATAGAAATGTGAATATGGCCAACACAATATTATACCATCTGCATTCTGAGCTTGTTAGCATGATGACATTAGCCTGTAGTCATTATGCCTCAAAGAGCTGCTACCTTAGCATTACTGTAGGATGTAGTATTTCAGTCTAAGGTGGGGTTTCACAAACTTTTTTAGTTCAACACCATAGAGAAAACAATTCCGTGATCCATTTTGTTGTCCCCACTTTAAGTTTGGGAATGCCAAGTGTAAGGTATTAGCATTAGAATAACAGTGGTGTTCATGAAATTCTGACATTCATGACATGGCATAGACTCTTTTAAATGTAACCTAACAAACGCTAAAGAAGCTAAATTCGTGATGATGTATTTGCTCAAAGCAACACTATTTGTAACATCTTTCCCTCATCATCACATTCAGCTCTGGTCATGGTATGTTTTGTTGTTGCATAAGTAAAGAGAATGCTTTGACCCTGGGATGCACATGAAATTCAGCGACTTCAAATTACACATTGACCGAATGGGAAACAACATGCAGGCACTCAGCAGTCCGTCTTATCTGCTAAGCCACCAGGGCTTCAATCACCCTCTCTTAAGCCCAAAGATTGAGGCTTCTTAGAACATTATTCTTTCATCCGATTGAAAGTGGGGACAAATAGAGCGATGGGCTGGAGTGGGGTTTGCTCTCGTTTCCCTTAAGAGCCTGAATGCAAGGACAATTACTGAGTTTGTGGGCACTGCGATCGGGAAGAAAACCACTCTAAGTCTGTGTGGGATGTTCTGTCTTTCACTAATCTTCCCTTCCCAAGTAGGCCAGACTCTTCTGGGGAAAGTCTGAAGAATTTCAAAGAACTTTGCCATTTGCTCAATTCTGTCTTTCTGCACCGTTTTCCACCGACGGCCACAAAAACTGAGAGTGGCACGAGGCTATTGCAGTCAAAGAGATTGTAAACAGCTATTTTGTATCTGAAATAGCAATAATAGTTGTCATTTATGTTACCACAAAATAACAGCAGCAGCCTTTAAAAATAAGGCCATACCTTATTCATCAGCACCTTGTCATATAGATGTCGCAGTACCACTCATTAGATGCATTACAAACAATTCAAAGAAAGTCGGCTCAATACAGCATGAAGAGCATTCATTTCCATGTCGGCGAGTCTTTTATCTCGTGTTCACTATAAAGCACATGTTGATTCATGTGAAATGACAAGTTGAGAGACACCCAGCATGGGTTTAAATCTGAGTAATAATCAAGTGTGTTGAGAGTGACCTGATGTCCCTGGCATAGAGGCAGACGGGCTTACAGCTGCAAGTGGAGTGTGTCTTTTTTCTTTTTCTTTTTTTTGCCTTTTTTAATTACAGGCTAGGCTTAATTGACATTTCTTAGTGGTTGGTAATCACATCAATTAAAATGTGATTCCTGAGCCACAGTCCAAAGTGGAGAGGGGGTTCCTTTTTATTGAAGAGAAAATACGTCAGTTCCATTTATTAGTGCAAGATAACTTTCCCAATTTGTCACCTAGATATAGTTTCTTTTTGTCTGGAGAGTTGAATTTTCTGACAGAACCATTTTTTTTTCTCTTTATGGCATTGATACATATTTGGAAGCAATGAGACACTTTTAAGTTTCACATACTACATACATAATCAGATATCCATTTCTGGGATTCCCCGAGGAGTAACCTCTAAGATGGACTTACTATATAGTGTCTTTAGTGAGCTTTCACATACTTCCGTGGGAGTAAAGTGAAGTCACAGCCTCCATTACTGACTCATTTTAAGATGCCAACTTCAAATACCTCATCCATGGATCTATGAAATAGGCCTTCTCTTATTGTACCACTTCTTATGCTGAGCCATGGAGTACATTTCTCATCTCAAATGGTCAGGTCTATTCTGCCAAGGTACTCAGAGCATCATATATTGAAAGTCTGAGCAATGAAAAGCCTGAACATGTGCTTGCAACTGTCTGATCATCACTGCCCCATCATTGAGGTTTTGATATGTGGACTCAAGGTTATTTTGCTGATATTATACTTTATGTGGAAAAGAAAAATCTCGTAATGCTTATCCAATACCCTGGGATACATTAGAACATGCAGTAAGGCACATAGTCTTATGTAGAGACTTGGAAATACATAGTCCTTATGTTAACCAACCTTAGAGTGCAGCTCCAGGTGTAATCATTGTCTTCTCGTGTGGTGGTCTAGTTGGACTAGACTGAAATAATGAGTCATGCCAACCTGAAGAACCTGAATATTGTTTCTTTTCCTTACTCTTTTGCTCCCTGCAGAAATGAACAAATAACTGTTCATGTTGTAACAATGCTAAAGGTAAAGGTTTAGTTACTCATTTAGAAATAATGACAACTGGTTTAAAGGTCTGGTGTGTAAGATTTAGGGGATCTATTTGCACAAATGTAAACAGCATCCGCCATGTTGTGCCACCATGTTGCTACAGGAGCTCTAAACAGATTTCCTCTTCTTTTTTCTTTTTTACAGCTGGTGGCATCCAGCGTTATTGGATTACTGTCACTTACTATGTTTAAGTGTGGACCAGAGTTAATATCCTCTTCACTAAAAAGCCCAGAATGAACAAACCAAACACTGATTCTAACAAGGGCCTTTTGCGTTTTTAGCTGCCACTGTAGGGGAGGATGAAGGGCTATTCAGTTGGTTGCAATCTGCAACTTCACCACTAGATGCCACTAAATATTACACACTGGCACTTAAAAGGTTGAGTATGTAACTCACTGAGTATATGTTGTGCTGGGACCCGATCGTTTTTAATAAACTCCATTTCTAAGATAAGTGCTATCTCGGTTGGCGGCATCCATGCTAACAGCCTTTAAGGAAAAATGTTGATGTTTGGCTTTTCCTTGGTTTTTGGAGCCACAAGTGACCATATTTGAACAGGAGGGTGGAGCTCAGAGGGGTAAAGTTTGCCTAACTAATGCTAACACACTCAAAGCACCGACCACACTGCTAACTAACACCATTATGTTAAATGGCACCAAGTAATTTCAGCTTCTTGATAAATGTCAACACATACAGCTGTGTTCCATAACAGTAATATCAACTTTTCGTAATGTATAAACACACTAATTAGCAAGTTATCTGACACACTGTATTCATCATATTCTCAGAGGCGCTACTGTAGAAATGATTATCGGTCCAACTTCCTGTGAGCTAGCAGAAGTAACAGTAAGCTAGTCAGTTCCCTATGGTCAGTCCCAGTTTGAGGATAGCCGCGGCTACCTGCTAACGGCGGCTCTTTCGAAAGTAATTTGTCTTTAATTTAGTAAATAACTGCTGTACTGCTTTGTGTTAACAGATATTTAACCAAAAGAGCATTTTCTAAAATGCAGAGTTCTATTACGCAGTTATGATAAGGACTTCTCCAGCGCTAGCAGAGCATTAAAACATGGAGATGTGGTTATGAGAGACTGACAACCAGACTGAGGTGGATATATAACACTAATGTAACAAGCTAATTAGTATTTTTAGTGTTTGTGTAGTGTAGCAATGCTGTTGGAACGCTGTCGCTGTTCAGAGAGCAGAAAATATTCACCAAAGAAGTTACAGTGGAAATATACGTAATGCTTTATTAGCATTAGTGACTTTATTGGCTCAAGTTACTTTACATCCACGGTGAACCATCACACGCCGGTATGTTGGACAGGACTATGACGGGCTTTAACAGTTGACTGCAGCGGCGTAGGTTATTTATTATATTCTGACTGTCTGACAATATGGGTGATAAATAACAGTTAACACTAAAAGCATGAGCAAAGCCGAGTTCATCTCTTCTAACGTCCTAACACAGAAACCACCTCTCCTGTCTGTCTTCAGCCTCACCCCGAGTGACAGCCTAGATAAACACAGCTCCGTCTGTTTTACCATACAGTTGTTTGATGGCCCTTTTATTCATAGACTGTTGTCATTATTATCATTATTATTATGATTATTATTATCCTAGATTTTTATTCCAGCAGGTTCAGCCCTGCCGCTGCACACAGGTGATGATCATCAGTAATTAACACAGTTGGTCGATCGCCACAGTGTTTTCTCATACACTTTTATTCAACAGAAGGAGAGACCCTCCCTGTTTCCTCATTACAGTGAAATAAACACAAAATACAGACACACTGAGCATGAAGTGAGTGTGACTGAATACTGAGATTGTTCACTGCTTCTGTAACAGAGTCACTAATGTAGCTAAACATGCTGGTGTGCGTTATCTAAGGCCAGTTCTTCTGTTACAGCTCCCATCTCTTGACAGTAGAACAGAATTATGATCACATTATCACGTTTGAGGTGTCACAGGTGTTATTCCCACTTGTTTTATTTCCCATCCAGTCTTAGGAAGAGTAGAATCAGTGTAGCGTTATCAAGGAAAACACGGGTTCTAGTTAGGTGTTGGAAGTTGCGTGACGCGTAGGAATAAGGTCAATAATCCTATACCAAATGAATGCTAACACTAGCTAATAAAGCGAAGCTAACAGACTAAACAAACAGACTACAGGGTGATATAACTCTTCAACCACAACTACAGTAGAGCTGACTCATTTTTGGAGTTAGCATTTTGAGGAACTGTAGGTTTTAGCACTTGTGAGTTGGCTTCATTTTTCAGCTGTGGAGGTTGCCACTTGAAAACTAATGATATTCCCATTAGCCTTAGCTGTATTTTGTGTTTATTAATATTTTAGCATGCTAACAAGCTGGTAAAAAACAAAAATAAAAAATTACAGGCCATGTTAACAATGCAGCATGTTAACAATGTTACTTTGAGCAGGTTTTAGCATGCTGGCATTAGCTCGAAGCACTACTATGCATGCTGCAGTCTTTTTTTCATTAAAAGTACAGATAATTAGATTCTTTTTTGGCAAAATGCATGGTCTGGCTGTTTTACTATTAGTTCAAAAGTTCACAATATGTAATTAGTAGCAGAAAGTTACAGGCCATAGAGAATTCACAGATGAAAGCGAGTGTGGCCTCAGAAGCCTGTGAAGGACTGCAGGCAGGGCAGATGCACAGGGCTCCAGATAAGTTTGGGCAAGTGTGTAAACAATTTGAAACCTCAAGGCCAGCTGCCATTAGTAATGGATGCTTAACCCAAACTGAAGTGATGTACTCCCCGCCCAAAAAAGCTGGAACAGGCTGAATTAGCGCAAGGACCTTTGACACAGTAATGTAAATAAGAGAGGCGCTGAATTTACAGAGAGCCTTTTTTCCCCCTACCTTTGAAACCACTCGGAGATCAAGAGAGGAAATTTATGTCCCTTGTCTTGAATAGGGGTGGAGAAGGAGAGGAAACACTGTAAAACGTAACTGCCTCATGAGCAGGACACAATCAAAGCCAACGTCTTTTATCAGATCTAAGCAATTGGCAGTAATGAAGCAAATCAAAATCTCCGAAAAGGGAAAAACATCAAGGAATACGGAGAGCTGGTATCGCATTAATACCTTCTGTATCTAACATCCAGAACATATGCTCCTTCTCATTTAATATTTACCATTATTCAGAAAGATCTTAAGAATTCAGCGGGGTATACAATCCAGTTACCCCTCCTTCAAGCTTATGATGACGGATCCAATGAAAGTGAGGTGACTGAAGCACACAGGTTCTTCAGATGAGTTCAATTAAATGTTAAATATATTGAGAGTAAAGACAGGATTGAATGATTAGTGTTTGCAGCTCCTGTACAGTATGTAAGGGTTTGTGTGTGTGTGTGTGTGTGTGTGTGTGTGTGTGTGGACATGCGAACCTCCACATGTGTCTCACTGAATTTCAGAATCTACACAGGCAGAATGAGAGATGAGATAAATCAGAGTGCCATACAGTAATGGTGCGTGGGTTTCACAGAGTATGTTTTAAGTCAAGAGGTGTGTGTGTGTGTGTGTGTGTGTGTGTGTGT
>JAPQRN010000017.1:11840817-11859745 GCA_037367275.1 Coranthus polyacanthus | reverse complement strand
AGATAACTACCTGGGCTTGTATTTAGCTTTCACTTGGTGTGTGTGTGTGTGTGTGTGTGTGTGTGTGTGTGTGTGTGAGAGAGTGTGTGTTAAAAACCCAGAACCAGTCTGACGCCAGCACCACGGGGCGTCTGGTCTCAGCTCAAACCCCCTCAATCCCTCCCCTTCCACCCAAAACAGAGGCGCACATGACAACACACACACACGCACTCTCATGCACATGTTTCTTGCTGGTGTGTTAATCCCATTGCTATGTAAGGGGCAGTACCACGGGGACTCTCATCAGCCTACCTGTCAGCCCCCACCAGATCAGCTCTCAAATGGCAAAACGCAACACCCAGCGGGGAGCCCATACATCCAAAGGGCCGACGGCTCAGACCTCGCTTCTGCTCTGTGGCGTCGTTCGGAATCCAAAACAAATGGGTACATTCCTCAAGCGCACGGGGTTGGTGCAGCGGGTTCACATGACGAATACCGGCCGCACACACCAAACCGCTTTTCAAGTGATTTCGCTGTCGCAGGCTAATTTCCACTGTTGGAATAAAATCATGACAGTTTTGCTGGAGTTGAGGTCAAAGGTTGACAACCGCAGCTTGAAAATGAAGCCAGTGCTTAAGTGTCTTAAAGCGTAATATCACTGACAGCCGCTAGATGCTGCCTTCAAAAAAGCCTGGCTCCAACAGACTCCCATTGAACCTCTCTCCAGAAGTAATAAGTCAGTAAATTTTTTCCAGGAGTCATTCTGGTCTCTTTCACTTTATTTGGAGCCTCTAATATGTGCACTGGTGGTCCTTTTGAAAATTATTGCTCCATTAAAATTTTTTAGGGCTAATAGGAGGTTTTTATGTCTGTTTTTTGACAGGTGTGACTGACAACTTGTTTGTCTGCCAAGTCAGACTTTCAGAGGTTGCGTTTATTGAATACAATTAATTTGTCCCTCACAGACAGCTCTATTGTGTTTGTCATTTTGAACTGAGAAGAGTGTCAGAGAATTCTGTCACATAAATGTGTCGTTAAGTTTACCGGTACTTAATTGCAATACCAGACCTTTTAGCGTAATTTAGCTACGTGAACTAATGTTAGCATTAAATCAGAATTGCATTACATAGCCTGTCAGCTAACCTGCTTATCAGGCCGCTAATTGGTGTGTTCATACATTACACAAAGTTGATCATACTGCAAGTCTCAATATTTATCAAGTAGCTGAAATTACTTGGTGGCGTTTAACTTAAAGAGTGTTATTTAGCAACGTGGTCCATGTTTAAATAAGTTAGCAGCCGTGGTAGTTTGGGGAGCTCTTCCCCATCTCCAGTCTCTCGTCTAAATGTGGTTCACTTCCGGCTCCAAAAAGGAAAGATGGTGGCATCCAAAATGAAAACTCGTACCTTCAGAGCAGCAGTCCAAAAAGCAATGGGTCACGTCACATTCGGTACGTCCACTTCTTATAAACAGTCTATTGTTCGCTCTTGTCATCTGGATAGTTTGGTGTGAAGCGATGATAAAACTGAACTGTCTTCAGTCAGTCATTTGAGCCTCAAATAAAACTCCAACAAACTCTGAATTTTATTCACTAATTCCCTAAATCTGATGACCTACCCTTTTTCTTAGATTCTTACTTTTCTGCGGAGATCAAACATTCACCCAAACAAAAAACAAATACGAAAAAAACAAACAAAACTCAAAAGGAATCTAGCTGTATTCTTGCAAATAGTGACCCTACAAGATTGTGGGTCTTTGCAAAATCTAATCTGTGACTTAAAACTAAACTAAACTAAATGCAAGAGGGAGTCAAACTTCTGTCTTTTAAACCTATTTTTCTATGATAGGCATTACACATTCAATGGAAGTTAATAGTCAAAATAATCTTTAAAAAGCATGATATATCATTTCTGTTTGCTCAATAGCTTATACAACATGTCAACAATGGACAATGGACCTCTTATGTGGAGAAGTAATAATTTCCTTGCTCATGTTCTGAAGAGAGGAGGAAACAATCTGCAGTTACTTAAGTTTATAATGAATTGGAATCTGACATTTGCAAGTCAATTCTGATACAGCAGACTGTTTTCAATGGAGTCTCCTTTGTGATTATATGCAACAGCTGCGCATTAGAAAAGCTTTTTATATCCAAATCAAATCAAATAAAAACAATATCTGTCATTCAACATCAGTGAAACAGCTACAGGATTTGTGTTTATCTTGTCTTCACTTCCATTCCACCGCAAGAAAAAAAAGTGGAGGCAGCCAGTGCATGAGTGCAAAACAAATACAGTGTTTTCCCTCCCATTGCAGCCAGTGACAGGTAGAACAAATGGCTGGATTTCTAAATGCTCGCTCTCTCTCCTTCCGTCTTCCACTCCTCCGCATTCTCCTTTTTCCCCTTCCCTTCTCCCAGCTCGCCTGCAGATGGCAGATGCCATATTAGATGTTTTCTTTCTTTCTTTCTTTCTTTCTTTTTTTCTGCACATCAAACCAGAGGTCACAGCTGCACTGCTCCCAAACCAGCCGCAGATGTGTCGGCACGGTTACCTGACAACCGGTGCAGAAGGAACACTTTGTGAGGCTGCAAGTGAAAAGCACAAAACAAGTGCTGTTTAGCCAGAAACTCGTTTGACTCCCCTGGGAGAGCAACTGAGATCTGAGAAGAGGAATAAAGACAAATTTTTTTGGTCCAGTTTTGCCACCTATATTAACCGGAGCACTAACAGTATAGAAATGCAGGGGTTAACGCAGATTTGTAACTGTTTACACAAAGGTCTCGCTTGAATATTAATGAAGTAAATGATTTATTTATGTTTTGTCTTTGACAGAGCAAAGCGCGCATACTATCAGGCTTGGCCTACAGAGCACTGAGGGTAGAAGGCCTTGTCAGCATTATGTTTGGTCTGTCAAATAGATTAACATGTTAAAATATGTACATACTAAAAACACTCAGCGATTTACATGATCAGACTGTCCCAGGGTGCCGCTGTGAGCGTGATTCCTGCACCACAAAGAGAACATTGATATGTTCTCGAATTCACTCCAATAATGAGATTTACATCCCAATTTTAGCAACCACCTATTATAATCTACGATATGCAGAAGCCGTACGTGACTGGGACTTCAAAATAAGCTCATTTGAATATGAACTAGACTGTTAATCAAGTGTGTGTTACCACTTTAAAGATTAGATTTTTTTCATATTTACTTATATTGTTGCATGTGTGATATTATCTTGTGGGATTTGCAGCAACACTATTGCTCCTGGTTGGTCCATTAACAATGCATATACGTGTAGTGTGTTAGTTGTGTTGAAAAAATTTCATGAGGCTCATTTCATTCCCTTTCCAGCTGTAAATCAGTGATGTCACAGGAAAACACCAAATGTGACGACATTTGATTCACTGATACGGGCTTTGCTCTTTCCAGTATTTAAAAAAAAATGAAGAACCTGTAACACATTTGTAGTCCAATAGTGATATTCAATGTTAAATAATCGGCCAACATTCTGTTTTACAGAGTGATACTGAAAGCTGGCACGTGGATCATGTTTTCAGACGGATCCATGCATTTAAAAGTATTTAATTCCTGCCACTAGGGGTCTCTCAATCAAAAACAAATCAAAATACGTAGTGTGATGACATTGTGAAGTAGCGTGGGATCATTGAGTGTTGTTGTTATCGCCACCATTGCCAATGAAAATGTAGCTAACGTGACTAAGGCAGAAATCATATTTACAGATGAGGTAACGTGAGCTTTTATTCACATTATGTTTTGGGACATGTATTCATGTTATGTCATTTCATTTCATTCTGATGAAAGAGCCACAAGTACCATTAGCTGATGTAATGTTAAATGCTAACTTAACATTAGATGAAACAACTTATCTAATGGTACGTTAACTACCAACATTACATTAGCATACACGCTAGCTTGTTAACTTGGATTCGCACATTGTACAAAGCTAGATCGATACTGAAACATATCAATAAATGACCTCTCTACTGGACTGTAGATGGAGCCCTTAGTGTTATTGAGTACAATTCTGTGACGTTGTATGATTTACACCTGATGTTTTATCTGTTGTTTAAAGATTTCTCCGAATTTTAACATTATTGAAAATATATAATATAATGTGAGTACATTTAGGACAGACCTAATTATTTTAAGATAGTTTAAAGCAAAAATGTTACATATTATACCTTTAATGTGACGAAGAACAAGAACCGTGAACCTGCCTAATTTGTGGTAACTACAAATTCAGACACTAGTGGCTGACTATGTATGGATGTCATAGAAGAATGCATGTGTTTTAAACACCACAAGAACAAGCTTCACCAAAATATGCTTTTTGTCCCAAAGTCTTCTTTCATTTGAAAAAATCTCCCCACTATCCCACAAACTCAGTGGAATTTTTTTTTTTATTATTTTACTTCAAGCACAGCCCATCAAGCTCTCAGGTTTTGAAGGTTAAAAAAACAGCAAATGGCACTTTGACAGAGCTGAGAAGTGCTTCTTAAAATGTGACAATCAGAGGAAACGCCCTACAAGTGGCTCGGTGGAAATAAAATAAATCAGTGCTTTGACAACCTGTTATCTGTTTTTCTTTTTTGGTGAGTGCCTGCTGTGCTTGTTTCCAGCCATTTGTAAAGTAGTTCACTGTAGAGTTATGTTTGTATAAAACGATAAGCAGATACAGTTAAAGTATGTAATTTGATTCAGTGTGTTTGCTGCCAGCAATTATATAGTATTCTGAAATGGAAGATGCCCTGATGTGATGAAAGCACACCAAGTTATTTCTTGTGTACTTTTCAAAATAGCAACACAGAGGAATGCACATGAGCTCAGACACATCGACGATGATATGCATTCATTGATGTCCAATGGAGCCAGACTAGATGTAGTCCTTGACCCCAACAATTCCAGAGGGGTGAGGGTCGGAGACTGGCCTATTGGTGTTTCATCCCTGCCAGTCAACACCGCCTCAGCTGCCAGGAATACAGCTCCGATTTCAACTCTGACCCCTAACGCTGCTCTGCGGCCGGCCGACCGACCAGGCAGAGCGCCCCGGGCCAGGCCTCCAGAGGATCGAGGTCTGTGTGGTCTGGGTGGAGACCTCAGTAAAAAAGACTGGCTGATTTTCTATTTGTGTGTGCGTGCTCAAGTGCGTCAGTGAGAGAATAATAAAACAACTATGCATATATTTGTGTCTTTTTATATACTGTATGTGCATGTAGTCGCATGCCAACTGCACTCCAGCCAGGATCATATCTTTTTCCTACTCGGTTCTCGCTCTGTTCTCTGTATCCCGAGGCAGACATTCTAATTACAACCAGTTTGGTCAACTAGAAACGTGAACCCAGGAAGCAAGACACTGCCAAGTTTGTCCTTTGATCGGCTCACTGGCTGAGCCGCTGGTGGTCTGCGCTACAACTGTTCTGTAAAAGCAAGGTTTGTGGGGCCAGGGTACCCATGATTGTCATGGTTTAACACAAGGAATTAGTTCAATAAGGAGATAATAATGGGAAATGAATAACAATTGGAGGCCTTTGAAGAAAGGAGCAAAGATAGAATCACCCACCAGTCCGGAAACTGGTGTTAGTGATGAGGAGACGGTGAGTTGTGCAACGGTTGGTATGAAAGACAAGGCTGAGTCACTACGAATGTATAGGAAATCAAAATTAAACGTGAGGTTTGTGTTGGAGATTGTGAGATTAGCTAACTCAATTTCTAAGATATCCGTGTGTTATAGTGTTACACTCTGTTGCTGCTGTAGAGGAGCGGAAGAGATGCAGAACTTGAGAGTGAGTTTAAGGATTTTTATGGAAAAACTTGAGTCCTCTACATCGAAATCAGTGTACAGGCTGTTATCATGGATGTAGACGACCAAGACAGTCGTTAGCTTACAAATGAAGTTAGTTAACATATTACTGTGGACCTTTTTGAAATTCAAATGAACATGGAACACATTTATCATTGTTAAATATTATTCATTAATGCATATAAGAAACTACTGCCTCCTAATGGCCTCAATTTGAAACTTTGAACATACAGACCTGGGTTTTGTTATTATTTCTGTTAAAGAACATTGGAAATATGCTTTTAAAACTGACAGGCAGTTCTGATGGCCTTGATGCTTTTATTGGGAATGTGTACTTCACAGGAGAGAATCTGTTCAAAGCCAAAAAGGTGCTTTTGTGCATTCTACATTATGTCTGTGATTTTGCATCTAAACATCCATTATTATAGGCTTAAATCTTACAAAGAAAAAAAGCGATGAACCGTGATCAATCACAGCAAATTGTGCAGTTAAATAGTTATGTATATTTTTTTTAAACTCAAATCGACAACCCTAAAAGGAAATACGACTCTGATCTTTTCTCTCGCAGCTTAAATAAGTGTATGTACATCACTATGGGGTGACATTGTGTTGACAGGAAGCAGGTGATTGAGCTTTTCTCATATTGTAACTTTCATAACTCTGATGACATCATCGGGTTATTTTCTCAGCCTTTAAAAAAGAGCCACAGAAGACATTATACAACTGTTTCCACAGGCTTATGATGAGTTAGCCGAGCTTTATGAGTAAAACCAGTGGAGTGCCCTTTTATGAGCCATATGCAGTATGAATGCTCGCAGTATATCATGGGCTGGTGCATTCTAGTAACTGGATGGTATAACCAGAAACATATGATGCAGACGTTTGCTGTTCTTAATCACCAGTATTAAACTCAAGGACAGCAACCAGGAGTATGGGGAGTAGTGTGATGTACAGGTCACGTCATTTTTTTTTATACCCATACCCACCTGACCTGTTATGAGAGCCAATCCGGACCACCCGACCCGCAAAAATATGCATCCATCAACAATCTGAACCCGACCTGCAAACCACCAAGTACTTAGCCAGTACTTACACACACTGAAGCTGTCTGTCTGCATATGGGTTCTGATGCCAGTTCGGTATTCCAGGATGTTGTTGATGGACGGACGGAGACAAGATTTTCTTCTTTTGCCTCGTCTTGTGGTCAGTCCCAGATGGTCTGCCTGTGTGGGATGAGAAAATTCACATTCATTTATTAACCCTTGTGCCTTACAAGTATAACAGACCAAATGATCTCCGAGTTCTGGACAAATCATCTTTTTCTAATTCAGCAACATTGCAGGTAAAAGCTATTCATAGATTTCATAGAGTGCAGAGCCAAGAACGGCAAAAACGCAGATACCACATGATGGTGAACACTGGACTTTTAGTGCAGCCCTGTCAATTTAACATCTGTTTCAAGCCACGCATACTTAGATCACCTCTCAAAAGAACTAAAACAAAAGATATGTGATAGGTTTTGGATACTTGTGATCCATATACAGCTCTCACCACAGTATTTAATAATTAAAAACAGCAAAGGCCCTGCAACAGCACCTCTTACTGATGTACCTGTGGAGGAGAATTCCTCCGCTAACACTGCTGCAGGATGGAAGTGTAGAAAATAGTTCTATGTATTTCACATCTGGATGGATTATTGCTGCTGCTGCTGTTTGGGAGGTGAACGACATTGTCAAAGGTGAGGCTGATTAGCCAACGTTAGCTAATGATCTCATCTTAATGATGGCTCATTAATTTCAGCTGCTAAAGTAGTAGTATTAGAGTATAGAAGTATAGAAGTATTCTGGTTAACGCATCATATGACAAAAATCTAATCTAAACATGTTTCCAGTGTCAGGTCAGCAGTTTCTACAGTTCAAATGAGTCTGCATTAACAGTCTGCTGCTGTGGATGAGGGACTGATGTGGTTTGTATTCACTTGAATGGCAGTGTTAGGAGAAGTATAAACATATTTTTATGTGCCAGAGTTTTCTTTCTCGGGTGGGATTAACCCAGGCGTGTCTCCTCATCAGTTCATGCATCTGATTGAACAACATGCAGCATTTGAGCTGAATAAACCTGTGGAAGAAAGCCTCGTTTTGGTCTCCAAGTGGGCGTTACTACAAGTGTACGGTGTCACGTGGAAACTATAAATAAATCCATAGATTCCTGTTTTTACAGAAACATAAATTGACAAAATCAAATAGGGGTTATGTTGTTTGTGTAAAAGTTATACAGACAGACAGCTCAGAACCACACATCCTAGTCACTCATTGTTAACTAAGTTCATTTCTTTGTTTTGAATTGTAGTGATTAAGATTTAGTCATGGGTGTGTGCATCACTTTTTCCACTATAAACAAAAAGCGACAGGTAAAAAAGAAATTAAGCCCTTAATAGTGGTCTGACTATAAGAATAAAACAAGATCAGTGCTGCTAATGGGAGCTTTTGCCTCCTCCGTTTATTCACAGTCATGGTATTCACTGACTGTATTAGCATTAAAAAATGTCAATGTATTCATCAAATCCAGTATGTGAATCAAATATGCTCAAAGTGGCAGTAATGTAAGGACTTGACAAATTTACCATCTATATTAGTCCAAACTGAATGGCGTTATCTCAGCCTCCAGTCTACTCCACATGTGTAACGAGGGCTGCTGGAAGCTATTCAGACTGCTGTGAGCAGAGTGGGCACACATCTCCATCCAGCTAACTTCCAACTGACAAGCCTTCCCACATCACCCCCCCCACCCCACCCCCCCTTTCCACCAATTAGCTCCAGTATTAGCATATGCACTCTATTTGCATGAGCAACGACTAATTCCTGGTGTCATCGCACAGCTGTCGAAGCAGATTAGCCAGGCTAGCAGTCAGAATGATTCCGTCTTATCTAGTGTCTCAATGTTGGATCAGGATGCAGCTTCATTGGAAAACAAAATAAAATGCGTGAACATCGTCGTCATGTTGTCGAAATCACACACGAGGAGCTTCTCCAACGCTCTTGACAGGATTTCAAGCCTCTGCGAATGCCAGGAATTAGTCTCGTCTTGATTTAGACTTAGGCCGCGCGTGTGGACTCAAGTGTAGATTTCCGCTGTCATCCGCTGTGATGCTGAGATAAAGCCTGAGCATGCTGGAGGTATTTCCTGTTTGCTTGTGTGATGAATAACACTGGCCTGGTCCTCTTCCAGGGTAAATATGAATGAAGAAATATCTGCGATAATGTTTTGAGTGTTTGCGCTTGCTGGCTGAGATGTTTGCCAGAATCAGAGTGTTTTCTGACATGTTTGTCTGAGTGAAAGTTTTCTTTCTTCTTTATTTATCAGGATGAATGTTCTTGCTTGTGTCATGTGACATTTCTCCACTTCAACTTAGAGATAGGAGTAGAGGATAGCATCTCACTTTTAGTTTAAGGTACAGTTATGCTCAAAAAGTTGTTTTAATGCATATTTCATGCAGTATCCTTCAGGTCAAAATACTATAGATAACCGCACATATTCTTTGCAGTTTACAAAGCCCATCAAGCCATGAATATAAGGCCTAAATGCAGCGAACGTATAGAAGGGAGAGTGGCCTCGTTGCTCAAAGAAAGGGGAGAAAATAAGAGTTAGGTATGAGGCACTATTCAAGGTTAAGATTGGGACATATTCATGTGCTTAAGTGAAGTTTGTGTTGATGTCTGTTTTGTGCCGGGAGATCGTCATTTGTTGAATTAGCAGCCAGTAACTAGGAGCAGAAGACAGGCACTGAAGAACTCGGGAGCAAACATAAGGATTTTTGCTGCAAAACCGAGCCAAGTCCTCTACACAGAAAACTGTGGCTGTTGTTGTTGGATGTAGGCAACCGAGGTAGTCATTTGCTTAGAAATGGAGTTAGCAAACGTTAACAAATGACTGACTCCCAGCACCAAATGGACTCCATGTAGACAAACTTCACGTAACACAAGCATGAGCAAACCTTCCACACTGAACCTTTACAGTCCCCAGTTTGTTCAGGTTTATGGCTGTTGTACTGAAGTCAAGTTACTATAAAAAAAAAAAAAAAAAGGTTCTCTAAAAACATTACAATGCTTAGGAGTCTGGTTACGGCTTGTATCTATGGGGAAGGGTAGGGCATTGGCCAAGGATAAACCCCTTAAATTTTGGAGCAGATCCATAAAGAGGAGGATGGATTTTTTTTTCTTTAACATTGGAGGCTATCTTATTACTTACAATGATAACAGATAAAGGAGGAAAGCATAAGTCATAATGAGCAAGAGGAAAAGTGGACTACTGCCCTTGGTGGATGTCTGCGCACTCGATGTGCCCTTCTAATTTTTATGTAGAATTTTTTTTTTTTATTTTATTTTCAAGGTTGAAATCGGCTTCCGTGCTCGAGCTTACTCAGATTCAGTGTCGGGTCACACTCCCACGCGTACTGTACATGTGAAGTAGCTGTCAAAGCCATGAAGGGTCAAAATAAGTAAGTACTATTATTAATGTGGAGGGAGTGCTTAATGCTGCTGTGACTGATGACTTTTATTGCAAGAACAACAGCTTGTGGGCCAGAGGAAGGACTTCCCACATAAGAAAAAGAAAACAAAGATGTACAGGAATATTAAGGGTCAAACCCCCCTCCTGGCTACCGCAACCGCTAACATTTCCTGTGTTTATTCCAGTATGGGTCTTAATGAAATTGAAATATTGTGTTTATTTCGAGTTGGTTTTTGTGCCCCAGAGTTTTTTTCTCTAATCATATTCATGACCTGGCAGCTGCTGTGCACCCAGTGGTATGTATCCTGTCTTCTCAAACTATCATACAGATTCCTCTGCCCAGATATTTTCATGTCAATACTTCACTCCCAAAAAAAAAAAAAAAGTTAAATCTGCATGGTGTGCCAAGATCATTAGTTTAATTGTATACATAATAGTCAGCCATCTCATACACAGAGAGCACTTTTTTGACGACAGCATCTAGTAGTCAATTTAAGATACTTATGCAAAGACTTAAATTTCTAGCTTCAATTGTTGTCCCTTGATTACTAATCAAAATATTGGTGATTACAAAAGAGTTGCATGTGAATATATCCTTTTATGTAAAACTGCAGGTTGAATACAGCATTCATTTTGTTGATTTGCATCTATTCACAGAGCGAGAACACCTTTTGGCGTATTTCTGGACAACGCGGGTCAGGAAACCCAGTTGAGTGCAACACTTTCATAAAAGTTTAACAGTAATCAGCGTTGAGGACTGTTGTTAGGTTTACATTTATGCCTTTAATACTTTCAGCTTTATTTCTCAATTTAAAACATTGGTTAGAAAGTAATCAAAAGTTAGACTACTTTGAAGAAGAAATAGTTGCGTTTCCATTTCAACAGGATGTCTAGGTATCTGCAGCCTGTTATATTTCAAAACTAACCTGTCAAACGCTGCTCTTACATCTCCCAGTTCCATTTAGGAATTTGCCTGCAGTAAAATCTTTGTCGCTATAGGCTTTTCCATATGATCCCTTTGTGGATTTTCTGGAACCAGCATGTAGAAAAACATCCACTACAGTAAATCCCCATCCCTTGTATGAAGATTAAAATAATTTATGAAGGTATCAACTACTTTCCAGCTGTGTAAAGCATGCAGCTTTTCAGAACAGTATGCATCTCTGCTAATGCATAATGCATGTAGAAGTGAACATAACCCACTGGTAATTCACATCTTGCCCACACAATCTGCATATGTCAGGAGCCTGAGTGGAACTTGTAGAAATTGCAGGTAAAAGTGCCCACAGTTTATTCAGCCTTCGGGGGAAGGGTTGTGAGTTAAATTGTGATCCATTTAAAGGGTCACAAAGAGACAGCAGTGAAAGGAATGTATAAAAAGGGGTTAGAGTCCTGTACTTGCTGTCAGCTAAGAGAGTGTCAAGGGTTTTTTTTTGGTTTTTGTTTTTTTTTTTTTGCCAAAGTTGGTGAGTGTCTTGGCAAAAGAAAAATGATATTACAGGAATACGTTCTCTCTCATTAATGTAACTAGAGAAGGAATGACACAATCATCTGTGCTTGTTAGTTTTATTTTCGCTTGGATCTCAATGTCAACACCACGAGGGATTATTACAAGGCACAGCAGCGTCTCTCTAGTTGCCATCACACTGTAATGTCTGACAATTAAGATCTAATCTTTTCCACTGGCTCTCACAGCTAGCATGCCAGCCCACCGCTGATCAAGATAAGCAACAATCACTTTGATTCCTGAATTAGAGCGCGAGGACTACCATCCCCATCTTCTCCCATTACCGGGTAGACTGCAACACCCTTCATCCGACTAATATTGTACTTGGCAGAAGCTTCAGGTTGACGTGCTACATAGCAGGAAGAGAGCAGGAAGAAAAGAAAAAGGCATTTCTCTTTCTCTCCCTGCTTTTGGAATGTTTCTGTGTTTCTTTACCCCAAACTCAGCTTTTGTTCTGGGCTTTGGCTTTTCAATAATAAATAATGCATCTGGTTCATTAGTTTGTTCAATCCAAGGTGGACCGGGGAACTCTATTTCACCTCTAGGTCATAAATCAAGGAGAAAAAGCTGTCAGGAATAGGAACTCGGAGTCACAACATGCCTTCACTGGCTCAGGATTGCCAAATGTCAGATTCTATGTAGTGCTTTTCGGTACCCGCATGTCCTCACAGGCACGCAGCTCTCCGCTAATGATCAAACCCGTGACAAATATGTGTGTGAGATACTTGGCAAACAAGGGGGTATATTTGATTTAGTTGGCTTCAAGAGCTGCGTTTTCAAACCTCCGAAAAAAGGCTGGCAAGTCCAGTCTGTAGCGAGACAACTTTGACGTTTTCCATGGATCGTTCGCTAATGATGGCGGGAAACGGACCAGCGAGGGGGCAGCTGGACGCGATAGCTCTTTTTATTAGCTGTTTATTTCTCTGATTACTAAAGACGCATTACACAGCGCAATTATATGACCCCGTGTGAGGGATTTGGAGCCCCAATTTATGCTAACACCCCACTTCCCCCAGCGTTACAATAACCGCTGTAACTTTTCGTCCTCGTCTTCTCCCTGCAGCCGCTCGGCCACATCGCCACGCTGTCTGTCCTTCATATTACGACCAGTGTGATGATGCCACTCTTTCCATGGGCAAAAACCAAGGACTGTGCTCTCACTCTGGCTCACTGTTGGCCGGCTTTCCCACCATATGTGTGTGTATGTTACATACTCAAAGGGGAAGTTGGCTTTTTCAAAAATCAGCCTGTCATAGGTATTTTAAATCTTAATAAATTGTGTTAATTTGAGTTACTTGCCCGATGCGTGGCTAAAGCAGGGCAGACATCCAGCAGCCAATGCATCATACAGCGTGTATTACATTTAATGGAGCCTTTGTTCAATCTGTGTGTTGCTTGGAGCAATAATCGACTGACGCACTATGGTCACATTGCTGTTAATGATTAGATCTTACCCTATTAATCAATTTGGAGAAAATTACAAAAGTCACATGAATGTCAATATGAGCATGAAATGAGTTTGTACTTTGCGTGTGTGCTTGTTTACAGTATTTTTATCTGTACACTCAACCTTTTCAGTCTGGGTCTGTTTTTTTTTGTTGGGGGGGGGTTGCTCTCATTAGAAGCGCCACGGGCCAACGCAGTGTTACTCCATCCATGACAAAAAATGTACATGAGAAATGGCGAGCGTGCATGAGAGACAGAGCCAGCTGGTGGGAACGGCGCACTTCCTCGCTGCCGGAGCTCAGTATAAGGTTCAAAGCATGAAATGGGAGCTTTGTTTTTGACCGAGTAATCATTTCCCCAACTACTTTTCATAATCTGCCATAAATTATTATCCGTGTACAGACGCTACATCAACAAGGCAGGAATTTGTCTCATTATTAGTCATGTCAATTCAGAAGTACCAGCAATGAGAATTAAAAAATATATATATAATTACAGTCTAAATGCTCAGTAAACCACCGTCAGGGCACATTCATTCAAGCTTTGCTTAAAGTGCTCTCTGGCCAAAGCACCGGGATACTCCGGATAGCTCAGTACATTTACTACTCCTGCACGTTTTAATTTTCTGCTGCTTTATGCACTTATACTCCGACTGCTAACTTGAGCTAGTGTTCCCGCAGTAGAGGAGCAGAAGAGATGCGCTGAAGAACTCAGGAACAACCCAAGTTCTCTACATAGAAATCAGAGAACAGGCTGTTATCTTGGATGTAGGCAGCCTTGACAGTCATTATCTAATGTCAAGTAATGACTGGCTCACAGCACAAAACAGATCTAAACACAAACTTCACTTCCCATTCCAACTTTACTGTTAAAGGTTCAATATGTGATTGCCATTGACAAATGTGCTTGTGCGTTTACGTGAAGTTTGTCTATGTGGAGTCTGTGTTGTGCTGGCTGTTTATTAACCAACTCCATTTCTAAGCTAATGATTACAACACAAGCTTCACATAAGCACACAAGCACAAATGTTACATGTTGAATCTTTAACGAATACGTAAAAGTTTATTAACCGATTGTTGGATAACTGATTTTTAGATAAAATACTGTAGTTTTCCCACTCCAGTCATTTGTAGATATTTGCTGCTTTTCTTAGCCATATGTGATAGTAAACTATATAGTAAAATCTATTTGGACATTGGACAAATTGTTACAGACACTGTTAAACATATCCTGTATTTCATATTGTATAAACAAACCAAATTATAGATTAATCACGGAATTAATCAGCAGGTGAATTGAATATATTTATTAGTTGTTCTCTCAGTCTAATTTTAATCATCATTTTTGTAAACTCTGATCTATTTATTATTGACTGTTATTTTAATCTTTTTATGTTTTATCTGTTGTTATTTTATGGTATTTTGAAGGTTTATTAAACTATTTCTCGTCTGTGTTTGATCTTGCTCTGTATTTTGAATGAAAGGTGCTATTTAATGAATCAAGTTGGAGTTGAAACTGTTGACTGCAGTCAATTATAAGACTGCAAACAGGAAAATATGAGTAACATCACTTAAGATACTTTCAAAAGTTAAGTCAGACAGAGCCTAAAAGCAGTGTGAATTGGCAGAGCATCCTCAAGCGTTTGCTGCTTTTTTTAAGTAAAGACTCTTCCAGCTGCACTGTTGGAAAGTTAGGTTCACCAGCCAAGGTCAGCCACCTCGAACAGGTGTAAAAAAAAGTACGTCATATAATCCTCTTAAACCACTTCTGCAGTGAATTCCACTCATCTCCTGTGAGCCTCTATGCTCAAACCCTCATATTTGTGCCCAAGTATGGATACAGCTTTTCACATGGTACTATACTGGGATGCAAATGACAGACAACAAACTGTGATAAAACGAGCATTTGGAACATAATGAGCATATGGATGCAGTGGTGAAGTGAATTACTCTGCAGCAGAGAAGAAAGTGGGCCACAATTAAAATCCACTCACATACTGTAGGGAAAAAAGTTTTCCTTTAAGAGTAAATTATGTCATATTGTTACATATGGATGTTTTTACAGTAAGACTGAAAATGAGGATGAAGCAAACACACGTGCAGCCGATACTCTGGTGCAGCGGGAGGATGAAGCTTTGATAACGGTAAAAAAAAACCTAAGAAGTAAGGGTGTGAAAGAAAACATGAATCAATAACTGAAATAGAATAAAAAATAGGGTTTTACAAAGCATTGACAGCTGACTGAAACGGCACTGTGTTTACAATCTAAACTACAATAAAAAAATGTAGAGAAAATGCCTAATTGAATTTATTTCATACATAAGCCTGTAACACACCAACATACACTGACTGACACTCATCTTTTACTGTTGCCTTCTTTGGATAATTGGACATCTCAACAAAACATCTGGTGTAATGTTTTAACCAACATCAACCAAGTAATAATCAAATGATATAGTATATCATAACAGAACAGTCCCAAGAAACATTTTTCTGAGTATTTTCACAGTGTGGTATTAGTACTTTCATTTAAGTAAAAGATTTGAATACTTCTTTTACTACTGCTACCCAGGTGTGTGCCTGAGAAAAAAGAATAGAGTCAGTCAGACACCTATTGTTGCCCAATTTGACTCTCAATACCCAAGTTACCTGAAAAAAGAGTCAGTGGAAGAAGAGCTGGATTGAATTTGATCCGAGCCAAGCCCATCTGTTAGATCCATGAATTATGGAGGAGACAAGTGCTGAAGGAGATGTGAGCACTGACTAATCAGCCTGCTGATTGAATAAGTTGGTGAGAGAGTGCACAGTTTGTGTGACTGTGAGTTTGTATGTGGATACGGATACACGTCCATCACTGTGCAAATGTCTCAAAACACTACAACTAGCGGGCAAACACACACGCAGACAGGGGGCGTCGGCGCTCACATCTGCTGCGTCGCGTTTGAGCGACTTGCGTACAAACTGCAGCCTGTGCAGCTGCCTGCCGTCGTCGCCGTGACCTCGTACGCCTGCCGACAGCAGGGAAAACAGAATTTGTCAAAATCAGAGCTGCCGCAGGTGAGGAAAAACACAGATCCACATCCCACACAGTGTCCGGCCAATCAGAAACCAGCCTGCGCTGGGAACACAGACAGCAACGGAAAAGCTAGAGAGAGGCGAACACACATGTGCACACAAACACACACGGCAACAGAAAAGAACGTGGGGTGAACGCACGCCCACACTCGCTGCCGGACTGAGTCGGGCGGGTGTCAGGTTGCGTCTGTCTGGCGTGTGTGTGTGTGTGTGTGTGTGTGTGTGTGTGTGTGTGTGAGGGAGAGGAAGAGCCATGCTCCTCTGGCCGGCTCTCAGCTTTCACCCGGCTGGGCCTGCTCGCCATTTGTGCAGCTGAAAACCTGTGTGTGTGTGTGTAAGCCTCCAACAGGTCAGGTTCCCATCTCACCATAAGACACAGAATGCAATGACGAGTAAGAGTGTGATTAGTTCCTTCCTTCCTCAACGGCACAAAGCCCAACCTAATCCCTGAGCAAACACACCATATACAGGGAGAGGGAGGGAAGAAGTGAGGTGGGGGTGCAGAGAGCCCAACCTGTGGAGAGTCTGGCTTTAAAGGCATCTTTTGTAAGATTAAGATTCAAAAAATAACTATCTATGAACAGAGGAGGGCAGCATTTTACCAGAAAGTTGTGGTGTTGGTGTCCACTGTCAAGCTGCTAAAGCCAGTCAATATGTAAGAGTTTGCCACACGCCTAGATAAATTAACCACCACCAAAGTATATTTAGCATATAGACAATTTTCATCTCTTTTCACAGAGGTTTTAGTTTGAGAGTAGAGCATCGCTAAATTCAAACCCTATCTGTGCTAAAACAGGAGCTCATCTTCAGCGTAGCAACCTGTACTCCCAGTTTTACAGCTTTGTTAATCCAACATAAAAGGGAAATACTACATAACATGATAAACTGAACAGAGATGATAAAACTTATGATGCTTATGTTCATAACTTGGACTCAGACTTAAGTTACTGCACAATCAGACATCTGCAGCTGAATGCGATTTGAACTCATTTTAAGTCCAACGTCACAGAATAAAAATCACTATAAATTGACTTAAATACAGTCTAGCAACAGAACAATGTCACAGATAAAACCTAAATTTGTGGGAAACTTTGTACACTAACATGCCTTCCCTTGCCATTTGACTTTCCAACATGGAACTGAAGCACTCTCTAAATCACCAGACTCCAGTAACACCAGTAATTTTAGCTTGCACAACATGGGAGTTGCTGGTCTACTGCTACCTCTATCTCATAGTTTGTAGCACTGTGTGTGCGTATTAGCGCGTTAGCAGTATTAGCACATATTTCACTGTAGTAGCAGTATTTTTGCACAGCTTCATCTTGAGTCTTTTTGAACGATTTGAAGTAGAAACATCACAAGTAGCTGCTTTAAGAGAGACAGAAGAAGAAGAAGAGTGGAGTGTGGATGGATTGATGGAGATGGAGGGTGGACTGAGAGGGAGGGATCGATGAAATGAAGACGGAGGCGGTGAAGAGGCACGAGGAATGAAGTGAAGGTGGGATGGAGGAGCTGAGTAGGAGAAAGATGGCAGGCACCTGTACAAAGAAGAGGTGGAAGGATGAAAAGCAGATTATTAAACATGCAGGAGCTGAGGTGAAATGGTATCAGTCCTGCTGACCTGCGCTACGGCTCCAGACCTGACAGGGAAATAAAACACGACCGCGGCTTGATGAATGCACACTCCTGTTTGCCAAGGCTAATACTCTCTGTGCAAACACCCGGTGGTATGCAGGGTGTGCGTGTTTTGTGTTGTGTGTTAAGTGTTTCCATCCACGTCTGTAGGCTTCTGACGTCTTGTGCCTGGTCTGGTGCGAGTACATTCCATTAATCTGGTTGTTGTTTTCTCAATAAAAATATCTGCAGTCCATATTTCGAATCATTTCCAAAGTAGCACAGAAAGTGTAGAGCAGCAGGTCAGGACTGTCTTCCAGCTCAGTCTTTTACAGTAGCAATAACAGATTTGTGAGTAATCAGTGAAAGGTGGCCCTCTCTAGTCTTAAGCACTTTTAAGTGTGGAACATGGAAAATCCAGGATAAAGGCAGGGTAGTTTTATCTAAAATAAAGTTTACAGTGAAAGTGTGTGTTTTTATGTGCTACAGACCTGGTAAACCATTTGGTGCCCTTCAGTCCATTCATAATTTGCATTGCTATTTGTCAGTGTTTTTTGATACTTCCATTTGCCAAATTGAACATTTTCAGATTCTTCACACATTGTTGGGACACTCCACGCATTGGAGTACACTATCAGGAGTACTTAACAGTGCATTAAAAAATGAGCTGGATGTAGGGTAGGCAAAGATAAGGACCCTCTCGCATGATATGAAGCTACAAGAATATACATATATATATAAAACTGCAGGTAAAGGATGGGAAAATCTTACATTTTAATCAGAACTTCACTTCTGACTTTTTCAATGCAAAACCAAGTTCACCAACTTCTTGTAACTTTAATATTGTGCTGTGAGTGTTCTGTGGGAATCCTGAATCATACTGCAAGCTACAAGCAGATACTGTAAACAATCCCAAATCATTTTTCATGTAACTTTACATGTCTGGTGTTGCAAACCTATGTGTTTTTCAGATGC
>JAPQRN010000017.1:11816899-11838078 GCA_037367275.1 Coranthus polyacanthus | reverse complement strand
AGAGCTAAATGTTTTAGCATGCCAATATGGGAACTTTTAGAGGAAAAAAAATCAGGGCAACAAAACAAGTTGCAACATTAGGATTCGTTTAGATGCTTTTTTTGTAGCTTTATTTGGACTGATACTAGATGTTGACCCTTCTCTCTACATCAACTGTGTTGCTATGTAACGATGTTACATTCTACATCATGGCCATGCCTATTACTGTTACCGTTACTACAACGTCTTTACTCAACACGGTGGTTCTTCGGGCAGGCAGATTAATCTCACATAGACTCATAAGAAAATTAAAAGACTGCAATCAAAGCTTTGGAAGGGAAAAGCTGAGGAGGCTGAGGGCCTTCACACCTGACTCGTTTGGTCCGGACTTTCTGACTTTCAAATTTGGATTTCTCTGGATCAAACTGAACCAAACGCTTTTGGGATAGTTTGACCTCCTGGAACTATTCAGGAAGTTACACGAGGCTATTGCCGCCCCCAAAAAAAACAAAAAAAAAAACAAACAAACAAAGAAAAACAAATGGAAGATGGAATAAGTTAAAAATGCCCCCTGTCTCCAAAGGGAGATGCAGAACACGTAGACGATGGAGCCAGTACTTCACTCCCAAAATTGCAGTGTGAAAGGAAAACTAACCGGACCAAATGTATACAGTGTAAAAGAAAATAACATTAACCTTGGTTCGGACTTTCAGGTGTGAAAACGCCCTGAGGGAAAGAGACAAGGAGATGCAGATGAGAGGGAGGCAGTGTGCTCACTGTGCAAACGATGGGATTAGCATTATGTCCCTGTGCTGTTAAGTCAAACAAAAACTGACCTGATCGTATTCAAACAATGCAGGCCTAATTAACACAGAGGTATATGTGCTTTAGTAACTACAGTGGCTAAATTTAACAAACACCTAGAATGATTACAGTCAGAATAGTATTATTGTAGAAATAAATGTATTATTGCATGAAACGCGTCTTGCTTACACGGCTGTACTGTTTGAGACACATTTCTGTCAAATCCAAACTGATTCACAGTCAGATACAAAGATGGAATAAAGGTGTGTATAATTTTACGGTTTTGCAGAAGAAATGCAAGGAGTCACAGAGAATTGGAGCAGGTTGTGAACACGGAGAGAACAAAAAGTAGAGGACGGACAGAAAAATGAACAGAAAGAATGTAATGTTGAAAGCACAGAGATAAGAGTAGATTAGAGCGAGAGAGAGAGGCAGCAGGTTATGGAAAAGCGGAGATCACTTATTGCAACATTTAAGCTGATTCTCGTGTTATTACTGCTTTACAGATAACTTCTGCCCACTGACATGTTTTTAAGGTTATTCTGTTATCCTCTAAACATCTTAAAATGCACATATGTAAACCAGAAACATTTCAGCTCAGCTTTTGGATGTCCATGTTGCTACATAGAAAAAGAAGCTGACAATTCTGCGGATTTGTAATGTTAGGATGAAACCTTTAGCATTACAAAAAGTCAAACAAAAATGCATTAGTGCAGTTTCAACCTGAAGTTAATGAGAATCTGTTTGCTCAAAGTAGCAAATAACTCAGTAGTGAACACAGACTGCGCTGAATATGACAAAGTCTCTTCTATTTCGTTTTCTAAAGCCTTGAGATATGTTGCTTTTCATGTCACTGCTGAAAAGTTTAAAAGGCTGTTAGATTGGTAGTGGTGTGATGTAAATTAACGGCATTGTCAGACGTAATAGGCATATTGTCGACCGTCATTGTTCTGAGGTCAACTCAGAAAAACAGTGGGACTGATTATAATGATCACCTTTAGTGAGACGCTCAAAGGACTGACAGGAATGGCTGCTAATATGCTGAAGAACTGTTGTGTTTGCGGATCCTAGAAATCAAGTAAAGTTATTCAGTGAGTTTTGTTGTGGTGTGATCCATTGTGTGAAGTGTATTAAATGCAAAACCCACAGTACACTCATTACGAGAATGTTTGCAGAGTCGGAATTGACAATGGCGACCAAAGCGACATTATCAGAGAGTCAGATATCGATTTTCATGAATCTTCTCTCCCTTTTTTCTCAGATAAAAGCTTCACACATCTCTGGGATTTCAGAAACATATGAGTCAACTGGATTTAATGGGAAGATTAGCATTTCAATAGCTATTCAGCACGCACACCCACATTTAAAACATTTCAGTGAATAATGAACTATTTCCATAATCAGGGCCACGGTGATTGAAAAAGTGCATTACCACAATGACTTTGGGTATTTATTCAGTCCATTTAACGAGCCGAGACTGTTTGTCAAACAATAACAACTGCAAATGTATACAGTGACACTAAAATGCTTGATTTAATTACTATTGCTTGTCAGTACAAAAAGCATATCAGCTTCTCTTTAGAACTACCAAGTTCATTCACAAATCATTTGTAAACAGTTATTATGGTTGTATTCAACAATTTTGTGTCCTCTAAGTACTGCAAATTATGCAAATGTGGCAGCCACATTACATTCTATGTGTAAGATTTGCACATGCTCATGTGTTTCCATGAATTTCATGTTGGAGTTAGTAGTTAACTTCATTTCTAAGCCAATGTTGCCACTGGAAATCAGGAGCGTAAGGATCATCATCGAAAAACTGACGAGTCCTCAACATAGAAGTCATTGTCCAGGCTGTTGTCACGGATGTCGGCAACTGAGACAGTCGTTACTTTAGAAGTGGAGTTAATAACGTCAACAAATATAGCACATAAATACACAAGCATGCACGAATCTTACATATTAAACCTAATGGGGTAGTAATTAGAACGACCACCTGTATACACCTACAGGACACAAATTTAGCAAATAAGACCATCACAACACCTGTTTACCCTTAACTTACATATTGAATCTTTAATAAAGTTTTAGTGCACATAAAATGTTTGTGCTTGTGAATAGTCATCCCATAGATACAGAGAGACGTGATTGGACCGACTCTCTCGTATTACTCTCGTCACCATGGCAACACCGTGCGACTAGGTCGTGCGAATGGTCACTGAATGTATGGCCGCTACGTGTCACAGAAAAGTATCCTAGGAATGTATATTAGCTGGAATCACCTTCCACCTCTAAGGACATTACCCAGTGAATCAATATATTTTAACAACAGCGTGTGACGTTACATATTTTAAGCTCATTTTAAATTCAAAGATTCTCTTAAGTCTCTGCTTCATTTAACATGAGCCTAGACAAGCATAAAATATGTAACATTAGAGTCTAATTTCTAAGGTTCTTTGTTTTGGCTTGCTGTAACTGATATGTAATACAATAATCTGAACGAACTTTATTTCAAGGTTCACTATGTAAGATTTGTGTGTGCTTGTCTTGGAGCAAGTCATCTGTTGATGTCTAACTCCGACATCCATAACAGCCTATAACACTGATGTGCGTAACACTTCTATGTAGAAGGTTGTTTTTTTTGTTGGGTTTTTTTTTTTTTTTTTTTTACACAAAAATCCTTATGCTCACTTTCGAGTTCTTCAGTGCGTCTCTTCTGCTCCTCTACAGACAACAGTGTGCAACACTAGCTAACGCTCCCAGCACAAAACAGACCCCAAAACAAACTTCACGTGAGCATATAAGAATGTTACATATTGAGCTAACTTCAGCCAGTACAACCATATGTATAGAAATAATTACATGCCTCAACCAAGCTCAATGTAGTCTAGGCACAGCATGGTTATTTCTATATTGCATATATTCTGAATGGATATAATTGACTAACGCGCCTACATCCTATAGAAATGAAATGTAACGTGTGTTAAGATTATGAATCATCGTAGTCTGATGGCATCTACACCCATACAATTGGAATATTGTCTGGTTATTTTATTAAATGTACCACTGATGCATGATATTATGACACATTGGTCTTCATTTATGTTCTGTTAAAACCATTAATGAAATATTTTACACCTAAATATAATATTGTGGGGTGTTCTTAGGTTTTTCATTCATTATCAATCTTAAACCAAGAATGGAGGCATGAAGGCAGCTGTTCACTTTGCCAGGATTCTCTCCATGGCCTCCTGCCCTCTGATCGAAACCTGTGAGGCGAAGAGAACCGTGTTGTGTGTTATTAGATCTCCTCCCTCTTCCACCTCCACCTCCCCTTCCTCCTCCTTCACCTTCTCCGTCTGATATTCTGTGCATGTTTCCTCTGCTTTGGTGCCGGATTGGTTTCTGCTGTGTCTGGCAGGGGGTCGTGGGCTCCCGGGGCTGTGTTTTTTGTGCGAGTGTGTATGCGTCGTACACATGCATCTGCAGCCATGCCTGGGAAATGACAATGAGTGCCGGGCAGTAAAACCGTCTTTGGTAAATCAAGCAGAGTGCCAGGTGAATGGTGGTGGCACACTGCGGATTTAAAGCTGCTAGATGATTCAAATGCCGTGTTGTCTGGAATATCACACAGAATGTTTTTCCTTCTCCTCCACTGGTCAGAGTGGGAATGGTGTGTATGACCGTTTTTTTCCAAAACCAACAATCTGGAAGTCTTTGTGGACTACTTAGACGAGCTGACCATGTGTATTTAGGTGTGAAAAAGGGGCCATGGTTTCAAATGGTCTGTGAATTTTATTTAAAACATCTTCTGGCTTTGTGTTTCCTTCTCAAATTTTTTACACGAAATAGTGTGTTTGCATTTCGTAGCATTTGAAAACAAACAAAGCATGTGCTGTCATTTGGAGTTTTATTCCACTCCAACATTCCTGTCCTCATTATTCATCTGACAAATAAAAACACTTCAGTTTAGTCTAGTCCTCCTCACACTTCATGCAGCTGCTTCGTAGTGTGAGCCTTGCAAATGGTTATGGGGCATAATGAATTCTCTTACTAAAGTCTCTGTGCACTAATGCATTTAATTTACTTGCCCATCAAATACGACCAATAGGAATAGGAATGTAGTCCTAGTGCCAGTGAGTAACTGTGAAGCAGCTGCAGGAGGTGTTGGTTAAATAATCAAAGGCCAGCTTCCTGCTTGATTATTTGGCTGAGGTTTGTGTTTCCACAGAGCAGGTCAGTTGGAGAGAGCACCCAGTGTTAGTAGCAGATTCCAGCAAATGTGATACAAAGTGTGTGAAGACGACGCAAAGCAATCAAGTGGATGACTGAGAAAATAAGAAAAACAAGGTGCATTTTCAAATGTTTATTACATGTGTTTGTCACATACACTAATGAAGTTTGAATTTGAACACAGGAAATTCATTTAAAGTTTCATTTAAACGGTTCAGTGTGTAATAATAGAAAGAAAAAATCAAGTTAAGTTCAGAAACAGAATGGTTCTCCTGGAGTTATCCAAGTAGAAATGTAAGCTGACTGGATAGCTAGGCACAAAAACCTGGTTAGATAGATAGAGAAATGCATATGTTATGTATATGTATAACATAGAGGGAGGAGGTGAAACACACTGTGTTAGGGTAGTGAGGTTAGGAAGCTAAAGCATAGAGAAAGGGGCTAATTTATTTCATTTGATTTATACATAACTCTTCTTGTTTTCTGATGATCCTGGTTTTAGGTCTTGGGGTTAACCTCCTTGCTGGAAAATCTTGTCAAGAAGTGGTGTTGCTAGAATTTGAAATGTAATAAAAACGTCCTTTACAATTCTCCCAGATAGTAAAAAATTACATTTCATCCCAACCAGGAATAGAGACATAAATGTTCTGTATAGAGACTTCAATTTTTTCAACTGTGCAGAACTGATGATTGCATTGTCCGTTTTCATACTGAGTCCTCAGAGCCCTAGTTAATTAGTGGAGCTTCCCCGTCTGAGACTGCTTTTATCCCCAACTTTGTTTGGCTAGTTTAGAAAGGCATTAAAGGGTTGGCTTTCTGATACAGTCAGACAGAGTCACACAAACTCATTTTTCTCAACCATTCATGAAGCCTTTATCCTTGTCCCCAAAAGAAAAAGCTCCCACTCAGACTCACAATGATCAATGAGGCACATGAAACGCACACTTCTCTATTAACTATTTAATTCAAAGAGATTCCAGCCTGGCTTTGGTCTGAACACGAAAAAGCCTCTGAAACCAACAAATATCTGTTTAAATCCCCTCCACACCCGAGGCCAGCGTAGGCCCACCAGGTCCCGACCCGTACCGGGGCAAGAAAAGTGGGAAATTTAGCCCAGCCCGACTCCACTCATCAGTTCCTGTCAGGTCCTGTCAGGTTTGGGAGTAAATGTCAAGCTCCAGCTTGGATGTGCTGCTGAATATTTTGGTGAGTGTTTCTGTGGGTATTGAGGGAAGTGTGCTGTCCTGCTGGAAGGTCTGAGTATGGAAACATGTTCTCCTTCTCTCACTGTGCTGCTTCGCACTGGGAGGAGGATGGAAGCTATTACCAGAGCCAGCAGCTGAGAGAGGGCCAAGCCTCTGCACATCAATCAGCATTACACCGCCGCCACTGTGTGTGTGTGTGTGTGTGTGTGTATATATATATATGTGTGTGTGTGTGTGGGATGAAGAGCATGTGAAAGAGCACCTCCCAGTGGTGACATGCTTTATAACACCATCTCATTTACAATACCGTCACAACCACAATCTACTCAAGGGTCTTAAATCTATATGGAGGCCCTTTTTTCCCCCTCTAAATTAATTTCCATCACTTAATTGCCATGTTCATTACCAGGGTACAATAATGTCAAAAAACCACTGTCCTGATTTAATTTCCATGGCTGAATGTGAAATGAGTCAGAAAAAGAGGCAAAGCACTACGTGTGCTGCTGCTGCTTGTCATTTGGTTCATGTTGAACTGCAAAGCGGTGGCAATTTAGGTTAATGTAGAATGAAGAGGAGGGGAGAGGTTACGAAAAAACAGGGGTAATTTGGTGTGGCAAATTGATGAGTCATCTTTTGTTCCGAGTCTTTGATTGACAAAAGAGCCACGCAGTATTAGCATTAGAGGAGCCGGAAAAGGTCTTGGCGTAAAATTTGTCATTCTGTCACTCTTTTCACATTGCAACACAGTCACAGTCTCTCTCTCTCTCTCTTTCTCTCTCTCTCTCTCGCTCGCTCAGGCGTTTTGTGTCTCCCTCCGTTGTGTAGCTCTCCTGGCGTTTAGGCTAATTACAGTTCCACTAAGCCCGAGTGTGTCAACTGTGACATTTCCACTGTTGGCGTAGCAACATTAGCGCTGCTCTCCCATTATGTCCGCATTAGGGACATCACACATTAGCCAAACTCTACTCTGGCTGCACTTAACAAAGAAGAAGAAGGGGGGGGGACTCGAATAGGGGCTTGGGTGAAAAAACTGGCAAATGCTTTCAAAATTTCATATTATCTCCTGTGAATTCTGCATTGGCACTTCATTTAATGTCCCTAAAATTGCGCAGCCGAAAGGTGAGGGAACAATCATCCTCCCCTGATTAGTTCTCTGCTCTTGGAGCGTAGTTACCCGAGCGCTGTCACCTCATGCATACTAAAACCAATGAAAAGCACAACAGCCAAATGTTTATGCTTTGTGTCTCTGAGGCAGAATGAGTTTAAATAAAAGCCTGTTTGTTGTGCGTTTTGTCTACGGAGAATTGGAGAGAGGCGAGGGTGTGAGCATCATATTCAGGTCGTACTTCAAGGCCAAACTGGAGCCAGATGAAAGGGAGAGACAGGGCGTCGTGTCCTGTGACGAATGATTGTTAGATATAACTCGGCCCTGGAGGTAAACAAACGAGGCTGATTTTCCACGGGGTAAAAGGATTTGAGGGTCTGGATGTGTTATCCATGATGAGAGGCAGCAAAGTGTCACGACATCAAGGCCAGTGCTCCCTGAGCCTCGTGGGGGCAGGGACACGATCTACTGTATATAATGCTCGGTTTACTGTAGCCACTGATTGCATTATTATATGATTAACTGATATGACGCTGCTAAATTGCACCTTTCAACTCTGCTCCTCCCGGATAAGGACATCCATTTCATCTTGCTGTGACACAGTCAGACTGAACACCCCTCATCTATTACTAAACTGTCAGTGCCGTGTACAGAGGAGCACGCTGCTCTTAAAGGGAATGAGATGAGCTGATTTGATTGGCCGTGACTGGAGCCAGCCCACACAGCTCCTGCCGATAATTTATTCCTCCTTATTCAACTGCTTTCACAAATGCATGTACTTAACCTCATGAGTGATACGAAACAATTAATGGTGGGAGCAAAATACTGCACGAGATAATCTACTGCATCGTGTATCAGTAGATGATAAGAAAGATAGTGTGTACAGATGAGAAAAATCTGTTTTTAAGGCGTTCATTTTAGTATTGTCTTATTTTATATTGTTTATTACATGGGCCAAATTCTTAGTGTACTTCACTTACCACATAGAAAACCTGGCTTTATTAACACTAGGATAGTTGTGACATGAGGATGGTTGAGCAACCTGTCATCCAACCTCAGCTGAAGCTTAAAGTTGTAGTTGTTCAGAAAAGCCACACTCTGACAGAGTCAGACATCCTAAAGACAAGGCAGAGAAGAAATAATCACCCAGACTCTGTTTACCTGCTGCCATGTGTGGTCCCTGCACATCAGAGTATTTCTATTCTAGAGGTCGAGCGACAGTGGATTTTTAGAGGACGATATAATAACGGTAGCTTAAAGCAGGAAAAAGCAGATTCGATATCTCCTCAAACCGTTTGCCCCTGAAAACACATTATGCATGTTTGAAACGTAGTATCTTTCACTTTATTAGAAACTGGATAAATGTTGAACTGAATATCTAAGTCAAAATAAATAAATCTGAATCACTGAACATCATAATCATTATTAATCAATAAATATGTAACTGATCATCAAACTAACAGCAAAAAGGTGGGAGTAATTTTTATCTTTTGAGCTGTTATTTTCTCTCAAAGTCAGTTTTTACAGTTTAGAAGCCTAATGTCAGCTATCACCCACTACCAGTGACAACGTCTGTCTATGCTGATAGTTTGTAAAACATCCCATCAGCTTACAGTCTATCTGTAATATATTCAGTGCATTTAGAATAGTAGGTGAGGTGTTAACCAAGGTTATCTTTACTGAAAACAAAGAAAGGAAACCTAGGTGTGAAAAAACCTTTTCGCTAACAGAAATTAACATAAAAACAATGCTTTACAAGAAAAAATTCAACTGCATTGTGTTGACAGAGCTAATGCAGATAAAAAATGATAGACAGAATGTTATTAGTTTTTGTCTTTGTACATTTATAATATATACAAGCCCAGTATTCTGGGTAAAAATTAAATCTTTTTTCAAATTTGTTAGTTTAGTTTAGGCAGTTTTATTATGAATCTCGCCCCTAGACTAAAACTAACACTGAAATTTAATGAAAACTAAACCAAACCTGGACAACTTAAAGAAATAATAACTAAACTAGCAAAGCCGCTTTAAAAACTAATTGAAAACGAAAAGTAAAAATGAAATAAAAACATAGACTAATGAAAAATGCAATACTATTATAACCACGGCCTTAACAGGAGCCCAAAAGCACATTTTTGTCCAGGGGCTACAAGCTGGAAACCTCATATAACAGCACATATAACTCACAGGTTTTAAATGACTATACCAGGGAAAATACTGAAAACAGCAGTGCATCAGTGCATCTGTAAGTTTTTTCTGGAGTTTTTTTTTAGCAGATGCTGCATTTTACATTATTACGAACAACCAATTGATTCTAAAAGTGAAGATCCTGCAGGGAAATTTATCAAATCAATCTCATTTGACTGTTCTACAAGCGTTTTGTGTCTCTATAGACTAGAGAAGATGGAAAACCCATGCAGATACACTTAAAGCCAAGTGTTTCCAATTATTTGGCAGGCTGTGCACATGTGAAGAGTACAATGTAAAATAAAAACTGTAGGCGAGTGTGACTAACTAATTCATAATACTGTAATTCTTTCTGACACAGTAATAACTCCGTTCACTGAGAAATCATGTTCCATGAAGGCAACACCTTTTCAGCGAGGCTGCGAGTGCCTTCCAAATCCTGTCCCTCTCATTTCACACCTCCACGACAGCTGCTACAATCACAATGACAATAAAAAAAAAAAATCCATTCAGCGTGTTAACTCACTCCTCATGTTGGACATTATTCAGTACCTATTTAAGCACATGTGTCAAAAAGATTTGTACTTTCTGGAAACCATTTTATTTTAATGGCTCTTTTAATGGCAACCTACATTACAGTGATTCCCAAATCCTTTGTCTGATATCCTTGAACTGCAGTCAGATTTAGTGCAAATATCTGTATTTTGACACCATTAATTTATGTTCATATGGACTACGACCATTTTTTAAAGATTATCAAATAAATTATAAATGTAAAACGTGTAATTCTTTACTAAACTGTAGTGGACTTGATGGACGTAATTTGTAATCTGTACTTTCTGTACTCTATGTATGTTCGACACATGTAGTTATATTGTGTGTTTTACTCTGTGTCTTTAGGCAAAACGTTGCCAGGGTTCTTTTAAGAAATAGCACATTTGGTTTAATATTTTCTTTAGGTAATTATTTCACCTCTTATTCATACTTTTAACAAACTACTGTTAGCTTACCATGTTCATTCATGTATCACTTTCTAGCATTTAGCTATAGCAACCTATATGTAGCTATATTTTAATTTTACTAAATAGTTCAACTTTTCCACTCACTAGCTACATTTATGTACTCGTTGACTGTAAGGTGTTGCTGTTTAGGCTTAAAACTGACTCAGTTTGATTCAGCTTACAAGATATTATAAATTTACTAAACATCAGTGTGACTTTAATTTTTAATCCTATTGAGTTGTTTTGTTTCCTTTTGTTGTTTTCTCAACAAATAGTCTAATTGTGGATTAATATTACATATTCTTATCCAATCACCTTTACAAGCAACCCCCAGTGACTGTAGCAGGATCCCCAGGGGTCCACGGAGCCCTGGTTGGGAATCTCTGCTCTACTGAGGTCTTTTTGTTGTCCAGTTGGTTTGGATGATCGCTTCTTACACTATAGATATCAAAATCTGTTTTATTATGATCAATTGATGATTATAAATCTAAGCACCACATATCAGCTAAAATACAATTGATATTCTCAGCTTCAACGTACCTCCAGGAAAAACTACTGAATCAAAGCCCTGACTGACATTTTTGCCATCTTCTGTACTAAATACTTCCTGACTTCCTTGTCAGAAGCCTCTGATCACAGATCTGTCCTGCAGTTTCCTTCCAGGCAAAGTCTAAAGCAGAGGGGATGTGAGGAGGAAAGAGAACATGGGAGAGAGACAGGGACATATCGCTGACTCAGAGGCTGGGAAATGACCCGCGTCAGCTTGGCAAGTTGTTCTCACTTAGCATATATGTATCTGACATCGGACGGCGCTTTGGGAAATGTCCGTGGTCAGTCTCATTCTCAGAGACACCCAGAGGAAAGGACTATAAATGTGCATCGACTCGTAAGAGATGTTCATTCCCCTGTGACAACACTGGCTTTAAAATAGTATCACCACAGGGAGAGGCTGTTTTAAGATTCTTTTGAAGAGTGACTGGTGGCTGTAAGTGATAATGAAGCAAGAGAACACCGCAGAGACCAAGACGGAAGGTTTATTCCCATGGTGCCGAGCTGCAGATTTTTTGACTCTTTGAGGCTTGTCATGACAACCTCCAAAACTTCTAAAAAGGTCTTCAATCCCCAGAAAATATAGTCAACTCTAGCACTGCTTTGCAACTGAAACCTTAGTAATTTGACACAGAATTTAAATACAGAAACATACTATAGTTCAAGAACTGCTGGACAAGGCAACAAACGGCCAGTTCCTTGAGCTGCATTGATGTCCTCACACGCTTACAAGGGACAAATGATGTGTTTTGTTACTTTCTGTCACATATTGCTACTGTACAATGTTATGATGTTGGTCTATGTCTGTATTAAATATGGTCAGAGCTCCAAAACATGATGTCAACATATGTTAAGTATCCGTAGGTCAGAAGCTCAGGATTCAGTCAATTCAGGTTTTGCCTGAAATTTGTGACAAGCCAAACAGGACAACAACCACAGATTGAAATTAAAGCCACTTTGGAAGTATCTAAAGGGTAATACCGCTAGTGGACTCTGGGTGCTTCTGTTTACGACAAACAGCTCGACTAAGAAGACCATCAAAGGAAATGCGTAAATGTTGACAATGGTTGACATGGCGGGAGCTACATCCACTTCTTTTATATGGTCTATGTTGTCCATAAACTGTGTTCCAAGCAGAGCACTCTCACAAAACACATGGCTCTACCAATCCAATAGCTAACAACTTCAGCCAGTGTTTCAGCAGGCCTGCTAATAACTGCAAATACAGTCAGAGCTTGTGAATAATGGATAAATCCATTGTTTTGTCATATGTTAGAGCCCCTGGTGGCCTTGCTCCTTTGCCTCTTGTGTGCCTAACCTTTTTGGCTGTTTATTTACAGGCAATGCTGTTCAGGACTGGTGCACATACTCGCTCACGTTCCCACCTACCATCGTTACACATTGAAATGGTGCCCTGGTCTCATGCTCCAGTCAAGACACTGCAATCTCCTGACCCGTGTTAAACGTGCAGCTAAACTGTCAATGGGAATGGCTTTTATTTAACATGGAGTGTGACACTGTGTCCCTCGATTTTGTATTCAATTCACAGATTTGATTATTAGTAATTTCATACCATTTGCTGACTTGTTAGCGCAGCGCTTGTTTGCTCCTGGAGACTGGGCCAGGCTGTACCTCTGCACCACAGTACATACACTATTAGTGGAACTGTTTTGTTTGGAAAGAGAGGTGCTGTTCCTACCTATATTTATGTTTGTGCAAGGCATTTAAGTTAGCATAGATTTTTGTTACAGAGCAGACTAGAATAGAATAATTAACTCTGACTTTGGAGTTCTCTTTTCGTTATTTTTGTTTATTGTTTCCAGCAGCATCGGTTGGCCATTTGTGCTCCCTAGTTGTCTGCCTCTGTTATTGATTAATTTGAAAATTCCACTCATTAAATGATAAAACCCTTGTTTATACTGATTCTATCTGGTTTTAATGTTGCTCTCTGTTTTTATTTACCCTAGCAAACTGGGCTGTTACTTCTCACAATCAGCAGGTTAAGAATAAAATATGTATTTATAGGAGAGATGTTCTGCTGTAATCCTTGTTGCTGATGCTGTTTGTGTTGTTCATTTTAATACTCTGGATTAGCTTCGGGTTACAAAATGCAGTTTGTATTGTTTGCTCTTTGAAAAAAGAATGAAAAAGAAGTCAAGTTTTTCTACAGCTGTTTGTTTGTTGATGCAGAAACAGCAGAAGAATGTGGTGACGATCAGAGGCGCTGTGTGCTGTTGCTAGGCGAGCTTCATGCACATTGGCCAATCAGGAGAGTGATTGAGTCCGGAGCTAAATAACCTGCTTGGGACCACAGACTGTATATAAGAAGCGGATGGAGCCACCATCATGTCACCCATTAGTTTTTGGAGCCAGAATTTTACATTTTGGCCATTTCCATGTTGGCTCTTTGCAATAAGTGACCATATTTGGACAAAAGGGTGGAGCTGCACGAGCAGGAACCGCTAGCTTGCTGACAGAGTAAAATGGTAAATGTCATCAAACATTTGCATAACAAAAAGCATTCAGTGCTATCAGTGTAACTTATTAACAACCACTGCAGTTGAGCTGTCTGAAAAAAGCGTTTTATTAAATAAACGGATGCTCAGAAAGTTGTCAGTCACACCTGTCAATTAAAGCTTGACACATGGAAGCCTCAACAACTTATTAGAGGCTCCAAGTAAACGAATGAGACCAGAACGACTCCTGGAAAAAAAAAAAAAAAATTGATTTACGTTCAGTACAATCTATGGGAGCCAGGCCACATTTTAGAGTAGCATCTAGTGGCTGTTAGCAGTATTACACTTTAAGATACTTCTGCACTGGCTTTGGAGCCATGGTCTTTTCCCCTTGTTTCTGACTAATTGGTTATGAGGCCTGTGAGCGGAAAATAAATAGTGTGTTTGAACTGTAAATAACAGAGTTATTCTAGTAGAGTAAATGACCTTCATGTTGGCAGCAGTGGGTTTTTTTTTTAGTTTTTTTATTTCCATAATCTGTGGCAATGTGGTCAAGAGAGACTGTGGCCTGTGATGCTCTTTAGAATCACAAAGCCCAAAGAAACATGTGGAGCGACCTGTGGAGATGTACGCTACACTTATCAGTGTGCAAATGAGGCAGGCGTGTCTGAAAGATAAGACGTGCACATACAATGCATTTTTGATACTGCTGAGGCAAAAAGGGAAAAAGAAAACCTAAATGTATGAACAAGCATAAGAAAGACAGAGGGGTTAATGTGTTGTATGGATAAGGTTGAATGAGGACAGGAGATAAGCACTCTTCAAACGGGGTATGTCCTTGTGTGGGTTTGCTTTGCGCACGGAGACACACGACCATCATTTCCAACGTGATTAGCTCTACAAGCGGCAACATCCTGAGGAGAAGACTGAGTGTTTTGTTCCACCCATTAGCCGCTACACAGACAAGACGTAAAGAAGCAGATTAAGAGCAAGGTCTCTCTGACTCTGGGAGAATCTTTGATGAAGACTCTTTTCATTTACAATGTATTTTGAAGCTATAGTGGATATAATACATATAAATTGGAATAATCTCCTATGATGTGAATGATCTAACGTGAGATTCGTCCTTTTATCCTCAATATAAATGAGATAAGACTCTTGTGTATTATATAAAGCTGCGGGGGGCGTTTGACTTGAGACAGTCTCGTTGCTGGGAGTGTGGGTCTAAATCCAAACCACTGCAAGTGTACTCTGAAATGTCAGAAAATGCATATGCATAAGTGATGAAGTCAATACACTCCTCTCTGGCCCTAAAACATTGCCTTCAGGGAATATAAGGTTGGAACAGGACACTGGGGAGCTCTATGGGTTTATAGCAACTGCAGCAATTCAAATCAGTGAGCACTGCAGAGCTGTTATGGATCCACAGAGTGTGTGGATGAACTAATGAATGTGTAAATTCATTAGTTCTGAGATGATGTGAGATTGGCTTTAGAAATAAAAACATCAAAAGTAAAGGAAGTTTTCAAAAGGTTGAAAGTTTAAATCCTGAAAAACAGAACTTGAATATTTTAGCCAAGGTTTTTTTAACAAAAACTAGTGAAATACTAGTTTTGTTTGTGACATTTAGTGTATTGAAATAAAAATAAGAACAGGGTTTTACAAAAAAACAATCAATGAAACTGTATAGTGTGGTTCCATTTATTTCATAGACAAGCCCAGATGTTTTGGACGGTTATGAAATCTGCCTTCCAATTTTTTAGCAGTGCCAGTTTTCTGTGCACTTTATAGGTTCAATTTTGTAAGATGTGCGCATGCTCGTGTGCTAACATGAAGTCTGGTTTCAAGTCTGTGGTTGGAGCTGGTTGTTGGCACCATTTGCAAGCTAACAGTAGTTAGTGTTGCTACTATAGAGGAGCAGAAGAGAGGCACTGAAGAACTCGAAAGTGTGCATAAGGATTTTAAGAAATCAGTGTAAAGGTTGTTATGGATGTAGACACATTTGTTAGCTTTGAAACGGAGTTAGCTAATGTCAACAACAGACCGGTTCCCAGCACAAAACAGACTTCAACACAGACTCGAGTCGTTGAACCTTTAAAGGAGTTATTTGTAGTTTTGAGATTCAAAAATGATCTCCAACTATCAACAGCAGGGGGCAGTAGTGAACCACAAAGTATCCACAGCTACCACTGAATTAACGCCAATGACTCTCAGAAAAAACAATGAAGCATATTGTTTACAGTAAATCTGTGTTATGGCCTCAAGTTTTCTCATTTAAACAAAAACTCAGACAGCAGGTCTTAGCTGCTGTCTTATAATCATGTGCTGCAACAGCCTGTACTTTATGCTATAGCTCATTTAGCATTTAGAAAACAGCCACAGTAAAACCATAAATCATCTCCGTTTGGAATGTTTTTTCCCCATAAGGTTTGTGTTGTCAATTGCTGCACTAAAGATCTGTTTTGAATTGTCATAACGAGGTCAGGTCTGCCACAGTTTGGTCTTTACCACGTATCAACAAACTAATAACTTGAAATATGTTTTGACATTTTTTTCTGAACTTTTTGTACCTCATCACTGACAAAAACCCCTTTAAAAACTGATTCCACTAAAAGAAATAAATACAACTACAAACTCATGAAAAGTTGCAAAACTAATATAAACTTGATTCTAAAATATAATGTGAATGTTTGCAATAATCGCTTCACTCTCTTAATGCTGACAGTGTAACATTTCCGGTGTTACAAATCTGTGTCTTCAAAGTTTGTAAAGTTGCTCTGCAGACATTTAATGCAGCTGGAAGTTGCTAATGTGTCCAGTAGACACAGTACCCAGCGCTCACACCTGCTGATGTGTCTCCTTAAGCAGCAGCGCTAACACCTGCACCTTGCGGTTCAGCAGGAGAATACCATTTCCTGGGAGAGCTCATCCACCTGTCCAGAAAAAGTATTTTAATACCCAGACACTCCGTGTACCGGTTGCTTGTTTAAACTTTGATGATGCATCATATTTCATGAGCTCGACTCCTGTTTTAATGTAAACCTTGAGGGGTTGCTCTCGAATCCTTAGTCAGCAAAATAACTACCGTAGGTGCAGCCATCAGACAGACACGATGCAATAAATAGTAATATTTTCCTTCAAGATGAGACAGAACAAAAGTGGTACAAAATAGAAAGTGAGGGAGAACTATAAAAGAAGTACAGCACTTTTGCCTCGGATGCCATCAGACATTAATTCAGATGAGTTAAGTGCAACTTGGCACCTTTTAACTCAAACGGAGTCTAAAACAAAAGCTTCACTTCACCTTTAATTCTGCCTGGTCATGATCTGTCTTTAATAGCAGATGAGTCATAGTATGGGCTCATTTTTGATTTGATCAAACTATGAGGGAGTCAGAAATGAGACCACAGGCAGATACTTTGAAAACAATCACAATTCTCTGTGGAAAATCTGCAGCCTTGTTTTTCACTTCCCTTTGTGTTCTTTCTGATCTGTGTGGCCTCAATCCCTCCATCTCCCCACTCCCTGGTACGTCTCCCGCTCTTCCGATAATTAATACGTTATTAATTTTTCAGCAAAGCACGGAACAGCACTCAAAGAAAAGCGGTCACATTAGGTTTGGATTTTAGCTTTTTTTTTTTATGACTTCAAACGTGGCACAGTTTTTTAAAATTGCTCTTGGAAACTAGTTAGTACATGTGATTGTATAGCAGAAGTGGCAAAAGTCCACACATTGTTTACTCAAGAAGTGCAGATATTTGGGGGGAGGGGGGGGAGACACTCTGCAGAAGTACTGTTTCAATTACTTTACTGTAGTAAAAATAAAAAAGTAAAGGCTCTGAAATGTCCTCAAAGTATAAAATTCAAAAGTATTCCTACCAGCTGTCATTGTGTTACTGTCTCCTTTTACTGTCTGTTCCATATTTTATTGTTTTCATTTTATTACATTTTTTCCATCATCTTTGTATTGTTACACGTTTACAACATGTTTGTCTTGTTCAGTCGTTTAGTTGCTCTTGCCTTTTTGTATTGCTACTTGTTTAGCATTATTTTTTTCCATATTTTTTTCTGTCATTTTCATCTTGTTCTGTTGTTTCATGTTTTACATCGTATTCGTCTTGTTGAGTCTTTAAGTCGTTTTCAACTGGTTAATTCTTTTGCTTCGCCTTTGTGTTGTTGAGCCCACGAGTTTGTTTTTTCGCCTTGTTACATTTGTCACGTGACATGCACTGACGGATACGCCGCGGGATCGTCTCGTCATTTCTATGCGTTATCGTCGCGTCCATTTGAGGTTGAGATCAGTGTTGGCGTGGGGAACGGCGCACAGTGGTGTAAAATAAAAATAATGGATAATTCCGCTCAAATATATTAAAACTAACACAATGAGCCTGATTTTAAAATGTAAGGAGTAAAGAACGGATATTTATGATAAAATTTAGGGAGTAAAAGTAAAAAGTTGTCTGAAAAATAAATACTTAAGTAGAGATACATGAAAAACTCTACTAAATTACAGAATATGTGTCTGTACTTCATTACTTCCCACCTGTCATATAGAGACAGATGGCAGAACTGATGACACAGTCAATGGCAGCTCAAAATGAAAGGTGGAAATACTCGCCTAGGATAACGTCTGCATAATACAGAGCAGTAGTCAACTCCAATCTATGCATCTGGATATAAAGGCAGCAGCTTAGAGCTAGATCAAGGGCATGTATTTGTACTGCACATGCATGAATCTCAACTAAGGAGAGACAAAGTCGTCTCAAGAGGGAGCTGAGCTTCTCTCAGGAGACATAATTAGAGGGAACATTTTTTGATGATGAGAAGTGCTTCTAGGCGGCTTTTCAGTGCACTGTATATGGGATTAACTGTACATTACATGGGCTTCTAATCCATAGGCACACTAAGCCAGGAATTAGCATGCATGATTAGCGTTTTAAGCCAGCTATTAGATGTGAATAATACTGTAATTCACCAAAAAAAACGGCTTGCAGTGTTTTGACTGCTCTATAGATTCCGCAAACTATTCCAATAACGTGAAACGGGAGACATAAACAGACTCTTGCAGAAATCCTAGTGGAGCAATGCAAGCAAAAATTAACTACAGTAGTTTAAAACATTTATTTATACAAGCATTTCTTTTACTGCAACCTGAGTCTCACTTGTGCAGTTATATGTTCAATTTTTGGAGCTGCTCAGTACAACTGAGCTTCTGCTTTTGGCTCCTGAACTGCTGCTCAGAAGCAAATGGGGCTTATTAATGTCAGCTGTAAGAGAGAGCAGAGAGCGTCTCATTCACTTTCTCTTCTCAGTCTTACCAGATGGTCTGGATCTGAACTACTGTCTTTCCATCCACAAGGCCGTTTTTCTATCCTTCAGGCAAAAACTCCATATAAAAACACATTTTTACAGTAAATGTACAGAATGAGTAAAACAGACCATCAAAGTCCATATATCTTTAGTCTGATTTGTCTAAAAGTAGTAGTATCTCTCCATTTTGATGGATCCACAGTGTATATCATCGTAACAGTGTGTAAGGAGGATTTGGGAGGATCTAGTTACAGAAAACAAATATAAAATTCATCATTATGTTTTCATTAGTGGATAATCACCTGAAAATATGAATCATTACATTTTCCTTACCTAAGAATCAACCATTTTTATCTACATCTACCGCCGTTCAGAGTCCACCATGTTTCTACAGGACCTCAGAATGAACTTCCTCTTCTTTTTTTCTCTGTCATAGTAAGTGGCATCCAGCATTAAGGTGCATTACTGTCACCTATTATGTTTGAGTGTGGACCAAAGTTAACATCCCTTTAATTAACAAGCCCAGAATGGACAACACAAACACTGGTCCTGGCGGGGGCTTCTGTGTTTTTTGCAGCCACTGTAGATGACGGGGGAGGGTGAGGGTAGAGTGATGCAATCTGCAATTTCACCACTAGATGTCACTAAATATTACATACTGAACCTTTAACAAAAAGACTAAAAACATAAGAAGAAAAAAATGAAATTACAGCTGTTTTAAAGCACTAAAACTAGATAAAATCATCAATGAACAATTAAATAAAACAAAATAGATTGCACCGTGGGTGCTATTCTACTTTGGTTTTGTAGATCATATTTGTATTCTTCTTCCCACCTTCTACAGCTTCTATGAAGTCTTTCCTCATACCTGAAATACCTGACAAAGTAAAACTCTCTTAAAATTAAAAATAACACTAAAACTACTTATTAGACAGTGGATTTTTTAAGGATATAATAATGATAGTTACTAAGAGGAAAAAGACGATAACTGATGATATCGCTTCTCCCTGAAAAAAACAACACGGCTATAAATGTACTATTTACTGTTACTGTTATAAACATGAATATACATTAAATAAATCTGGAACTGAAGATCAAACTAACCCTCAAAAATCTAGCTGACAAATTCTGCCAACAGTGTGTAAAGTGTCCTGTTGTTACAGCCTACAAATACCTCTTCTACTCATGCATATGTAAAACTAAACTGAAATCAAAAAACAGACTGAATAAAAATGTACCGTAATTTCCGGACTATAAGTCGCTACTGTTTTCACACGCTTTGAACCCTGCGGCATAAACAATGATGCGGCTAATCTATAGATTTCTACGTGCTAACGGCCTCCAGGGGGCGCCCTGGCAGCTGGCGCAAGAGCTGAGGCTGTTCAATTCCAACACTGAAGAAGACAACTTCAGTAGTTTTAGTGCACAGGAGGAAGATGAAGATAGCGACCAATGACTTTTCTGGTAGGCTAACAGCCTATGGCTAGTAGGATGTTTTTTGTTTTTTTTTAACCAGCCGTGTTACTGCTGTTTTACTGCTGTGTTACTGCTGTGTTGCTGCCGCGTTACAGGCACTGTTTGGGGAAAAGCATTTATTTACGGTAATTAAAAATTTTAAAAATCTTTCGGTGTACCATCTTTCTGTGTAGATATCTCACGTTATGTGTGTACAATTTTTTTTTCTTTTTAAATTTAGTTGGTGCGGTCCGGAAATTACGGTAAATGAAAATTTCAAAACTATTATAATATTACATCACAATACGCTATGTCGACAACAAATGCAGCACAGTATGGTTCTCCTTAGCCACAATGAATATTTTTGTTGTTGCGCAATTAAATTAAAATACTACAATTATAACATCCGGTTTCATGTGAAATCACAAATATAGTACGTCTTCTCCTCCCACATAAGTAATGGCACAGCTCTGTAAGGACAATGAATTCTCCATTAAAATGCAGCTGTTTGGATATACTGTGTTACGGAGTATACACTGTGGGAATGTTTGGAGCAAGTGGGAAATGCTGCAAGTGAGTAGATAGTTTGAAAGTTATTCAGGGAGGCTTTTTCTTTATACAGAATTTCAGTCATGTCTGCAACTGTGTATAGATTTCGGATCTCTGACTTTCGCATTGGCCATCTGGCAGAAGTAAAAAAAAAAACAAAAAAAACTTTTATATGTACAAATTCTTCCTTCAGTTGTGTAAGAAATCTGAATGTGACCTTAAGAGCTCTTAACTCCAAAGTTTCCTTTACGTTACATAAGATTTGTCTTTAGGAAAATAGAACTTTTGCAAACAACAACCTCAAGGTTCATTCTCTGTGCATTTCCCCTTTAACCTGTTGTTGTGC
>JAPQRN010000017.1:11782476-11815764 GCA_037367275.1 Coranthus polyacanthus | reverse complement strand
GAGGCTTAGCCCTCGATTCCTAATGTCGGATCAACAGGAACAGGACAGCGAGGGGTGTGTGTGTGTGTGTGTGTGTGCGTGTGAAAATTGCATTTCACAAACATGCTCTCTGATATAACGCCATAAAAATCATCACATTACATGCAATGTCACTGGGGCTTTATTCCCATAATGCTCTGAGCCACAGTGTATTTGTGTAAACTAACTAACTAGCAGTTGCAACTGAGGAGAAAACAGCTGGGGCTTAAACAGTGTCTTGATTGCTTAAGGGCGCTTCAGCAGGAATGGACTCTGCATGAAATAGGTAATCGTGTCTACTAAAAATGTAATTTATAAGCAAGTTGCAGCACCAATTAGTTCTTCTGACAAATGCAATAACTGTGCTGTTTTTGTTCCAATGTGACACTGAGTGAATTAAACATAACTTTAAGGTTGGTTTTAAGGTTATGATGGACTATTAAGTGCAGGACTTTGACATTTCCTCCACAACGTATGTTAATATGATTTGCACTTGCAGTTTGCTGTTCGTTTTGTGCTCGGAGTCATTCGTTTGTTGACGTAGGCCAACTCCATTTCTAAGCTAATGACTGTCTCGCTTGCCTACATCCACGGTAACAGCCTGTACACTGGTTTCTGTGTGGAGGACTTGGGTTGATTTCTTGTGAAAATCCTCATGTTCTCTCCCAAGTTCTCCAATGCTCCTCTACAGCAACAACAATGTGCAACACTAGCTACCGTTCGCTTTGAAATGGAGTCAGCTAAAGTCAGCAAGTCTCCGAACACAGAGGCACCTATACAAATATACTAACTTACTACCTAAGCACATCTTATGTATTGAACATTTCATGTATACTGTGGGACAGTAGTGATGGCAGAGAGGGAATATGGAACTAAAATGAAACTTAATAAATATAACTTTTTTCTAACTCCCCGGAGAATGAGGACTGTGGATATCTGCACCCCTCCCTTACACTGGAATAGCATTACAAAGGAAACTCTTCACAAACAGTATAGACAGGGAGGGAATAACTATTGTGACCAAAAAAATGAGATTTTCTTTAAGGCCTAGGCCACACTAATGCAGATGTTTTTCTAAACAGATATTTTCCCCTTCCATAAAAAAAAAAAAAAAAAAATAGTCACACCACCTTTGTTTTACTAAATTATCTCTGTGCAATCGGGAATACAAAAATGACAACAAACACTCAAACCGTTGTTTCTGGCTGAACTGAACCCGTAAACATTGTGGATCAAGCAACAGCAGCAGATGCAGATGCTTTGGCGTGTCAGTGAAGGGTCCACACAGGCAAACTTAAAAGAAATTGACAGCGTGATAGACATTTAAAAATGTTGTTAGTTTTGCAAAATATCTGTATTAGTGTGGACAGGGCCTCAGACAGACATGTTCGTCACTTGATTAACGCTGTATTCATCTTCCACAGCATTTGTATTTTCATAGGGAAAGACTTTTTTTTTTAATTTTAGTGAGTGACATTTTATGTCCAAATTCTGGAATGCAATGTTTTGCCTGAATCCTTTTACATATATTTACTATAGTAAAATGTTGAATTCCTGACCTTTTACAACAGTATCGATACATATTGATGTGAAAGTAAACAACATGTCCTGATGTATGCAGATGACACTGTCATTTATGCTAATGGTAAAACAGTAGAAGATGTAGCAAAGAACCTTACAGAAACAATGTCAAGGGTAACATCCCGGCTTAACCATTCCTGTTTACAGTTGAATGTTTCAAAAACGGTCTGCATGCTGTTTTCCAAAACTATCATGAATCATCATCATAAATGCAGAACCATATGTTTTCATTTCAGGACAGAGACTAGAAGTCGTTACAGAATTCAAATATATAGGATTATACATAGATTCAAATCTGACATTCAAAGCTCACATTAAAAGAATCAGGATCAAATGCTGCCTATCAAACTTCAGATTCATTAGAAACTCGTTATCAACTGAGGCAGCAAAGACATACCTACACTCAGTGGTCATTACTCATATCACATATTGTCTGACAAGTTGGTCTAAAACCTCATTCAACTGCAACGTATATGTTTAGTGTACAAGGTTTTGCATGGTTTAGCTCCTCCTCTTCTGTCTGAATTCATCACTTTCAAATCTGAGAGTCACTAACAATTCGGGACGACTGCACAATTCCATTAAGGAGGACTGCATTCAGTCAGGCAGCGTTTTCTTTTAGAGCATCACAGGACTGGAATTTAGTGCCACAATCAATCAGAGAGTCGACATCTTTTCAGTCATTTAAATACAATGTAAAGAAATGGATTTTAAACACAAAAATGTGAACATTGATGTTTTATCATGAACTTTTACCTCATGTTTGTCATTGTTATTTAATCATATTTTACTCTATGTAATGTATTATGTATTTTGTTGCTCTTCTTGTTCACCATATGTTGTACTCATTGTTTTTATTGTTTCTTAACCATAGCCTACCTATTTATTTATTTCATGGTGCCAAAGCACATCAGGCAAGGGGACTGTGGATGAAAATTAGCCTTTTATATAACTCAGGTAAGTTTGCATTTGTCTGAAGTTCGTGTACACTGTCCCTTATTTTAAATAAATAAATTACAAATTACAAATTGCATGCGTACATCGCCTATCAGTGGGTATAGTATATCTAGGTGAAGGCAAGATTAAGCAACTAAGAGGTTTTTCAAAGGCCATTAGCACATATAGATGTACAGACAGACAGAATCTCTGGTGTGATTGTTAATAAAAACAGCATCCTGAAATTTCCACACCCTGACTTTCTGCCCGGCTACATAAAAAAAACACAGTAGTTTCCATTATTTGCATCAGCTCTAAATCATGTCCTCCAGGTTTGTCCCATAAGACCAAGACACTGAGCTGTTAATAATAAGGTTTGCATCCCTCTGACATGTATGAATTAGGCCACTGTGGACAATGTTAGGAGTCAATAAGCAGGACAGCTTTATGATAATACTGGCCTTTTGCATCAATATGATGAAGTATATATGATTATCAGATATGGAACCTGCTGAGAAGAGACATTTTTCACTTTGTTTTGTCTCAAAAATCACATAGAAGAGGTACTGTAACAATAGTTATCAATGTAAAAATGACATGTACAGTGACTGAAATGTTCCTCCTCTAGTGTTGCACATGTGGGCAAAGAAATAAGATATATTGGCCAAACAATTCTAATCTGTGCTTCATGGACATTACCAGCACATAAAAGCATATTGAAGAGTATTATTGGCTTATTTTCTGCCCACTAATGATTCCGTTACACTTAAACAAGCAGCTAATAATATATTACACCCCCCCCACCCGAAAACAGAAACAAAGGCTTTAAGGCAGAGGCCGTTTACATTACGCTCTCAGGGCCCACAGTGTTGATAACGTGCTGTGAAATTAGACTGCTTTCTACCTTTAATTCTCGTGAACCCAGGCACAGTGGATGACAGTGCAGCTGTGAATAACTGTGTGTGAGCAGAAGGAACACAACAGAAAGGGAGAGATGAATGTCTACTATACCACACTGTGTTTAATTACATCCTCAAGAATAGAATATGAAGGCATCAATTATGCCCACTCACCTAGTGAATGTTCTGCATTAGGTAAACAGGAGGATACTGTTTACTCTTGACAAACGCACTCTGGAGAGCATGAATAATTGTGAAGGGCATAACCTCTGCCTTACACAGATTAATATTTATGAAGGCAATTTTGTCTTTTAATTTTCTCTGAGAGCTCTGCAATAGCCAGGGTTTATATGTGTTTATTGGACGGACTGAAGCCTCTGTTGAAGGATATGATGGTGCAATCCAAATGTTTTGGTTTTCTCTCCTTATTTTCCTACTTAAAGCAGGCCTGCCCATGGCCTTTTGCTTGGCTGAACCCATGAATCGATCTAAGCTGAAATCACTTTTTATTATCAGAGATGGAAAAAAAAAAAAAAAACATAAAAACTCTCTCACAAACACACAATGCTTATCATATTTTACCTTCATTCAGCCTCATCTTAATGGCACGTGAGATTCTCTCTCTTCATCTTTTTCCATATAGAAGTGAGAAACTCCTACCCATAGTTCTTAGGAACTCATGCACTATGTATGCCATTGATCAGAGAACAAACGCAGCACTTTCCTGCCTCCTCTGCTCCTCGCTGTTACCCCCGGAGACGTTGTTTATCTTGTTTATATGTTGGGCCGCTTGCCTGCTCTTGGTAAAATCTGTTTGTTGTTTGTTTCTTCCCTTGGCAAAAATTGTGGACAGTGAGGCATCGAACGTAGGCCCAGTCCGATCTCATTTCTTCTCACGGCGGTATTTCACTCAATCAAACTGCCATTCAGCGCACAAAGAGAGAGAAGGTGAGGAAAAAGAACAGGAGGGTGAGATCCAGATTGAAATCGGCTGCAACTTTTGCTCTTCTACCACGCTGCCAGGTGGAACAGGTTGTTACTATTATTTCAACATCATCTGGCTCTCCCATCATCCCTTATGTCATTGGTAAAAGATAAACCTACACAAACACAAGAAGAAGCGATAAGGCTCTGACAGACAGTTCTCTGCTCTTCTCTGGAGTCAATAGTTCAGATTTCACAGACATATGGTTCCCAGAAGGACAATGTCAAACTAGATCAGCTCACTACAGCATAATATAATGCTACAGCTTCACAATAATTTCATAGACTTAGCCAATTTTGCATTAATTTTTCATCAAAAGTGTCTCAAAAGCCTGCACCCCCACACATGTCATACTCTGAGCTCAATACAAAGAAATAAAAAATATGTGGTCTAACAAGGAGCTAGCTTGGCATCAATAATTTCAGTGTCAGCTGGTGGTCCATAGGGGGCGAAGGGGCATTGCCCCCATGTAAAATTACTCAGAGAAAAAGGGCTATTTAAGTGTAATATTATACATATTAACTATATCAAAAATGTCTCTGAAGTTAATAAAAATATGTATAAAGTATTATAATACAATACTCATCCAGTGTCCTGTAGTTCATATCAACATTGATTGAAGTTGTTTTTAACTGTATTTACTTCATTTCTGTATGAATATGTTCACTTCCTGGTCGCGGGGGAACCGGCCAAATGAGTGTCGATGTGGCTCCTAAAACTTTTGGTGAGCAGGTGACATGAGGCTGTGCTCTCATTGGAGCTCGGGGCACACATTTTTGCGCCTCGCAGCCAAGAGTTTTCATTTTCTAGCTCTTATGTGACTGGATCATTTTCGCTGGGTTGCCTTGAGTTACCTTGAGTATGATACAGATGCTTTCAGGACTCCAGAATGAACGTAAAGCAGATGATTAACCTGCTCCAAATGTCACAGCTAACAAAGTTTTGTCCTGTTCAGCCCATTACACCTCCATTTAGTCTCCTCCACCTCTGTGTTTTACACAGGGACTGGAGTTAAACAGAGTAGGTAATGTAGAGCTTCTAACAGCTGGTCTGTAGTTGAGTGGGTAGTTTGTAGGGTTGCCGCCTGGAAGACCTGGGTTTGGTTCTTGAGAATTACATGAACTTGAAAAAGACGTGGATGATGCCAGTGCGTCGTCACCCATTGGTTTGATGACCACCATTTTGAAGCCTCGAGTTTGTGTTGTGTTTTGGTGCCAGAAGTGACCATAGTTAGACAAGAGGGTGGAGGTGGGGAAGACTGAAGGGTGAAGGGTGATGGCCCAAGCTAACGCTAACTTACGGACACAGTAAAATGGTAAACTTCATTAAACATTTGCATTAAAAAATCCTTTAACGGCCTTTCTAGTGTAACCTCTCAACCACAGCTACAGTAGACCTGAACAGACCCAATAAACAGAAATTCCAAAGTGCAGAAAGTCCAACTGAGCAGGCGAACAAGTTGTCAAAGTGACATGGCAGATATCAAAGCCTTGTACTTTAATAGCTCTATTATGCGGTTGCGGTTGTTTCCCCGTGATGCTAACATGTACAGGACCTGACGACACCTGAAGGATGACTACACTGTTATCAGTCCATCATCAAAAGCATCAAAGTAACAAAACATTACTGTGATTATTTAAAACTGTCATCCTTTGCACTGCTGCTACTGAAAAAAAGCCATCACATTACTGTCATACAACAAAAGTCTTAATGTCCAACCCTGTTCATGATATAGGTCTACTTCTAAATGCAGCATATAATTACACTTTTCTGAACAGATTCTCAAGTTTGCCAGCATCTTGTCCCCAAAAGAGTAGTTCTTTTTATGGGCGTATATGTCTGCGGGTTTATGTGGTCAGTTCATTTCACAGAGGGAAAGAAATGCATGCAATTCACCACTGTCATAATTTTGACTGATCACCCAGACTTTCCACTTTTACAGCAGCTGTGGAAACCTCTATTTCACACATCATCTCATATCCAGTTATTTAGTCGACCTGCAGTGAATTTACAAAGTATTGCGATGTCTTTTTGTTACTGAGCTGAAGCCTTATATCTTCAAAAATCCTGCCTCCTGTTTCTTTTCATCTCCATCTCCACCACAGTGATTGGCATGGATTTAATGTGGCAAATCAGTTAGGGATAATGGTTTGTACTTGGAGTCAGCTCAGTGTATTTTCAAGCGAGGAGCATATTTAATGCACGTTAAGTGCTCTGTATGCATTCGGCACGTGGTTAATAGCATGGTGGTGTTCGACGGTTACTTGTTCCTCATCAATGCAGAACTGTCTTTCTGGAATAATGAGTCTGTAAAAAGAGAAATTTGTCAGGAAATGAAGGTGATCATCTGGAAAAGTTCTGCTGTCAGTAATTAGGATTCACTTTGCAGTCTTCAGCATAATTACGCTGATTACATGTCAACAAACGTTCTCTTCATTAATTCCAAAACTTGCACACTGCAGACTGCCTTTGATTGTGTTTTTATGTTCATGACTGTTCCTCCTTGAAATACAATTGATAGTGTGGTGGAAAAGGCTCTGAAGCATCATTTAGACAACAGGGTGCCAAATCGGTCTTTAGAGACTCCCTAATGTTCAAGTATTATTGTCATGAGCAAATTAATACAGTTTGATTTACTGACAGTATTAATATGATGTGTGAATATCATATTATCACACTATTATAAGAATAATTGCAGAAAATATAGATTCACAACAATGAGACAGCGGTGATTTTTCCTGACCTTAGCTGACAAAAATCATCTCTACACCACTGCCACCGTTGTCATCAGAAGATTGAAACTTAATGTCCATGTCAGACCCTTTAAATGTGTTTTCCAATCTGTCCAGTTTTCGTGTGGATGCATCGTCACACGGTGTTTGTTGAGACGGTTCAGAGAAAGGAAGCACGCGGTTGATTCAACAGATCTCCAAACACTTTCAAGTCATGTAAAAATGAGATTGTAGAGGTGAGAATTAAGATCGTGACTAAAAAACGATTCATCGTGCAGACCTATCATGTTCGATGACTTCAAAAATACACCACCAAGAATCAAAAATACACCACCAAGCTTGTCCAGCACAAGCCGTGTTTCCATATACTGTAACTGTGCAAATTTGAGGAAAACGTTTGAAATGTTGCAAAAAAGAAAGTTTGGAGTGAATGAACTAGTCTGCGTGGGTCATCAGAAGGTGGTGGTAAAGGCTACATTACGCATGGCTGCAATAAATAGAAGTAGAGCATTCAGTTGCTTTTTTCCCATCTAAAATAATGGTCATGTTTTTTTTTTTGTGAATGCACTTGCTACAAACCCAGAGTCGGGCAGAGACAGGAGACCACGTCCAACATTCACTCTCACGCTGGCTCTCGAGTACTTCAGTGCCTGTCTTCTGTGCCCATGCTATCTACTGTTAGCTCAGAAACAGAGTAAGCTAACGTAAAGAAACAATTTGCTTCCATCAACCTTTTCCAGTGAAATACCGGAGTGCACATACGAATATGTTGTTGAAAACATGGCTGTAGAAAAGCAAGTACTAAAAGCCATCCAAAATGTGGCAAAACTTAGATTTTGGGAGAAAGCTGCAGAGCAAGAAAAGACCTTGGGTATAAACCGTTCTGGATCACATGATGGAGTCTATTTTAGTCAGAAATACAGTCCAGTTTTTTTTCCCCTCTATTCCAGAATGATAATAAATTCAGCCAGACTTTTCTCCAGCGCTAAAGCAGAGTGTGGAAAGAGGTTTGACTATGCGAGACTCGTCAAATATAGAAAACGTGTCAAAATGTGAGGAGGGTTTAGTTACATTTTTCAGGTGTAAAACAAACATTTAAATACTACTACTGTTGTACATTTCAAAACAAATGCTTGAAATGACATACACGACGTACATCAACTTGAAACGGTATTTCACAATACGAGGTCCGTAATTATAATAGTGACTTGTGACCAGCCTTTTATAATTAATTTAGTTAATTAGTTAATTAATGTATGCCTTTCAGCAAAGGAGTACTGTCAAAAGATGTGACATGTGATAGAAATGTACTGGATGCCCTCAAATTATCAGGTCATTAATGCTGTATTTAATACCAATGTCTGTGGCATTTCTCTTCCCTGACAACATGAGTCTAATAAATGAGATCCTTTAGAAACTCGATGAGAAGTTTCAGGTCGTGATCTTTGTTTAATTGTTTCTTAAAGGGATAATGTCTTCAAACAAAAAGAGCCAAACCACAGGCCACATAATCAAAGACATTAGCGCTTAACGTCGGCTGGAATCAGTTTGATACACTTTAGGCACCGCTAAAGAGTGTGTGGGCTGTGTTAAATGCTTACTCATACAGAGCTCCTTTTGCCTTCCTGTCTTAAACTCCTTAAATCAAAGGCATCTCGGTAGCAGCTGGAAGTCGCTTCTATTCAAATGCCGCAGCTCCCCTGAGCGCACATGGCAGATTGTTAATTACGACAAGTCTGGGGGAAAATTACTTTATCGATTTGCATCAAGCCTGCTACTCAGAGCGAGAATACAGAGAGGCTGAATTTGACTGAATTCATTCTTTATATAAAACAACCTCCTCTGTCTAAGCTGCCATATCGAGTGTTTTTATGTCAGATTTACCTTAGCCCCTTAACGTCTTCATCAGTTATGCATTGTTGTTACCGCCGAGGTGAAGTCACAAAGCTTTGCAGCACAGAATTGCTCCATATGTATGATGCTGTCTGATATGGCAGTGCTGGCTGTCGGGCTACAGCACCTCTGGGAGTGCTTCAGAAGTTCACAGAGGGGGAGGAAGGTTGTGCAAGAGGGGTTGAGTGGCAAAATAGAGTAGGATGAAAGAGGAAAAGATTGAATGGAGAGCCGAGAGGGAGGAGCGAGAGGGAAATAAAGAGAGGTCAGAGGCCCAGGAGAGAAGTAGAGGGACAGAGAGACGAAGAAAATGTAATGCACCAAGGCCACAGCCAGATAGACAGAGCCACTGTGGGCAATGGAGACATCAGGACTGACAGAACTGGCCGGAGTCCAGGTAAGGGAGAGAAAGAGGCAGCCTGTACGGGGAATTAGCTAAATGTCTGGGGGCATAGCTTCAACAGCCACATCTCGAGAACTGTCAACTGTAGATGAGCCAAGAGACACCGAGGAAATATGTCAGACAATCAGCTAAAGCTGACAAGCATGGCCATGGCTGCTGAAAAATCTATTGACTCGATAGGAGCTGAAGCCTTGATATGTTTCCCAGGAATTTTCAGTAAGGTGAGTCCAGTGTTACGTTGCAGTAACGACTTCAGTTGTCAGCATGCAAAACACTCCAAGTGCTCTGGTTTCCAAACATTCCTACATGTGTCTGAAACTGCCAATGCTGCTGCAATGCCAATCAGAGAAGCATGCACACACATATTTTTATATACAGTATATATATGCACACATGTAACTCAACCACATCATTACATGAGAGAACACGTGTCAGAGAAACCAACTAAACAAACCAAACGTTTTCATTTATATTTGATCTGATACAGCCAGAGATGTTTAGCCCTTGGCTAAAAACAAACACATCGCGACATGCCATGCCACTTGTCGAGACTAAAAAGGCCATTTTTATATTCCCTTTGATGAACGCAGACCATGTAGCTTCGACTGTACATGCAGATACCTCATCAAAAAGGAAACTTATTCAACAGAACACATAATGACAGCTGAGAAATTTGTGGCCTTGCAGAGTCAGCTGTGAGCGCGACTATCAGGGCTGCACGATTTGGTGCGGCAGTCATATTGTGACTGTTGTGGACTGTTGTGCAATGTGCTTGATTTTCGAGGAAAATGCATAAATTACTCAAGCATACAACTTTAACTGGAATTTAAAAACATAAAAAACCTTTTTGGCCTGCACATCCAACTCACATTTTGACTTGAACATTTTACACACACACACAGAACCTTTAAATTGCAGCCTTTTGCAATTGCATACTTGCACAGACTGTGGTTAAATACATACTACGTACATACTAATACATACTACTAAATACTGTTTACAGTCTACGGTCTGAAATAATTCCCATTATGAGTAACTTATGGGATTCCACAGCCTTACAGTAACATAGAAGCAGCCGAGAGCTACGCAAGTACTTCTGTACGATGGTCACATGATGCACCGAAAATATTCATCATATTTAACTCTCAGCAGAATGTCTTGGTTTTTCATGTGTGTGGAGACACTTGAACTTGGAACATAGTTATTGTTGTCAATTACATTTATATTAGAGCTTATAAGAAATTGGTGCCTTCTAAGCTATGATGTCTCGTGTTAATGGCCCTGGTGGTTTAGAAATTAAAATTGCATTTTGTTTAACCCTGGGTTTTGTTCTTATTTAGTGCAGATGAGAAATATGCCTTTTAAGCTGATCGTCAGTTTTGATGGTTTTATTTAAATCTGTTCACGGGACAGAATCTGTGTTTAAAAGGTAAAAACATTATATTAAACAATAGCATTTCAATGTAAATATGCTTGCTTTGTGCTATACAGATATAATGTGAGTTTTACATTTAAATATCAATTATTACAAGCTTCACTCTTAAGGAGAAAAAATGCAATTAATTGTGATTAATTACAGCAAATTGTGCAATTAATCTTTTAAATCTAGTTTTATTTTTACGAATAAAGTAGCATCAGATGGAAATTCTCGGGTAAGTTACATGTGCCTCATAATTGACCTTAAGTGCAGTATTGCAATAAATGTAGTCCCCTGGTGTTTATTAAATGTTTGTAGCAAAAATTAAAGGTTTCCGTAATAACTCCAACAAAACCTTCTTAGAACTATGTTTTTGCTTGAAATTACTGCTTCACACAGATACATTCTTTGGACATTTTTGGCAAACTATCATTAGACCCTTTTACAAATCCATTCAGGCCAGAATGTTGTGCTTTAATTTTAGCTCTGTCAACAACTTTCAAATATTTTTTATCCATTATGTTGATAGGGAACATAATTCCGTCTGTATTGTAGGGATTTACAGATGTATCGGCCTTGTTGACTGACATCGGCTTTTGGCAAATAAGATGTAATTTCACCGATGGCAGTGGACGATGTTTATCTGCTGTTTGCATTAAAGGTTGTTTCATAAATTTGTGTGATTGAATTTGTGTTCATTCAAAGACGAATACCTGAAAAGCCTTTAAAACAGTTCAGTACTTTTTTAAATTATTATTATTATTAAGATTTCTTCGCTTCCCTGGTACAAAAGGCAGTACATAACAACAAAAACAAAATAAACAAGAAGAAATTAACATCAGTATTGGAATCTGTCCACAATTTACGATAACAGTGGTCAGCATTTCCTCCGATTAAGTATTTTTCCTCTCCGGCACTTCTTCTGAACAGCTGTCACTGAACACACAAGGAAGACACTGTTATTATGCGGGGTTTTTTTACTGCCAATGATATCTAGAGGAAGACGAGGAAAACTCCCTATGAATATTAGAACACAGGAAGAAACCTCAGGGAAAAGCAATTCAAAGAGAGCTCCCCTTTCCGCAGGCGGCTGGATGTGCGGCTGGGTGGAATTCAGGGTTAGGGGTTAGGAATAGACCTTTTTCACAGCAGACATTTTGACACATTAAGACAAGGGTTTTCTAACCTGTAGAAAAACAAACCAATCAAATGTTTTGTTATGGGGGTTAAGGGGTAATGAGGAGTGCAGGGTTAAGGGGTTTGGGGTGTTGCGAGGATTGTCGGAAGCCTTTTTTCCATCGTTTTCTCTTCGTCTTCTTCCTCAAGATGTGGAGTTTGTAAGATTTGCTCAAGCATTGAGCTCTCCGTCTTCTCCCACTCCTCCTCGTTCTCCTGCAGGATCCTCGTCGTATCTTCAGTGGTGAGAAGGAGGGAAGACTTCTCCTGAAGCTCCTGCTCAGAGTCTCTCAGAGCAGCCTTGAGGGTTTCCTTGTCTCATTGCTGCTCTTGAAGCTCGAGCTGGTCTGAGGTCTAAAGGCATTCAAAGTCTTCGAGGAGCAGTGTCTTCTCATCTTGCCAGGCTCATGAGGTGAGCTTCAGACTCTCTTTGGCCTTCTTCAGAGCAGCCACGAGTGTGTCCCTGACTTGTTGATGCTCTTGAAACTTGACCTGATGGGAAATCCTCACTTCTTCCAAGTCTTGCCAGGAGTCTGAGGTGAGTTTCAGCTGCTCATTGGCAGTGGTCAGAGCAGCCTTTAGCTTCCTGTTGTTCACTCCTGCCACTGGAAATGCAGCTGTGACCTCTCCTCCTGCCATTGCTCCGAGCTTACTTTTAGGCAGTCGTCAGCTATCCTCAGACCGGCCTCGATGGCTTCGATTTTGCTCGGTTTTCTTCTTAAGCAAGTGGCTCTCCTGCCACTCAAAACGACACTGATCGAGCTCCTGCTTTGTTTTCTTTAGAGCAGCGATGAGTGTTTCATTGTCTTGCCCCAGAACGGATGTCTGTTGTTTCTTTGCCTCCTCCTTTCATCTGTTGACTTCTGATTGCATCCAGTCTGTTATATGGTGGAGGGCGACATTCTCCTTCTACAGATCCTCCAATCTCTCCTTAAGCCATCAGGTGCTGTAGGTCTGTCAATTGATATCTTCCTGAGTTTCCTTCAGTGTTTTCTTGAGATTTTCCACATCATTCATCTTACATTGTGGACATGGAGAGAGGGCAGTGTTCATGGACTCCCTGGAAGAATCACTGGATCTTCATCTTCACAGATTATTATTTCATCCTCACCTCCTTCGTCACAAGCCTTCATTTTCTCTGTTGAACTTTGCATGTTAGTGATTTCTTTGAACTCTGATCATCAAACGTTTACACTACACCTCCCAATCCAATCGAAAATTCCTTCTGATCAGGCCCATCTCTTCCAATTGATATGATTACATAAGGCATTTTTATTCTCATTGGGCTATCATTTCAATTATTAGTGGAATAGTAGGGTCCTTTCATGCTAGAGATTTTATATACTGAACTAAATACAGTAAAACTTTGGAGCATCAGCCGTATCTTTTCCCTTTGTTTAAATTCCAAAGGACGACCTCTTTGTATTGTGAATGTAGATGAGCTTGATTAAACACGCTCCATGCAAAAAGCACCTGTGACAGCCAGCGATATTTACTGGATGTTTGTCTACTTCAAAGCAATCTTATTATCTCATTATCTCATTATCTTTGCATTCTGGTGAGCCGTCGTTTGCCGCATTGTGCTAAATGAGTCTTATTAACACTCTGCTCTGTCCTTGAGAAAAGAGGGAATGAAAGGACAGGTTGATGAGAGGAATAATCTCCTCTGTAGGTTGTTGCTAAGTGGTGATTTGCTCAAATTTAACAGGGATGTTATTCACGGGGCATTAGGGGAGGGGGTCATTTTCATATCATGCTTTATTTGTGAATAAAATCAGAACCTGACAGATGTCAAGGTTTGTTAAGTAACTGTGTAGTCAATTGAAATCTAATGTATGCACCCATTTCCAGTAGCATTTTTAAAGATGGATTCAAGTGGATTAACAGACTTCCAACCACAGACAGTTACTGCACAGATTTGTATGTACTGTTCACAGATATAGGTATATAGGCTTTTCCATTGCCACACTAAGCCTGTATACGTAGTGCACTACTAGGTCACATATTCCTCAGTAACTGTGTTTCACTCTTTGGTACATAACGATGATTATGTACATACCGTTTTTCCTCAAATAGTGGCAGTTTTGCTGAAAAAGTAAGACAAACACACACAAGTGCAGTCGCTGAAATTGGACGATAATGCTTCAGATGAGTGACCTAGAACAACAAAGTGTTGAAAATAGCTGGATTATATTGTTCAATGTATTAAACTGCTAGCACATTGTGCTCCACTGGCAGCACATTATATGACAGTCATCAGACGTTTATCCACATTATTTTTTACTTGGCCTCTTGGATTTTATTTGAGGAAATGGTGGGTATATGGTTCTTATATGGTTCTTATATAAATGGGGTACATCTAGAACTATAATATTCACCATGTCCCATTAAAGGGCTGAAAGAAAGTAGGCGATATGTGGAAGTCATGCTTAACGGCATCATTTATTCATTCATGCAAAGTACGGTTTGCAGTGACATGGTTTTGACACCGTTTGACATGGTAATGTAGCAATTGTTATGAACTATATAGTGGTGTAGCCCCGCGATGTAGTTACATTTTGTTGCATGTCACCCAGTCTAATTACTCTGCTGCCATAGGTTAAGAGTCCTCCACTTTTGTCCAGAAATTGCAGTAGCTTGAACTGAAGTTTAGTACAGATGCTCACGTTCACATCATACATCCCTTTTACTTTTCATTCTTTACTAAGTTTTCAGAACTGCTTTGATTTTCTGTTTTTTTTCCAAATCCGTCAGAGTTGTTTGTCCAATCAGAGTGCAATTCAGCAGCCTCGCGGTATCATTTCATAAGCCACATGGCCCACTTTCAACAGGTCAGACAGTAATATTCAGGTGGATGATGCAACAGAGGTTGAGGGTAGAGCACAGACAGGGAGCAGGAGGACGTCTCCTGCAGGTGTGGCCACAGAGCCACATGCGAGAGCCGTGCAGAGAGCGGAGACCGTCTGGGCAGGTTCCTCCAGTGTAGTCTCACATAGGCGCACCTGTCTCCACACTTTGTTTTAGCGCTGGTCCAGCTTCAGCCGAAAGAAGCGAGAGAGGAGATTAGTGCAAGGACCACAAAGTCGTTCTCACTTTGGCACATCCATTTTGTCTCTTATTGTGAATTTCCTCAACTAAACTTAACTTGTAACATTTGGTTCTTCTTTAGCATTCGGTGAAAATGTGTGGGTCAGTGTCTTAGTTTAACACACTAAACTAAGATAGTGGTTAGGCATACTATTTTAGCAGTGCCATTACTAGCATAGCATTCTCCCTTCACTAACTTCCTACATTAATTTACTAACTTCTCCATAATAGACACTCAGTAGTTTGAGATTTTCATCACATGACTATAGAATTTACTTATATAAAATCCAAAGCATGGTGTGGTAGGATAGATAGAGTTCAGTGTAGAGTTACATTACATTGCTCTTTTTAAGTGCATTGTAAGAGTTTTAAGAGGGCACTATACTTTACTCCATAAATTTAACACTCAATAAAACAAATTTAATTAAGTAGATTAAACACAGAGTAAATAGGAAGTCAAACTGAACACATCCCACGATGGCACGATAAAATTAGCATTTAGCACAAACCACAGCTGTGCTCAAACACTTCAAAGCAGCCATCTTCACTGGAAAATAACTAAACCGTGTTTGAAATGTCACTAGATTACATTTCATGGTAATCAAGCAATTTAGAGCAAAAGCAAAGAAGGAGTTCTCTGTCAAACAAAGGGGATCATGTGCTCATTCACGTGTCTATCTGGGTCATTAAATTCAAGACCGCAACTAGATTCCTTATGTTATGTTTGTTTTTTTCAGTGGGTTAAAGCTTGATCTCCACACAACTGTAAGAATCTAGATCATCAGAGGATTTGAGGATTCAGTGAACAACAGTTTGTGCCATTTTCATTTTAGGTTTGGGTTTTTAACTCCAGAGAAGAACAATAACAAAATACTGGAGATGTAATGAGGTACTCAAATGACGAACAGGTCTGCCTATAGGTGGCGCTAAAACTACTTTAGTGATTTGACCGCAGAAGAAGAACAAAACAGAGTAAACTCATACATCCACGAGTCGATGACTGTCGTTCATCATCATCATCTGCAGCACTAACATCACTCCTCTACAGACAGAACACACACCAAACTGGATTCTGTTGTTGTATTTCTGATTAAATCCAACACTGGAAACGCAGCTATTGGTTGTTGTCGACAATGTTAACGTGACGATCTCACGACTTCAGTCTGACGGTGAAAAACTGTCTGCGACGTTGAAAGCGCTTGAAAAATCGCCTGGTGTACGGCCGGCTTAAGTCGTGTCAACACATCAAGAGCACGAGCAGCACTAGACGTGGCACATTGTATCTATTGCAGGAAAACATACATTCTGATTCAGTATCTTCATGTAATTTGAATTAATAATTAGATTTACGATGGCTTTCAGTGTGCTTTTAAGTGAAGTCTAATGGGATGTTTTTCTGAAGTGTTTTTCATCAAACAGATCTAGGTCCATATAAGGTGATGCATCAACTCTCTTTTTATTAATTGCAACCTCCTACAAGCAAATTTCAAGCCTTCAGTGTAAACAGAACCATATGTTTTGGATCAGGAATATTAATAGTCTTGCTCTCATTGAGAGGCACATTACAGCACTACAGCGGCCTGGCTAACACAGTTACATCAGTAGTGATCTGGCTTACAGACTAAGCAGCATCTGCCGTCTCCCCTCCGTTCTCTGCCTCTAATGTCGTTAAGCACGGTTCAGGACACTTTGTTACCATCGACTGCAGAGTAATGATGCATGGTCACTGATCACTCCGCTAGAGTTTCTGTCTTTATAAGTCTGTCGGGTCGCTATCACCGCACAAACAAGACCCATTTTTTAACTGACCAATAATCCACCAAACCAGGAAAGGCCGGTGTAATTAAGTATTGATCAGAGCGAGCAGGTAAAGTATTCAATAAAGCGGTCTGGACATTTGTCATAGGGTATAAGAACAATCAACCTTAGTAATTTCCCCAGGAGTCACTGTTGAAATATATAATGAAAGAATTACTCATCCAGGTTCATGTGCGTGTCTGATGAATCATAAGCTTAAAGAATGACTCATTCTGTATGTCTAAGGCTAATATGAAATCCTAAAAATGAGCCTTTCATTTTTACAAACTTAATTTCATTCTTTGAAAACGGTATGAATGCGTCTGGCCCCTTTGCTGGAAATAAAATCTTCTCGCCGCTTTTATTACAACTCGAAGAGTGACGACAGTGAAAAGCCTCATGAGAGGGAGTAAAAAAACTAAAACATTTTTTAAAAACTTGTGTTATTGTGACACATCCTGCTGCTTTTACAAAGACTACACGTTCTCTGAGTGTGGCCTTTACAACATGTTCATGGGTGGGACTGTTTTACTGTTGATTGGATCACATTCTGAGTCTCTGTTTAGTCCCTTTTATACCTTTACGCCCCCTCTAATTTGGTTTACACACACTGATACAACAGACAAGCACAGTATGTCTTTAACTGAATACAACCTCATATAAATGTTTTCATGGGACACGAGCTTTGTTGTCCGAAAATTATAAGACAGATTTTCTTTTCTTTTTTTTGAAGCATAAACAAGGTTTCAGTCTCGCATTGTGATGGTGAACAATTGAACTAAGACGGTACAAAGGCACAAGCGAGTTTCTCATCTCAGTGGGACAGTTTATTCTATGACTGAAAGCCTTCTGAGATTTTACACTCATCTCCAAAGGTGGAAAACTACTAGAAAAAAAACGCGAAAAAATTCGGAACTACAGATATACATTCTGTCAAAAAGAAGAACTATGACTCACAACAAAAGTCATTAATGCTTGGGGGGGAGGGGGGTTAAATTGAACCCTTTACTATGAATAGATTTTATTTTATTCAGTAATTACTTCTGTGTTTGGCAGTTATCATTAGTGGTCCTCACAGTTGAACACTAATCATGTGAGAATTTCAGAATCAGAAGGTGTGAACTAGTGAAAAACCACACCAGAAGGGATTTTAGAACAGCGATGCAAGTACAAACACTCCAAATTATCCACTGAAGCCTTAAAAAGAAAGTGCAGTGAAAGCCACAGCAGACGTCTGGATACGCAGTAGCAACCGCAGAGAAACACTGTGAGGCTTTTGCAGCTTTAAAACACGCAAGTTTAAAAGTTAAAAAAACGCTGAGGTTGGTATGTATGAAAACTAGCTCCAGATGTTTCACATCTCCGTTAAAAGGGTGATTAGGAAAAACACATCATTGGATTTAACTTGCGTCAGGTTTAACTCCATCTTTAGCTTCATATTTAACTTTCCGATGTGATGCTTGCTTTACATGACAAATCTCTGAAAACAAGTTACTCCAGTGTATTTTCTCATATTTCTATTCAACTTCTGATGTTTACAGCTGCAGTTACCTAGAGCTCCAGTGTTCTACTCAAGTCAAACACAGTGTCGATACACAATATATTAATTAGACGATATATACACACACGCATCACTGAGGCCAACATCATTCACAATAAGGAGACTCACACATATGTGCTACTACTGTAGTCTGCAGCGGAATCCACACCGCACACTCGTCTAAACCTAACAAACACACACGTAACATGCTGTAGCTGACTGGTTCTGCATTTCAACATTTTTATAACTCACAGTGCATGTAATGTTCATACAGTAGACTTAAACACATTAATACACAATTCCCTCATAGACTGGCAAAGTATCATGGCACCCAGTGGCATTTACTAACATCTTCTACAAGAGGACACCATTGAGTCAATAAGACTACACAAATATCAGATTACAGAAAATAGGACAAGTAGAATTACGTAAAATAAAACGTACTCAAAAACACGCGTGTCGCTGCACAACTTTTGATCACAGCAAACATGTTCTGGACATTGGAAAATATTGTATTGAACCTTAAAAATGTGTAACCATGATGTCACAGCAGAAAAAACCCATTGCCTTTCAGGTTGTACTTTAGGTTTTCTAACATTTGAATGGTGGACCGTTTGCAACAGTGACACACATTGAAGGTGCCTCATGAGAGACAATGTTTCCTCTTTACATTCAACGGCAGCATAAGAGAAAACAGCACAATAGGATTTTTCTATATCAATACATTTTCTTTTTTGCAATTTAACGAGGTATATTAAGTAGCTAGTGTTGTACACTGTTGTAGAAGAGCAGGAGAGAGACAGTGAAGAACATGGGAGCATGAGGATTTTCATGGAAAAGCAGACCAGAGTCCTCTGCATAGAAATCAGCGTACATGCCGTTATAATGAATGTAGGCAAGCGAGACAGTCGTTGGTTTAGAAATGGAGTTAGTGTTGTTAATTGTGTAGCGATGATGTGAGGATGAAGAAGGCATCTCTGCAGACACTGTCTTTCTTGCATATAGAAGGTTTATTACAAGTAAGCACAGCATCAAACAGGCACCATGGATACCTGGGAGAACCCAAAGCCAATATGGAATTCTCTAAAAATCACTGTCTCCGTCCATATTTATTCATTGGTTGTTTTTCGAAAAGTCGAGGCCAGAGCATCCTGTTATCAGCTACTGGACCCCTCTCCCTATCTTCAAAGGAGGAGAGCCCCCCTTAACTAAACATTAGTCAATCTTTCTACACATAGAGGCCTCTATCCATACAAGCTCATGCAACCATGTAGTGGGTAAAGGTTCAGACACATATAGCACATAGTATGGTTCATAATAGTAACATGATAATCCAATTTTCAACTTATTTAAGACTTATATGTAGCCTAAAGACATCCCAGATACTACATTAGTGTCAATGTCAACAATTGACACAGACTCCAACACAAACTTCATATTTACACACAAACCTACGCTAACTAACGCTTTACATGACATTTTAGTGACAATTGCAAATCACAAATCATCCAGAACTGTTGTTATTGACCACTTCTGGCTCTTTTTTTGGGCAAAGACAAGTGCAACAGAATTAAAGTGTAGCAGCAGGCAGAACAGGAACACACGTTTCTTCATTACATCATGAACTTCATGACATGTTTATGCGTTTTCCTGTGGAGGGATGTCTGCTACTGTCGACAACGTACTGAGACTATAGCAGTGTGTGTGTGTGTGTGTGTGTGTGTGTGTGTGTGTGTGTGTGTGTGTGTGTGTGTGTGTGTGTGTGTGTGTGTGTGTATGCAGAGCAGACTGCAGACAGACTGCTCCCCTGCTGTTCCCCATAGAGACTGTGATTAGCTACTCTCTCCAGGACAGAGACCTCAGCCAGCATCTGTGTTGCTGCTTTGCGACCTTATTGATGAGCCTTCACGAGCTACGACAGGTATGCCACGCGTCCCAGCACGCCTCCTGTAGGAGACTCATGGAAAAGACAAGACACCTGCGAGGAATTCTGGGCCTCTCCCGTGACTAGAGCGTAAAAAACAAACTTCTCTGTCATCCAGACACCCTGGCAAGTGTACCTAGAATTATTCAGATGGATATTCACCTGGAAAATTCATAATCTGGAAGACAAGGACTGATTATACTGAAGTCAAAAGACAGCATGAGTGATAGTCTTCATTAAAAGCTGCGCCTATCAAATTTGTGCACGCAAGACAATTTCCTTAGGAGATGATACGCGTAAAATCATCAAACTATCACAGCTCAAAGAGGAGTATTGTTCTTGGGAGGGTCAGGATCATGTACAGTATAGCTGAATAGGTTGGAATACTAGGAATACTATCAAAAGTATCAAACCCTGTCCAGCTCCTGCTAATAGAGAGCTGAAGTTAGCTTTGAAAATGTCGTCTGCTAATGTAAACAAATGACCCAGCAGCTCCCAACACTAAAACATTTTGTACCCTTAATGCACACCTTAATGTGTCCTTTTACACTGTAGCCTTTACAGAGCAGCAGGAAATTAAAAGACGGATTTGTAGGAAGTTGGTGTTCAGTCAAAAAGAGTACAGTACAACAACAAGGCACTTTCTCTGATCCGTTCTATCTGATGTTTAAGTGGCTCCGTCTGGGACTGAGCAAGTGGTTGCAGTATCCATTAATGTGACGTTTCATTCTGAATACAGTGTCAAGAAACTATTCACTGTAAAGTGCCTTTGTTCCCATAAGTGGGTGCAAAGTGTTTTCCAAGGTGTTCTATTTTTCATGAATAGCACTATTCCCTATATTGTAACATTCCTCTATGTTTCTTATGTATATTGTTTCCTCTTAACATGAGAAACAATTTTCTTTTAAATTAACCTCTTGTTTTTTAAAAAATGTAGCAGCACAGATGAAAGCCTATCAAAAAACACTGCATTTTGCATTTCCAACAAGGAGCAGGAGAAATACCACAAAACACAACAGATTAGAAAATCTGAAAAAAAAAAAAAAAACAAGAACTGTCGGGTCAACGATGCGTCCACTATCCTCGCATCAGCAGCATCTCAATTCTAACAACCTACCGAACAAGTTTCAAAACAATCTGACTTGAAATAGCTGAAAAGCTGCATTTTTAAATGTTTCTTTAGGTTTGGTTTGGTACCCTTTACTGCACGGCATCCCCCTCTCCTCTTTCTCCCTCGCCTTTGTTGTCTCTCTCTACTTTCTACTACTGAGTGAAGCAGAAATGCCAGAAAAATCATCTTTAAGTCTCTGGAGTCTTTTTCACTCTTTCTGCTTTTTGGCAGTGAGACCATATGCCTGAAGCTACACCTGATACCCGTTTCAGGGTCTTTTTTTTCTGGGACTAGCTACAGGTGCACTGGCTCTGACTCCAGGAATGGAGGAGGAGGAGGAGGAGGAGGAGGAGGAGGAGGAGGCAGCAACAACCCATTCAAGCTGGCTCCCGAGATTTCATTTTTTTACATTTTCAAATATAAAATGCTATTTATACTGTATCCTGGCTGAATCCTTGATGGTTATTACTTACTAGGGTGGGAATTACAGAGTAACTCACGATCACAACGTGTTACAGTGATTCTGTGATACTTGATACACATCATGATATATCGTAGAGTATTGTCTTGTAGTCTGTGTAACTTTTTGCCCTTTTGAAGAATTACGTATTTCTTCACGTCACTTCACTATCACCATGTAACAGAGGTTGTGTTTATTCTTTTTTCCACTTACGTAATTAGATCACCCTAAGTCCTCCTAAATGTGCAGCCTTATGCGATTATATAATAACAGGCTTACATTTCGATTGGATTAATTGTGCAGCCCTATGCTGAACTGTTATCATATATGACATAAGAGGAGGATGGACTTAAGTGAGACTGGGATTCATTCTTGTTTACACAAACACAAATAATAGATCAAATGACTCGGTTTCTGATGTACAGTGTCCATACAGTGTACATAGGATGCAGCACTGAGGGCTCTGAGACAGAGGATGTGTTGAAGTGCCTTTTATCTGTTCAACGCTGAGGTCATTGTGGAGTAACTAGCCATTCTATTTCTTCAAGCACTTCCTTCAATTCACGCTATTCTCTTTATCTGTCTGAGCTGCATATCTGTCCCCACAGTGCTGCCCTCCTCTGTACACTGGTGAACAACTTATCTGGGCAGCGCCGTCTTCACAGAGGCACAGATATCAGGCTCTTGCATCACTCTTTTCTCCTGCAGACAGGTAGGAGAAAGAAAGCACTACAAAAGGACCAGGAATAAATCAGCCGCCTTTTGTTATTATAATTCAGAAGGGTGGAGACGGAGGCCGTTAGCTGCTAAAAATAAAGCTTGCATTAGCGAATCATGATTTTTAAAATGGTGCCATGTTGACTCTGGTGTCAGTAATTTGAAAGTTGCAAAAGAGAAGAATTCAAGTCTAATGATAAAAGCTTATTGTGATCCGAATAAGTATCACAGAAGAAAAGGGGATTTTAAGGCGTATAATCATGCACTTACAAAATGGTCTGCACTTACCAAAAAAAAAAATCTTCCAAGCTAAAAACAAATTTTTGTAACAATATGTGTGAAGAATTTATAAAAAACGGGCTAGAAAGTGTTCAATCAGAAACACTGACATATGTAGTTTTCTTATGTTGTTATTATTACTCTAGATGCTACTTCTCCATGCTTGTTTTCCCGTTGCAGCATATTCTTCAAGGACCACTTGGGGAGTAGTGAAAGTGGGCGTTAAGAGCGATCACCATGAAAATGACTCCCGCCCGGCTGTCTCAAGCAGCACAGGAAAAACCAAATATATGGTTTGGGAGTACGTCAAAGGGTGAGTCCAAACAAGCTATTACAAAGGGAGTGGGTCTGCAGTGCAGCAGGAGGTGGATGAAAGGAACTCCAACCCTCTTGTTGACACAAATGCAGACATGTGCACCCCCGTTATTTCTGGAAAATTTGAAGGAAACCCAACCCAACCTCCACTTTTGTTAAAGCTGAACAAACCAGCCACTGCCTGTTTAAGATGGCTTTACACTATTGCTCCATAATACCAGAAAAATATTATGCGGTCATTTTTTTTCTGCAATATATATTGAGATATGAAAAAATACAGGAAATACAGAAAAAACGTTTTGGCCTCTATAGTCAATTTCCCCTGTGCACGACAGATTCAGATTCAAAATTAAACAAATACACAGAGGTACAGGGGGTGAATCTTTATTTATAAAATGGATAGTTTGGGTTCTTGATTCTGATTGGCTGAGCTGCATTCAAAGTTTGGTCAAATAAAATAAAATACAGATAAAAAAATACTCTCTATAAACACACGTTAAATCTTTATTACTGCACAGAACACATCGTTTTAAAAATGTGAATGATTTTGTTGTGTGGATGATTGATGAAAACTGCTTTAATAATTCACCCATTTAAGTGACGTAAGGCTTATAGTTGAACATGAGTGTAGCCGCTTGGAGTGGCAGGTGGGTGGCCGCATGCGGGGTTTAATTAACAGCTAGTTTAACGGTGCTTAATTACTATACCAAACCTGTTGGCGTAACTGAGCCACGCCTTAGTGGTATTCAGTAGGCTACTGCGTTATATGGTCTGTTAGGCCACCTAGCTAATGATTATTGTGTTTATACATTTCATGTAGTTGACATTCCTGTCAAACGCAGCTGTATGCGTTAACACTTATCAAACTACTTGGTGGCGTTTAATATGATGCTGTTAGTAGGTGTGCTTGGTGTTCTACGTTAGCTTGGAGAGTTTCACCCTTCAAATTTCTCCAGCTTCGCCCTCTTGTCCAAATATGGTCACCTGTGTTTCTCAGAAACCCCGACAGCAATGGCCAAAATGCTAAACTCAAAGTTGCAAAACTGCTGTTCACAATCCAATGGGTGACGTCGCAGAGGCTTAATTCACTGTTTATATACTGAACAGTCTGTTTCCAGTGCAATGCGAAAATGCAATGCGGGAATACAGAGACTCTGCAATCTCAGAATTTCCTCCATGACAGCCATGCGCACCAATCTCACTAAACTTCCTGAATTTGAGAAGAGAAAATGCATTCAAGCTGTAGCTGTAATAACGTATACTACGTTATACTTTATTACCTTTACAGTCTAGAGTCTGATAGACATTCAGACTGATACAACCTCTGCATTCAGTAAGTCATTTGGAAAGTTGTGAACAATTATTGCTGGGCCTGCTTTGGTTTTTTGATAAACTAATCAAGACTGATTGTAATTTGTGGTTTACTGTGCATGTCACTCACTAGCAACAAAGTGTGTATCCAAGAGCCCAGAAATCAGGGTATGTTTTATTAAATCACACTTCTCTTGTAGATTAGTGTGAATAGAGCAGTAGTGCGAGTTTTCCTTTTGCATCAAGCAGCAAAAAAGTTGTAGCACGATGTCTTTGAGTTAATCTGGTTACTTGACATGCAATGTGACTAATGCGTGTGCGCAAATCGCGATGACAATGTTGAAATGATACGTCCAGCCTTATTTTCTGTGATTATTCAAAACTCCAAGTGTAACTTTACCCCTGTTCATGATTCTACATGATTCTGAAAAGTCCAAAAGAGTGAGGTGATTAGTGGCTGAATGAGCAGGTATGGATGTGTGACACGAGTAGTTCAGGGACATCCGTATAACAGAGAATCACAAGACAGAAGAAGAAGAATCATATGAGGCTCTGAAAGGGTTAGTTTGAGTTTCTGTACTGGTTTTACCACCTGACCTACCAACCTAAAAAAAAAACTAATGAAAAAAAATCAATATCCGTTTAAGTCTGCGCTAGATTTTCGTGCCGTCATATAGTCCTTTCCCAATGATAACTGAAGCCATGAGGTGCTCTTAAACCTACCAGATTTCACGACCAAAAGAGAAACTCTGCAGCCTGTGCTGTCGTACTAATGTTCGACTCTACCTCATCATCAAGATGGGAAGGCTCAAGAAGATTTTCAAACAAATGGCGAGATGAGCTGTTTTCACTTCATAAAATGCAGAGTCAAATTGTTCACTATAAGCTTTAATTTGTCAGCTGTCTGTAACTCTAACACTCACTTTTATAGTGATAATGGAATTTCTACACCTTAAGCTGTTGGATATATAAATAGACATATATAGATAGATATTCTGGTACCTGTTACATTGCACTTGCTACGCTATTGTAACGATGGGAAATACCCGTTTATCTTTCCTCCGGCATCTTCCCAGTGCAGTATCCTAAACACAAAAACCCGGTGGAAACTCTACAACTCTCCTGTGTCCTGGGGCCGTCACCTGACCGTGGATTATTGATCCACTTAATGATCATGACTTCAATTTCAGGTGCGCCTTTTTTTTCTGTTGTTTTTCATGAAGAGAAAATAATTTTTATTAAGTCCATGCAGCACCAAAGACCCAAAATGAACACTACTTGATCGCTATAAGCTAATTATTTAAAAAGCATTTGTGTAGGAATGATTCTGTCCCAGACCTTTTGATCCATATAAGAGGTTGATCACTATAACCATGATCACTATAGGTGGTTTCCACTGTATTTGCCAATTTTTATGCGCATTATCACCAGCATTGATGTGTTTCATCACAATTTACTCTGTTTACAGCTTAAAAAACATGTTTCAGTGTTTCGTATCACTTTAATATAATGTCCCCAGTTAATTAAATAGTTAAATTCAAGACTTCAGGATTGCTGATATCCGCTATTAATTTTTTATGCTGAATATTAACTTCTTGGCTGCAGACATTTCCCAGCTGAATGCCATGTACAAAAGCTGGCAAAGAACAGAATGGATGTGGAGACACAAGAACAAATACTGTTCATCCCATTTAACACTCCCCTAACCATATTCTTCACATTCATCAGCATCAACAATTTTTCCTTGAAGCAGATTTTTGTGCAACACAGGTGCCGACACAAAACCCCAGCCCCAGCCCTCTGTGTGTAAACAAAGCCACCATGTTGACATTTGTTTTCCCGGCAGAGAATATAGCGGACCACAGTGACACCGAAGCTGGTCGACTTTAAGAACAAATGGCAGGAGGAGAGCACGAACACGCAGCCAAGGTCCTTTCTGCCCCTGTGGCTGCTCGCTGATCGCGGATGATAAATGGCTGAACATGGCCAAACCCTCATTTGGCTCTCGCTGCATCAGGTGATAAAAGCGGAGCCCCTGTCAGGGATAGAGTGTGCTCTGCACCGCAAGGACAAGGCCTCACACCCACAGAGACACTAGAGGAGAGAGTGGACTTAATATTCACTGCAGGCAGCAAGTTTGGGAAGTAGCTGTGGAAATGCAAGAGGCAGAACGGTGGAATCACATGTGAAGGTTTAACTCTACTCAACATCTATACATAGTGTTTGACTCATTGTCAACCTGTCCGAGAAACGTCATCTTTCATCAGGTCATGTCACACGTTTATCAGGGACTCACTTAAGCCTACAGTGATAATTACTGTAAACGGAAAAGTGACAATACCTCCCAGTGTTTCTAGCAGCGAGGAAAAAGGGTTGTGTTGTGTGTGTGTGTGTGTGTGTGTGTGTGTGGTGGGGGGTGTCATGGTGTACAATAACTATGATTTAAGTGAAATGTACATGTTTTTAAATCAATGATTTACAATTATTTTTAAAAATGCTAGTAGTTTTTGCCTTGAATTTACAAAAACAAATGTCTATATTCAGCATGATAGCAGATTCCTGCAAACATTACAGTGTTCCTTATTGCTCGCTCTCTTTTGTGGTTATTTAAATAATTGCTAAATTGATTTTAGCTGTTAGTTAAGAAGTGAGTGAAGTTAGAAAAGAATTTAAAACATTAATAACGGGCATATTTAATGAAACTGACAAGCATTTACAGCATAAACTCGTACTCTATTCTGAAGAACAGAAGTTCACTACAGGATGTAATGACAACATTTATGTCAATACGGTCGACCTCGAAACAAGCTCAGAGTGAGCTAAAAACTCTCTGCCACCACAACAAACTGTCACTACGGGTCTCCACTCCTTGTATCCGTCATTTCAAATTAAAAGCCCTCTGCAGAGTCATTTAATGCGGCCGCATGAGACAACATTTCACAGAATTCTGAGGCAGCGGTGGCAAGTCACTGCTGCTGCAAAAACGCATATAAAGAAAACTCTGCCTCTTGCACAAGTTCACCCTGCTCTACCTTAGTTAAGGATGAAACATGGACACTGCTGAGTTATTTACAGTGCAGGGAGGAGGCCACTTGGCAACTGCAGCACACTTTTGGACCATTAATTATCTTAGTGGGCCTTACCAAGCTAATCACTTATCAAACATCCCTGCATAATGTGAATCTACTCCGACAAAGTGAAAAGAAAAATCTTTTAATTAAAAGGAAGCAAGCAAACAAAGTAAAAGCCATGGCTAATTATATTCAATCAGTTTGCAATCATAATGTTGCATGTCTCAATTATAGGATTTCAATATCCTCATCACTGTAATCGCACACAGTGTGTTTGGATTTGAGCAGACCCAGCCTACTCTGTTCAAAAATGCCCACCCAGCTTCCTATTATACCACGCTGCCTTTGGGATAATTGATTTGGTTTAATATAATAGAAGACAGTGAACAGGAAAGTCTCAAAGGAAATAGGACTGTCATCTGCCTTCCATTCTAATAAAACACATTGTACCCTCACCTCAATCTCCTGATCTCGAAAACTAATGAAGCTGTATTTGCATACAGACTGACACCGTGTGGAGAGACACATTCTGCAAGGCTTCACATGTACCAGACTGTTTTGTCTTCAAGAAAATGTCTATTTTGGTGCATGACAGTCTGAAGAAAAAACATGGTTCTCGCCATGTGGGAGAGAAAACAAATTGTTGTAACAAAGTATTTCCATCTTCCTCAAATGTGAGCATTGTCACTGTCTAAAACACGGAGAACACAGGTGACGTTAAGCAATACGGTATCTAAGGTCAGAACACCTCTGCAGAAAATGACTTTCGAGGTTAAGAACAGGAAGTACAGTATTTATGCTTGCAGTGTAGCCGGGAAAATAAATAGTCTAGTTGAGGCCCTTGTTAACAGGACCAGCAAATAGAGATTCCCCTTTTTAACATCTATGATGTTTCATTTAAACAAGTCTTCAAGGCCTGGGCAGTTAAATGATCCTATATTTAAGGGGAAAAAAACACTAATTAAGAGCCAAGTCCAAGAAATCAAAGCAAATTTACATCTCAGCCGTTTGGTAATCAACTCATTATATCATGAACTCCTGGATTATCTTTTTAACCCTTAATCCCTATAAAGGGGTCTCAGTCAACTAGACCTACTTAACTAATCCACTCAGTTATACATAAATAAGTTAGCATCTCCAACAGGAAAGTGCTCCAGACTGAACCATGTACCAACAAACAGTAACTCAGCAAACATAACATAACATAACAATGTTACACTTTCATAATCAAAGTCACCAGTGGAGAAGACATGTTTCAGCATCAGACTTCATTCTTGTCATTCTTCTTTCTTTCGATCTGTGACACCACCAGTGTGCAGTCTGAGCACCCACTGGTCCGAGTGGAAAGGCAGCAGGTGAAACACTAGTCCACATGTGTAGTGGGTCACATAATACAGTAGTAGCACAGAAGCCACACCACATTTTTTTTCCAGCAGATGCATCAATGGGCAGCTTTTCATTGAAAAGAATGGGTCTGGAATCCAGTTATAATAATACATCCATGGGTGAAACACCAGCCACACTGTTAACTGTTATGAAATGTTATGTTAAATGCAGCCAAGTAACTTCAGCTACATGCTAAATGTTAACACATTCAGTTGTGTTTTACAACAGTAAAGTCAATCTTGTGTATTGTATACAGCCACATTTTAGGAGGCTTGCTGACAAGGTCATGCTATACTTAATCTTATCTTAAAGTAAACTTCATGAAGCATATGCTTAACAAAACAGTTGGTCTTGTTAGTGTAACTTCTTAACCACAACTATAGTAGAGCTGTCAGGAAAAAAACTATGGTTTATTCAACAAAGAGAAGACCTGAAAGTCTGATTCAGCAAACAAGCTATCCATCACCCAATAGAGTCCCTCAATAGAATCTCAATTAATTAACAGAGGAATAATTTAGAGAAGGACCACTGGTACGCTTGATGTAGGGTCCAAATAAAGTGAACGACATCATAGTGACTCCTGGAAAAACATTATTTCTAGACAGAAATGGCTGTTACTGGTATTACAGTTATACACACTTCACCTTTGGCTTCAAATAAACATATAATATACAACAATATGTTTATATTTTAGGTACATTTGGCAGATATTCATTTTATCTTCCTTTAGCGGGGGTATGAATCAGACATCGAGTACTGTTACGTTGTTGTCTTAGTACTTTTCATTGAGAGTATTTCTTAGTATTGTATCAGACACTTGTAATCTGAATAATGAGTGTTCTGTGAAGCTGACACTTTGCCGTAATAAGATTCAGAAATGTTGCTGTGTTCTCTCCCGTTACTGTTCAGCCCGTCTGACAAATGAGTTTCAAACTCTTTTCGTGGTTTGGTCAAGAATGAGTGGCACTTGAGACACATAATCCAATAATGAGATTTTTTTTTTCCTCCACAATATTGCTGTGGCTCATTTATTACAGGCAAAGGAGAAAAGAATGGACTTGTTTAACATATGTCATGTATGATATGATTGTTCTGATTATCCTTTTAAACTATAGGTTTTCATGCAATTACTCATGCCAATATTAATGTCAATATGTCAATGCTCTAATTTCCCTCCTGTCACTCCACCGCTGCATGCCAAGTATTAGCCATCTGTTACAGCCGTGTGTGTGTATGTGTACACATCTATCCTATCTGTACAATAAGGAGTTGATTATGAATGATGTTTAATAGGCACTCTGCTGAAGCTTTCATGAGCTGGAATTTCCATAACTCATTATCCTGCAGGTCTAATAACTGTAATCATATTAATTCGTGGAGAACAGACGCATAAATCAAAGATATTCAAATTTAGAGGATGTAAGAATTCTGTTAACGGCTGTTTATTATTTTCTGATGGATGATTTCCGATCGGGCTGTCATTTGTCTTCTCACAAGATCAGGGAGAAAACAGGGTCTGTCTAAAACAAAAAAAAAAAAAGCCAAATTTGAGGAAAAAGTCTCACTTCTTCACAGGATGAGTTAAGGTTCATGGAGGTTTAAAGGCAAGTTATAGCTCCTTAACTGCAAATCACGTACAGGAAACGTGCTTCTGGTTTAAGAGGAGGTTTTTATCTACATTTCTAAATTTACCCAGATGGATAAATGAAGTACACCTCGAGCACACTAAGCACAAAAAAACGTATTTAGATGCATTTAGGTTCACTTTAGTTTTACCCCCCGATACCGGCCCAGGAGATAAAGCAAAAAGACTGTTTATCTCCCTTCATCTGAAGAGTAGTAATGATATTTCCATATCTTCATCTGAGGCAGGGAAATGTTTAATTACAGAGCCATGTGGCCCCCGACTGTATCTGCAAAGCAATGAAAAGGTATTAACCTCGGCCACGCTGCCTCGGAGGCCGCATTGACACAGTGGGAGGCGAGGCTGATGAGACGGAGGAGGCGAGAGAGGAAGTGGGATGATGAGAAGCGGCAGAGCAGCCTCTTGTCCAGTCACAAGGTCAGAGCCTCATATTCATCCAGAATGTCCACGCATCCTTTGAATTCAGTGTATTTGTTATGCTAATAGTGTGTATTCTCTGAGGAGGTTTAAAACGAGCGGAGAGGAGCAGTAATGTATACTTTGACTTTATGGTGACACAAGATGCAAGATTGTAAGCCATCAAAAACACATTTTAAGTGTATTCCAAGCCTATTATATTTCCTAATATGATGCACTCATTGCAGCTGATGCTGCATGTACACACTACAAAATCAAGCCCCACTAGAAAAAAGCCACATATTCTTAAATATAACAAAATTGTCTTGTATTCAGCAAAAATTGTGCCAATGCAGTAAGCTAATTTACTTAGCTAGATTTCTTAAAACTAGAATAAATGTCCAGTCACTGAAGAACCAAGGGCCTTAGAGCAAAATGCCAAAATTTAAGCAAGTTGTGCTTATCACAAGCAACAAAAACAGAGTCGTTTAAGACAGACTTATTACGTTATGCAAGTGGTCTCCCGCTTCAAATAAGGATAGCAATCGTGTTCCTCTACTGGGATATTGCACAAACCACTCATTAAATCTAGCTCAGTGTTAGCAGAACTATCTTATTTAGACAAAGTTAGATTTTCTTAAAATGAGATTACTATTCTGATGAAGAACATGCTTGACGAGATTATTTATCTTTTTGTGTAAAACATAAGGCTCATTTCCCAGAGACAAGGCATTTTAAATCTCTTGAAATTCCTTCTTTTGCAGTGCATGCGTCATAAAGTGATCCCTCTTGATCCCCCCAAATACTAAGTCAAAGTCAGTTCTTTCAAGAATGACCCATTTGACCCAAGACTGAGCACCATCTAATTTGCTACTTTATGGTTTAGGTTAGGTCAAGGGTGGCAAGTAAGGGTGTTTCCACACCTGAAACCTTTGGTTCAGTTAGTTTTGCTTTCACACTGCAGTTGGGAGTCAACTAATACATCCTGCCATCATCGTCTACGCGTGATGTGTCTCCCTTTATAGACAGGAGTGCATCTGGCATCGACATTAATTCGGCGTTAATTCAGCTCGTATTTAACTTCTTTCTTCCATTCGTTCTTCTACTTTTGTTTATTGGCATCAAAAGCCTTGTGTAAATTCCTGTAAAATGTCCAGAACCCCAAACCAAAGTGTTTTGACACAGTAAATGAACTGAACCATGGCTCAGATTTCACACCTGCAGATTTGGACCATTGGTCCAACTGAACATTTGTCTGATGAAAAGAAGCAATTTTGGTCCAGATCAAACTGAACCACTGTTCTGTTTGTTTCAAGTGTGTAATCACTAGAAACAAACTTTTTGGGTAGTTTTTTGGACAGTTTGGTCTTTCTGACCAATTACAGCATGTTATGGCAGGCTTTGTCAGCAATTAAACAAAAGAAGAAAAAGAACCACAAGGAAAAATGAGTTGATGCAGTGCACGGGGAGAGGAAGTGACAAAGTGGTAAAAGAAATGGTCCAACAACAAAGTAAAAAAGTAAAATGCAGAATATATATATTAATATAGTTTCTGAGATGATGAGAGAGAGGATATAGGAGGATGAGCCACCTAAAGATAAAGACACTGTAGCAGCAGTACATAAAGGAACACTAGAACACGGGTTTTTCATATTTCTCCATTCAAATGGAAAAGACAGACGCAGACGCGCGCTCTTCTGCAAAATCAATCACCGTCAACTCCAGGGAGACTCAGCCCACATTAGTGACGACGACAGAACACAGGTATGTCATGCAAAGATCATTAGTGCATTATTGCAAATCGCAATATCAAACCAACACTATCCAAATCACATGTATACAATGCTACAAAAACATTAACCTTGATTCGGGCTTTCAGGTGTGAAAAGGCCCAAGATAAGTTTAGATGAGTAGTGAAAGTACATGGTCAGGGTCATATCAGAAGTATCTTTAAGGTTCAGTGTGTAATATTTAATGTCTTCTAGCCAGTGCCTATTGCCATTTTGGTGCCCTAGGCGAGATTAGGATTTTGCGGCCCCATGCGCGCATACACGGCAAACATTATAACATTAATAACAACAGCTGTATGACAGACCTTAAAGGTTTAATTGTTGATCAAACACACAACTAGAACACACTATAAAATATAAATAAGAATAAAATGATAATTAAATTAAATAACATCAATAAAACAGGGTTACTGTTCAGG
>JAPQRN010000017.1:11771188-11782376 GCA_037367275.1 Coranthus polyacanthus | reverse complement strand
GTCAAACTGCCGCCTGACATGCGCACTGATAAGTCGGCTCCTCCCCCTCTGCCCTCTCCCACGTGGTACGGTGCAGGACAGGTTCAGACCAGGTCAAACCAATGACAAACAACGGGGAGGGGGGCGGCTGTTGTTGTTTTGTTTATCTTTATTTGTTCATTTTTTATTTTCAAGGCAGAGCACGATTAAAGGGCGCCTGTCGGGGCTCTAAATTATAACTATTATTTATTTTATTTTATTTGTTGTTTTTTTTTTTTCTGAAGGCTTGGAGCAGCGCCCCCTCCGGCAGGTGGCGTGTATGACGCGGAGCACCGAGCGCACGTGTTTTTATCGTTCTGTGTCATTTTTAGAGTCCGTTTTGGCTATCACAACTGTGTGAATATATGACGAATCTGCGGCTGGATTTCGTCTGTATTTACTCAAACCTCACCAGACAACGTGATCGCCAGTCAACCTGGAACACCGGCCCTGCTTCCAGCGGTGACTGAAATCAACACAACGCCCACATTAGAGCCGGAGTTTGTTTTGTCCGTTCGGCTTTTTGGTTAAAAGGACAGATAACTCTGGTCCACAGTCAAACATAGTGTGTGACGCTGAATGCTAACTGTCATAAAACAGAAAAAGGGAGAAGAAGTCTGTTGTGAGCTACTGTAGAAATATCACTCCTTCTGTAGATACAAATGACTAAGGTAATGAAGGTAAGATCATGAAAATCAGATTAATAAAATATTCTATATCTGTAGGTAAATGCCCCTTAATCTTATCTACTGGACCTTTAAAGTAGGATGCCATTGACTGCCATTGTGGTCTCAGTGGCTCGGGCCACCCCCCTACTCAGTGTACTGACGCTCAGTGTGGAGGATGTACTCAGATATGATGACTTCAGACCTTACAGAAGGCTTCACGTGTGCTGTGTGTACATTGATTGGAAGGTGTGATAAACAGTTTGTTTGCTTGCTTCCCTCCCCGGTGTGGAATATAACATTTCGTAGTGAGTTGCTATCTATAAGTTATCAGTTGAGTTTCCAAAGCACGGTCAGTGTCAACCCTTGCTTCATCCACTTCAATGCAAATAGCAACTGAGAGGTGGATTGTGGCCCAAGGATCTCTGGGGTTAAAGTCAAACACTCATCCAGATTTCTTTTTGCTACGTTGGTTCCTAATGACATTTTCAGTGTGAGAATGAAGTCTTCTATTTGTGTTCACACTCATTGCCGCTGATGTGACTCCTACACTGAAATTTCAACACACTACAATGAAATGGTATTTTAAAGCTTGTCTAAACAATACACTGTACCTGGTTTAATTAGGTGTCATCACAGATAACACCTCTATGTCAACGTTGGTACCTTAGCAACATCTAGCTGTTTTTTTCAGTGCTTAATTACAAGGAGTGTTAAGCCCAGTTTAACACCATTACACCCTTCAGACATAAAATGGCCATAAACTGATTTGTCAGCTGGGGATATAGTCAGGATTTTTTTCCTGTGTAGTTGTAGCTCAACAGATCAATTTGTGAGAAACTAATGAACCTTAATCTTGGTTTGTTAAACATTCTTTTAGAATGGCTATACAAAATAAATGTTTTCATTGCTTAAAGAAAGTATTTCAAGCAAAAAAGAACATTTTATGATTCAGTTGCGGTTTATATTTTACAAACTTTGGTTTTAAAGCGGTGTTTTGTACATGGCTTTCTGTGGGACATAAATGTAAAACGATCTTAAACTGTGTTTCTATTAAAGTGTGTGCATGTGACATTTAAACTAAATCTCAAACAACCCTAAAAACAAAACAATTTTCAGATTATATTTCGCTCTCATTCTACCTTTCTAATTTGTTACATCATCATTTGCATGAACTACTTGGACGGGAAACCAGCCATTGTGTGCAGCAATGAGAACATGTCTCTGAGGGTGCCTGAACATAAATAATGCATTGTGTTTATGCTGACAACGTCCTCCATAGGGTATCGGCGAGCGAGGTCCTGCAGCGACAGCACTCAGGCAGAGAGACAGCGATGCGGCAGTTTGAAACAAATGTGTCGGACCGTGTTGTTTCTCTCTTAGTCCTCAGCCATTTTGTACAACATTGTAATCACCATGGGGTGCTACTGAGGACAAAGGAATCACTCCAGCTGTTTCTGCACAGTCTCACTCCTGCAGCCATTTAGCCATGACGCTGCCACTGCTGTGACACGAGTGTGTCACTCCTATCTGTCACCACGGACTGGCAGGTGAGACGGTGTGTGTGTGTGAACGTGTGTGAACGTGTGAAAGTGTGAGTGAGCGTGAGCGCCGATACATCACCTGAGCGACCGGGCTGATTGACAGGCGACCGTCTCAGAGGACCGCCACAGACTATTGTCACTCCAATTGAACACTAGCTAATGCTGAAATACTGTCAAATACTGTAGTGCAACGCTTAGGAACGCTTTCAATAAATACATTATATACTACCGTGTCTGTCAGTGTTTGTCCAGTTGTAACTCAGCATGAATTCAAGGCTACTTTAAAGTCTGCGGTGGCTCTGTGGTTACTTTGCGCTTACTTTATTTGAGCTTTAGTGCATTATCATCTCATCGTAGTGCCGTCTGTATGTCTGAGTCGAGCAGCAACCCACAGGGCTGAAAAGTGAAGCCAACACAGAAGTGTCAAAACCTGCAGATCCTCAAGAAGAAGACAACAGTTTTGGTCTCTATAGCTATTCCCCCGCTCATGGCAACTGTACGGGGGGTTAATTTTATCTAACTCACCTGTTTTAATTGTATTAAGGCTTAAAGTTATGCATCATTTAATATAACCAGGGCCCTGTGTGGGTTTCGATTGACGGCTCGCTCGACTGCTGAGTCAGACATTTGGAGCTTATGTATTTTAAAATGAAATACGTTTTTTCTTGACAGACAGCTCTACTGTAGTTGTGTTTAAGAAGTTACAGTAACCAGACCATGAGATGATTCTGTCGTGAAGTTTACTGGTACTATTTACAATACCTGGCCTGTTAGCATGACTTAGCTACTTTAGCGAACGTTAGAATTAGCTACTTTAGCTAACGTTAGAATTCATTTGTGTTGGATTATACGGTCTGTCAGCTAGCCTGCTAATTAACCCAGGTAGCAGTAATTAGTGTGTTTATGTGACATGGACATGAACGTTATCAAGCACAACTGTATGTGTCAACATTTTTCATGTAGCTGAAATTGCTTTGTAACATGATACTGTTAGCCAGACAAAGCAAACCATGCAGATGACTTGGCAGATATCAGAACATGGTGTTTGTGGCCTGTTGTAAATTTGCCTCGGTTAGCGTGACTCAGGTCTAACGTGGTTGAGTGAGAACAATTCTTTATAATTTGGTGCCCAATAGAATCATCACACAAAGATTTAATCCTCCAATGTGGATCAATGACAGACTATTGTGCTCGTGGTATTTAAACACTGGACAATGGGCAGTTTAGTCAGAACTGGATTTGTCAATCTCTTGTATTTGGCAATCTGCTCTCCAAGCTCGTATTGCCAATAAATGTCTCCAATAAATGTCTCCTGTGGAAAATCATCCAAAGAGTGTCCTGAGTTTTCCTCTTTCTGCAGTGTTTTTCTACACCCGCTCACAGAGAATCACTGTAAACCAGCTTAGAGGTGCATTACCACCACCAACTGTCGCTCTCGTATCACATGAGAACATGGTAAGCGGTCCTGCTGCCCAAAATCAGCCAGCTATGATTTGCACCATAGCCTACTCCGAATATATGGCAGAGACACCAAAGGGAGAGGCAAAATCCCAAGGCACACCTATATTCATAACCTTCAAATGTCTCTTATAATTCCCACAATCATTTAACTGCACGAACAGCGGGTTCACTAGTTTTAATTTCTTTGGAGTGTGTGCAAATTGTCTGGAATTATCTTTTTGACTCAGCGTGGCTTTAGTATTTATTAAAAAAGTGCTGCATGATAAGAACTTGAAAATGATCGCAGAGGTACTTAGAGACCATTTAGATTAGTGTGGAGCTTGCTGAATTTGAAAAATGTACCTAGAAATGTAGAAATGAATGGGATATTGGTATGATATGTACACGTTTAAGTACAGTTTGCATCATGTCGAGTCCCTGTCCCTGCGTGTATGTCAAACGCAGACGAAAGCAGTGCGTCTGTAAATGACGCCATGACACCAAAACACAGCAGAGACTCTCAGCTCCACGATCACCTTCCGACATTTACTCACCAGATGTAAACTCTACACACATTCGGAGCTTGGTAGGTGTTAATTTCTGACCCTGTCTACAAAATAACTGTTACTGTACATTTTTGCAGACTACCCATTTTCCACCATCTCCACCAGTATTGCCAAATCTCTGTACGTTGGACAAATTTCTACTAATTATACCGCCCAACCCTAATCTAATGCTATTCATATTAAAAATGCAGTTACTGTACTAAGATTTGTACTTCAAACTAAGCCCTTTCTTTTTTACCTCCAAGTGCGGTCCTCACGACTGACGGGAAATAAGGCTAGTGGCCTGAAAGCAAGCCATAAAAGTGTCATTGTGAGGCACCCTGTCAGCTACTCAGAGCAGCAGGCAGGTGTCTACATTGTGGATATGCACCGGCTACGTGTTTGAGCAGTCCACCCCCACTGACCTCCTCCGACAACTGAAATTCCTGAACTCGTCTGAAAATGATTAGAGTCAACGAAATGAACTGTGCAGAGAGAGTTGTGTTCAGGAAACATTTTTTTAAATGCTTGTGCTGTTATGGTTAAATGAAACCTTTGTTCTGGCATCTTAAAAATGGGAGTGTTGTACAGTTTTCTGCAGTGGTGAAGATACGGATGATTTAATAAAACGGTGAAATGTAAAAAAGGCTAACAGACAATGAATTTCAATTGATTTTGAGAGCTGAGCACAGCACTCTCTGACAAATAACACGTTATGATGGTGTAATAGTTATCCAAGATTGTGATTACAGGTTAAGGCAGGTGATCTGTAAATCATTACATTTATTTTGACAATCATGTAATCCTCCAAAACCTGAGTTATCGGTGTGACAGCACTGAGTGCCTCCTCTCTGGTATCTGTCACTCTCTGCTGATTGGCAGGTTGCATTCTGGAGGTGAGCCATCAAACTGTCACCTCAGCAGGTGCCCGGGGGCCTGGCTGTGCTGATATGATTTATGTAGGCAGTGATTGTGTCAATTGCTCTGCAAATTGATTGTGTCACTTGTGCCTGTAAACCGTTGCCCTGCAGAGGCTCGCTCTCCAAGGCACGGGGGTAAAAAAAAAAAAAAACCCTCAAACTGGACTATTTCATACAAGGAAGCAATAAAGGAAGTGCATTTTTAAAGAAGTGTCAAATACCCTGGTAGCACTTCTAAGTGTAAGTTTTGACTTTGAAGATGTCGGTCGGCAAATCCTTGAACACGGTGAAGTGTCTGTGTGGCTTAAAAGGATAAGAAAGAGGTAGTTCTGTAACCAAAGGCACACGGCTCATCACATTGTTCAGTCTCATTTAGTTCGTAGTCATTCTGCTCGTGCACCGGGCCGCTGCAATCAAGAGGACAGAATTTAGATGAGTGCTCCTCTGGCCCTCATTTGGTTTTATAATTCACCCAGAGGACATCTGCAACCAGGAACAGGAGAACGGTGTTAAAAATACAAGTACAGGTTGATGAGGCTGAGAACTGTGGCACATCACAGACACAAACTGGGTTAAACGAAAAGCGGTATTTCAGGTTATATTTGTGACTGAATCTCCTCAGTCAGTGTTATGCTTTTTGTGTTGATTGTGTTGAACATTTGTTCGGGACAAATGTTCTAGTCTTTGTGTGAAATGTGTGCACATGGACATGTTTATTCAATAGTGATGTTTCAACGTTTTGTGAAGGATAAAAAAACATGTCTATTTTTAATATTCTAGCATTTGAATGTAGTGTGAAACTGCTTTCTTTGAGATTGGACAAATCAGTGTTCCTAACTATTGTACACCTGTCACTGCATCATGGGGTTACTTGCCATGGAAACAAGTATCAGAAATAGGAAGTCTGGCCTTCCCACAGCCACAGTTGTTGTTCCATCGCAGCGTGACGAACGTCTATTCTTGGTTGGCATTTGCAAACCAGACCAGAAAAGGCCATTTGCATGCAGAGTCAATTTGTTGGTCGAAGCCAAGGATCAGTGCATAATGAATAACATTTTGTCACCATTTTGGGCTTCTAAAAATACACATTATCGTATTAGGGCACAATGAGTCAGGCTATGTGGTACTCCTACTTCGCAAACTACAACTTTAATCTGGCATTATTTAAATGGGTATTAATCAAGGCCAAGTTTTTTCAACACCAGTTGCCATTTCTGAGCAGCTGGAAAAGCAAGAAGTTGGGGTTTTGTTTCCAGCACAACAGACTATGAGCCAGAAAATAAGTTAATGAGGAGGCTCCCTCTGTACAGCCAAGCTCTTCTAGATGGATGGCAGCCAGAGAAGACAATGTTCACGATTCAGGTACTACAGCACATTGCCTTAAAGCTATAATGTGTAACATGTCATCATGAAAATGTTTTAGAACAACTAGGTCCGTTATATTTTTTCTTGACTTGTGCGAACTATATCAAATGTTTCAACTATGTTCAGATTCAGAGAAAAATACTTGTATTCAGTGTAACAGCCTGTTTCATTTTATCGCTTGTCAGTGGTATCACATCCCTCTTTTATAATGTGAATATACATCATTAAATGTAATGTGGTTAAAGCTTTGATACATTACCTCATCTGTGAACATGATGTCTGAGTGAACAACTGACTCTGATGATCCAACTCCGCTTCGTGACATTATCCACTGCTACATCTGTTATTACTGTTTTAATTGGAGACCCCTAGTGGCAGACATTGCATACTGTGTGTTTAAAAGTACATTAATTAATGCTCGTATATAACAGGGTTTTGTGTTTTACGTTTTTGTCACTTGCCCAGTCAGACAGTGATGAACTCTGAGAATTACCACTGAGATCTGCACTCCCTTTTTGTTTTAGATAGAATGTTTCAGTTCTTGGTTTAGGTTTTACAATCCTTGACTTTGCCATTATTGTTTTTTTTTTGCCTCACCCCTTCATCAATCTTATTTCTAGCTGCAGCTGTTATCAGGCAAAAAGTGCTGCTAAACAAACTGTACACTGCCTATACAGTGGACCATTGGCAGCAAAGGTAAAACAAGAGTTACTACTTGATTCATCAAGTGGACTGGAATGCTGCAAAATGTGAAAATAGCATAGACTGTATATAATGAGTGGAAGACGTTACTGTGACGTCAACCAATTTGACCGTTGACAACTTTTTTGGAAACATAAGTGCCCATATTTGGACAGCAGTGTGGAGCTGGGGAAGAGTGAGGGGTGAAAAACGACAACTTACTGAAAACGCAGACCACATTGACAAACACTGTTATGTTAAATGCCATGGAATAATTTCAGCTTCTTGATAAATGGTAACACTTGCAGTAATGTCAGCTTTTAGTGCTAGCTGGCCTAATTAGCAGGTTAGCTGACAGACCGTATAATGCAGTACCAAATAAATGCAGTAGAACAGTGGAGCTGTCTGTCAGAACAAAATATGTTTTATTCAATAAACAGAAGCACTGAAAGCTAGCTGTCAGTTAAAATCCACAAGGCAGACGTGAATAGCACTCACCGTCAATCAAAGCAGATACACCCTTAATTATGTATGACTTTATGCATTAATATAACATGTAAGTTATATAACAATTTACCCCCGCACAGTTGTCATAAAGGGCGAAAAGCATTTTTTGTACCAGGCTGAAAACATGTTTCTTTCTGCTGTAAAGCTGGACGTTTTAACATGGACGTCTATGGGGACTGACTTGCTTTCGGAACCACCCTCAAGTGGACATTCAAGGAACTGCAGATTTCTGAGGTTGATGCTTAGAAAATAGGCAACTCTTTGCTAACATGTTCACCATATCATATGAACATTTCTTTAAGCTGATATGTCACCGTTGCATTTATGGCAAGTCAAAAAAAAATCTGTTATTACTGCTTTAAGCTAAAATTAGTTTAGTTTTCCCTAAAAAGTTTTATTTAGAGAATGTGTTATATAGTCTTGGTTAAATGAGATGGGTATGAAGGCTTGGCTCGTGTGGAAGAGGCTGCTATCCTGCCTGCTGTATGCTGCATTCACTGAATATTAAATTAGCTATAAATATGATCTGCAGTCAAGTGCTAATCACAAATACAATCTGTGGGATAGCTCCACAGCCAACAGCCAGCGTGTCAGTGTAAACAGTAAATATAGCAACGTGCTAACTGATGTCTGCATTACAGACCATTTAAAATAAATGAAAGGATTATCCTTTCATAACTAAAACGGGCTACAGTAATCCAGCCACTACAGTGCATAGATTTTTGTGCTTTTGTCAACAATTCTGATGTCTGTATTCCTGGCAGCTGTGTTTCTAATGTCAGTTTGCAATCAAGGTAATTTTAAAAAATGATATCTTTTGATGCTTTTACTGTGTGTAGCTTGATTACATTTCCGTCCCAGTAGAATATGAATAAGCCTCCAGAGGATCGTCAATACTCCCAGGAGAATAGCGGAATAAGGACAAAGCCTGCTCGAGGTTTCCGGACAAGCATAAAAAACACGTGATATTAAAAGGCACACGCACTAATGAACGCACACGCGTGAGGTAGTATTTGTTCTGCAGGACACTTCAGCGGGATATATCACGCTCATAGTCATCATCAGGCAGATTTTGTCACTCACATTTTGCATCTCCCCTCAGCGCCTCAGTGTCATACCAACACATCCCACACAGTAGACAGCATATCACGACCTGATAGTCCGCCCACGCACACTGTTATTGACTGTAATTGTCTAGGGTGAAGGCCTGGTGTGGATGACATTGTTGATTTGTTCATTCGTTGTAAGACAGCTCCTTTAGGGTTTTGTAAGTTATGGCTTCAGACTGTTTTCATGAATAGAATGAATAAAAGGAAAGTTATAAATATTCAAATGTTTTAATGAAACTTAGATTCTGCTGCAAGAGAAGATTAAGTTCTCCAGCTGGCACAGCATTGCCATCTAGCTGAATTCAACTTTATTTAAAGTCCCCTTGAAATCTAATTTGATTTTTACATGTTTTTATGTGATTTGTCTTGTCATATGCTGCCTATATGCCTGTATCCGCCCCAGCTATGACAAAAAAGCTCTTTGATGGTATTTTTGGAAAATTTCCTGGAAAACCAAAAAGAATTTCTGATGACATCCTGCACTCCCCAACGTGTACTTATTTTGCGTCCAATGAAATTCTTTCTCAAACATTGACCTACAAGCTAGCTTGCAATTATGGGTAATTGTCACGGTCTGATTTTTTGCAAAAAATGTGAGTTATTAAAATTAATTTTCTGGGATTTAAATAAAATAAATAACAATAAAACAATGTTATGTTTTACTAGTAATGATATACAAGATTACATTTTTTTCCCCTTAAATAAATGCACGGTTTTCTTGCTTTTGTAAAGAATGTTGCATAGGCTATAGGGCACTAATGAAATAGAAGATTACATTTTTACACTTAGGGACGTTAGTGTTAGTTGCTGTCTAACCTTCACCATAGTCTTCCATGTTTTTAAAGGCATTATAGAAGATATGCACGTGCTTCTGTACTTTGTGCTGGGAGCCAGTTGTTTTTTGGTGTTAGCTAACTGCATTTTTGAGCCAATAGTAGCTAGTGTTGCACACTGTTGCAGCTATGGACGAGCAAGAGAGAGGTATTACAAAACTCGGAACGAACTTAAGGATTTACACAGAAAATCCGACCCAAGTCCTCTACATAAAAATCAGTGCATTGCGACTGCTGTCAAGGAAGTAGGCTACGAAGACAGTTGTTAGCATAGAAATGGAGTTTATGTCAAAAAAATGATGAGTTTTCAGCGCAAATTCGACTCAAACACAAACTTAGAATTTCAACTATAGAACTTCAATTTTGTGTCTCAGTGATTCTGACTGGACCGGCAAGCTGCGATTATTTCGCTAACATTAACTGATTTTACTATTTGAGCCTAGATTGTCATTATCAGATCCACGGAAATAGTGGTGCCAGGTTTTTGCGCATGCGTAGAACAAATGGAGTTTCTGGTACAGATCAGGTAGTGACTGTCACCGGGTTAGGGTTAGTTATTTGTTGTTGCTCCTCAGGCAGAGTTGACTAATCAGAGGAGATGAGGCAGCCTCCCTTGACTCCTGTTTTTAAAAGGAAACGTGTAAATATGCGCAAGTAAGTAGCACTCCATTTCACTGGGAATTTGAGGTGCTTTAAAACTGAAAAGTATTGCCTGCATCAGTCACTAAATGTGTTTCTTAAAAGGTATTAAAATTTAAGCAGAACTGGAATGAGCTTTCTCTCTCCAACTGCCTGGATCTGCACATTTTTCAAGTGGATTTTCCGTTCTTGCCATTTCCCTCTAATCCTTTCCTTCTTTATCAGGTTGGGAAAACTTTTAAAGCTCTTAAAATATAAAGCAAATGACAAAAAGTTGTCCATGTGTGATAAAATAGTAACAGAGTACTTGGCATAAATATAAATGCAGTGCAGAAGTCCAGCTTAGATAAAACGAACCCTGGGAGCTAAATTCATTTGGGCAATCTTTTCCAACATCAAAAAGAAGAGAATCAAAAGAACTAATTTCTAAACATGCAAGCATTTAAAGCTGCAACATCATCCCCATGTCACAGAAATCAGCTGTGCCGTTGCGCAAAACTTGACTGAGAAAGTCTCAGTTGCATAGATGTTAATATAAGAACAGGAGATAAAACCTTCAGCCCTATGAAGGCAATTTCAGAAACCTCAAAGGACCTCAATCCCCAGCAGGCACCCACCACAATTACAAAAACAGATACACACAAGCATCAGGAACGTGCACACGCGCAAACCTTCAAAAGCCTGAACCTCTGAGCACGAGAGAAATTGAATGGCCAGAGCTCACATCTCATCAGAGGCTGCGTTGCCTGGTTACGTGCGGGAGGTTGTTCATAGAGCGGTCGTGTTAAGCATGGATGGAAAGGTCAGCCACAGGGTCCTGCCAAGTATTTTATCAAATCACACAGGTATGTTACAATACATGTAAAACATGAAGAAAACCATACTTTGAGACATTCTATCACTGTTAGCGTTAAACTCCTCC
>JAPQRN010000017.1:11752530-11769595 GCA_037367275.1 Coranthus polyacanthus | reverse complement strand
CCCCCCCCCCCCCCCCCCCCCCCCCCCCCCCCCCCCCCCCCCCCACCAGTGAGTGTTTTGTTGTTATGTGTGTGTGTGTGTGTGTGTGTGTGTGTGGAGAACACAAAAAACTGCTTGACTGTCCTTACATTGGATGTTGCCTTTAAAGTCTGTTTCGACGAGGGTATTTTTTACCACTGTCGTTTAAAAAAATATACATACTTCATCCTGACCGGACATATTTCAGTAGTAGGTGATGTTACACGGAGACAGCAACAGCACAGAGATGGAGAAAGGGAGGATAAAAGAAGCGAGTTATTAGAGCAGCAGGACCGTGCAGCGTGATTGTGTTGAGACTGTAAATCCCATCAGGTTTGGGGCTTTAGGATCCAGCACTCGTTCCTTCTCTGATTGGAACGGCTCAGTCCTGTGAGGTTTAGGAGAGAGTGTGAGAGAGCAGCGCGTCTCGATGTCTGCCAGAGATGTGACTGCAGCAGATGTGAAGAGACAAACAAACAGAAATAAGACACGTAGAATCAGCAGAGGAACATCAAAAAGTGACTTCAGCGTGTTCCGTCAAGTGTGACATAATCATACAATACTCTCAGTATCACACATCCATAACAGCCCATTTAATATGGGTTCCTCCAGCATGGCCCATTTGGATTTTCAATAAAATGACAAATCTGAATCCTCTTATAAATATTTAAGACTCTGGCAGTTTTAAGGTGTTCGACTAAAGCGTCCATCAAAGCAGCAGGGGATCCTGCGAGGGAGTGGAGTCACATTAGTGCTCGTCATCAGCAGGATATCAAATGAATGGCGTTGTGCCATTCAATTGACTTATTATAGAGTTTTCTGTCAGGAATTATACATGAATGCCCATGTTTGCTGTGAAAAAGCAAACTAACTGAAGATTGACTAACATTGGGGCATATTTCAGCTAATGCCTGACTGGACACCTCCTTAGCTCACCGACGTCTTAAGGCCATGTCACACACACAAGCATGGATTTTTGTTTTTTGCACATAAATTTATAAAAACTGGTTTTGTGGTTTCTTATGAATGCTTGCACACTGCAGAAAACGTGTGCTGGAGAAAAACAATATTTGAATGGACCACCTGCAGAAATGTTTTAGTCCACTGATGTTATTAATTGTTGTACAGCAACCCTCCTACAGCACTGTTTCCAAAAGGCCTTTTGGCCCAGAACAGACCGGAAAAAGAAGTGGACAGAGCTAACGCGATTGTGACTCACTGGTTTCTAGACTGCCAGTGTTTTAAAGCAGTGTTTGCACTGTGGTTGTTGCCAGCTTGGCTTTTAGGAGACAGAAGTGACCATGTTTGGAGAAAGGGCAAAGCTGGGGGCACGTGAGGGGTGATGGTTGAGCTAATGCTAGGCTACCGATACGGTACCACAACTACAGTCGAGATGTCTGTCAGGAACGAAAAAAAAAACTCGTTTTAGCAGGCCAGAAGTCAAACTCAGACCACATTCCATTACATGACTGAGAGCAGCTGATCTCAGTGCCAGTCCACCTCAGCTGATGTCTTCTGCATATCCAAATGCCAACTGGATGTGCCGTAGTTAAACTGTTTAGTTCTGCCAAAATTGCTGCCTCAGCCAGCTGCCATTGCTGCTGTTCTTCTGCAAGCTACTTCCCAACCCACCTCCACCACAGCTCCACTTTTTCATGCTCTGACTTAATCAATGTCATTTTGTTGTCATCGATTCCTGCTCTGTTCTGTTCCCTACGGAGGGGTTTGATGCTGTTCTCCCTGCCCAGGCTTCCGTGGAAGTGGTGTGTCACTTCCTGCTTAGGCTTTCCATATACACATGTGGAAGGGCAGGGAGCTCCCAGAACAGAGCCATACCGTCAAATATAACGTATGCATGAAATACTTTTCTTTTGGAAACAGTGGTCCAGAATGATGTAGTATATCCACAGTGAGGTTCAGTGGAAGTTTAAACCTTGGCTTTACTTTCAAGCCCCTTCAAACCCACCACAAAAAACAATAATACTACTAATAATACAACTATAATGAGGAAATGTTGTTAATGACATATCTGTTACATCAAAAAAGCTGAATATCAGTAAAGTTTTGATTTAAAATATTTGTTTGCACCAGAGAATTATTGTATCTGCTCTTGTGACTGCAGCCTTAATAAACTTTTTAATGGGTAAGATCAATGTCTTGGTAGAATAAGTTTAAGTCTGCAAAAACTTGATAAAACCGAGACAGTTGTTTATGAAGTTTTTAAACCACAGAAATGAGCTTTTGTTTCCTAACCAGACAGGACTCAGAATAGCATAAAATAGTAAAAAAAAAAAAAAAAAAGTGTCTGCTCTCATTTCCCTCAGCCAAACATGTTCAAAAAGCCCAAATACATTCAGTTTTCTAAAAGAAAATAAGTGACAAGCAAAATGTTACCATCAAATGTTACCATCTTTGTATGAAAAATTACAAATGAGCAACACATCCTCATACCGAAAACAAAAGAATAGGTCTACACTGACTCCAAAACTACATATATGCACAAATATGGCAGAGAAAACACTACACTTTACATTAACAAAATACTACATAACTCCTACATTTAGGCTGTATCGCACTTCATTTTGTTTAAGCTTGCTCAGGCTTAGGGAAAAGATTGTGTTAACGCTCGTAAAACATTCATCACGATCATCAATGTGGTTACAGTAACAAACACACATGGTTACATTTAAGCACAAAAATAACTTGTTAAGAGTCAGGAAAAGATTGTGGTTAAGAGCTGAACTGAGATAGTCGCGAAGAATGTTATAAAAACATTCTAAGGTTACTTCTAAGGTGTGTCCCTATTTAACAACGCCGTCTGGTCAATTTTGTTTATCTGCACGTATTCACAGTATTGCACTAGGTCGTCTATACATGACCAGGTGGGAAAAAAAATGGTTAAAACTGTATTAAGTCCTGTATTCAATGCTGACATGCGCAACAGTGACCTGTTCCTTCTGTAGATATAAATGGCTTATTCTAACGTAACGATAACACAACAGTTCTGAATATTATATTAGATTAGACTAGATTTTACACACTGGACCTTAAGAAACCCTCTGCATGTGAAGTTTGGTGTGTCCAGTTCCCTGGCTTCATATACGTAACCATCAGTCATTTTAAACCCCTTAAACAATCAACCAGTAGAGTTGTTTTTGTGGTGAAGTCGGGTGGGAAAAAAAAGCACTGTTTTGTTTTCAGTCAACTAAGCTAACCAACATTTATCTACAGCTCTGTAGTTGAAGAGTAGCTTGACCCATCGAAGTTACAGTACCGACTTTATCTTCACTTTGTGTAGGTTTAACAGACATGACGCTGGCTTTAGAAAGCAAAAAATGTGCAAAAGCATGAAGTGTGACATTGAAAAGGCTTCAGAGAGATGATGTGACTTAGCAGGCAGCCCAGTGGTTGGTGGAACACTCAGGTGGCGTATTACTGTACCTTTTTTTATTCTTCTATTTCTGTATTACCCCCTGCCTTTGTTCGGGCCCCGCCGGGTGCAGCTCACCGGACTGCCAGACGGTTTCTGCAATGAATATTTTCAAGAATCCCCTCTTTGTGGAAAATGATGGATGAGGAGTGCAGAAAATGCTTTACATTCACAGCTAATGCTTTCCCCTTGACCCACTCTCACGACACGGTGCATGTCTATATTTTGCATTTCAATAGACTTTGAGCAGTTCTCCTATTAGCAGCTGACAAGTAAATGCCCACCCTCACAAAGCAGAAGCTCGACGTTCATTTTCATAAACATCTTTCTCCCGGGAGAGCGCCAAGTCTCCGGAATGCATCGACAAGCAATCAGCCGACTCTAAGAAGTGCTTACTTAGCCCATCGCTGTTGCCGAATGGTGCTGATGTTAATACAGCTGGAAGGGATTTAAAGAACGGGTGTCTGTGGAAGCGCTTTGGCGTAGTCCTAGCCTTATCCTCCATTCTCCTCCCGCGTCGTTCGGTCAGTCGAGGGAGACATTAGTGGTAGGAAATATACATTACAAAGCTCCATCAGTCTTTGGAGAGTCATGAGTGTAATGTTGCTTCGGAAGAGTACATCAATCCTCCCGATCCTGAGCTATAAAAGTTTGTCGAGCCAATATCCTTGAATTGAGATATTCTTCTTGTACAGAGCCAAAACAATCCAGCGTGAATTCAAAATGAGCAGTGTGTTTTCAGTAGAACGGGGAGGCACCAGCAGATGGGATGCAAAGTGAGTCAAAATATTAAGAATTCACACAGCCCCCCCGAGTCATGTCTACAACCAGTTACAAGAAATTGCCTCAAACTTTTCTGTCAAAATGCGTGTTCTTTTTTACTGTATTTTTCCCACCAACCACACTCTTTTCTTCACGCCTGAGAGAAGACACAAAGATATTTAGATTTGCCATTGTGTGCTTTCCCTGTCTTTTGAATAGAAACAGCAAGTGATTTAGTCCAATGTGTGCTACATTTTAAAAGGAGGCAGGTGGCAACGCGCCGTGAGCTACATTAAATCAGGTTACAGTTATCTGTTGTGTACGTGGGAGCGCAGGTTTTATGAATCCTGTGCGTTGCTTTGTGTGTCGTGACAGTGAGATAGTGTGTTTTGCTGTAGCGTTCGGTTTCTTCGGAGAGAGGGTGATTGCAATTTGCTGGCTGCTCAGTTGCTGAAATGGATGGATGGCGTGTTTGGTTCCATTAAATTTTTACTGTGGAGAGAGAGAGAGACAGAGAGGGCGAGGAAAGCAACCTGGCTGCTGCGCACATTCCTCACCGCTGACTTTAGTGGTCTGCTGGGAAGCTGTGGCGGAGGAGCTTTTCACCAAAGGCTGAAGCAATGACAAAGAGCTCGAGAATTCATTAGAGATCCAAGGAAGAGGGAGCGCTTATAAAGGAGTGAGCTGTCCGCCGCTGCTGTCCTTGAGGTGCGGGAGAGAAACGGCGCCGGATCAATCAGTTATTAATACAGTCATTTAGCTCGTGGATCCTCATTCTGTCTGGGTTTTTGAGGTCGAATTAAGCCACGAACTAATGAAAACATCAGTAACTTTTGGCTCGAGGTGATAAGGGATTATAACACTCATTATAAGCACATGATAACAACATAATGAGGGCATTAGCATCATTATTAATAAGACATTATATAATGCTTGCAAAATATGCCAAATCTCAAAGGATTTTACTTTCTAGGGCAACAGCATGACTAATGACATTTTGAGTCATTCCGTATTTCAAGTGTTTTTTTTATTATGACTATGATTTTGTCATTTGACAGAGCAATAAAACTAAATGCATATATTGCATTTGCAGTGCAATTAGGGATCTGCATTTAATACCCCCTTGATCTGCAAGGATTTTGATTTTCAAAATGAAAAGCTCAGGTTGAAGATGGGCAAGGTGGTTTGTTTTCTCCTGTCAGTCTGAAAGATTCTCAACGTCGACTGGTCTTTACAGCAGTCAGCGTTTTTATATCATCAGACAACTTGTTCGTAGTCCAGTCACAGTTGTTACATAATCACTTTAAGACACTAACACAAATGTCATATTTCACATATTTTCCACATCATTTTCTACCACGATCTTTGACTGATCTTTCACGATCTTCAAATATTTAAATTTTAAAGAAATAGATTAGTTTATCCTACTATTGGCCCGTGTCGAGTAATATATTTTCCCTCGTTTTAAGCGGTGCCTGTAACAGGGTCCATCAGGTATTTCCGGGTTCAAATCCCAGTGGCTCCGTGTGTCTGTCATTCAGTGTGTACATGACAACGTACATACGTGATCCAGAACCAGACTCACTGGCCGATCGCCACAATTCTCTTTAACATTGTAGAAGAAGTAGCATGCAGCAATATTAACCAGGGTTTCAGCTATTTCTTTAGTGATTGACAGCAGTTTTCAGGACTGCAGAGTTAATGTAACAGCAGAGGATGAATATGTGAACATCACAGGTAACAAAGTTAAGTATTGCTTAGTTCTTTCACTGTCACACAAACTGCACACTCTCACTGGCTCTGCTTTTATTTTACTGTTTCTATTGTCAGACAGCTGAACAAGTATGAAATAGTCATATACTCCCAGCAGAGGTTACAAAACAGAAGCCTCCAACCTTCTTTCCTCTGACAGCCAGGTTGACAAAACGAAAGTGGGCGAGAGCCACTCATGTTTCATATTAGTAGCGTTTATTCAAGCTGATCTCAAAGCTGAATAAGCTTTTTTTTTGTGTGAACATTTATAAAATGTTGATATCCACCAATCGTAACACGTCGGTAAAAGCGGTGCTCAGCGTTACATCTTTTACCAACAGACACACAAACGAGAACGAGACACACACACACACACACTTGTTATTCCATATGTAAAAATAGCCCACACTATACCATTCCCTAGTCCTCACGAGAATATGGTATTTTTTTGCCTTTTATTGGCCTGGTCGTTGTTAAGCGGGGTAAGTTCTTGCTAATCTGCGGACATCGATTGATGTTATAGCGGCATTGACGAAACGAAATATACAACACTGTACAGCAGGGGGCGGGATGTCTGTGAATTTGATTGGATAGAAATTTAAACTGGTTTATCAAGTGACTTTGTGTCATAAAATGTCCATATTCTTTGAATCATTAGCGAGCTACTAAGAAACAGGCAGTGAAAGCACAAAACTATAGCAGCCACAAAATAAATGGCCCCCCAGTAATTGAATAATAGTTGTCTACTTCCCAGCAATTATTGAACAGCACTCCTGCTTGAAATCTCCCTAAAGAAGGCACAAATCACCTTTGGGAAACAATTACTGGCCATTTGCTGAATTTTCAGTTTGGACATAGTGGGCGGAGCTTATGGCCTATACTTCAAACAGCCACAAGGGGACGATCAAGATGTTTCAGCTTTAATTTTGAGGAGCCGTCATGTCATTCATCTTCACACTCCTCGGTGTTCTCAGTTATATTAATCACTGACAAAAATAATAAAAATGTCTCTTTTTTTTCTTTTTTTTTTTTTTTACAATAACTGTGCAGGAACTGTTTAAAACAACTGATGGATAACTTCACTGGTGCTTCTCTATAATTTAACAAGATTTCATTCTTCTTCAAACCAATTTGATAACTCATTATTGCACAGCCATCAAGGCAGCAGGAAGGCAGTTTCATCTGCAATAATGACATTCCCATGACAGTTGTTCGGACCCACAGAAATGAAAGGTGGTGGTCTAATTTAGGGAAGCTCTGCAAAGTGCATTTATTCTCTGCAATAATCTACTAATGAATGAGCAAATGAAAACTTTACAGCTCAATCTGCAGGTCTAGTAAAAAATATGAAAATCAGGGAGGAAATAATTAAGCCCAAAGTACCGAGAGCTTTTCCCGGCCCACGATGATGCTCATAAAACTGGTTCTGTCATCGCAGATGGTGCTGGGGTTAATTCACAAGGTAGTCTCTGTGCATAATTGGGTCACCTAAGCAGTAGAACAGTGTCTGGATATGGGCTTTAGTGGACAAGCAGCCCCAGTGAGCTCCAAGTGCAAAGGCATTTTATTGGCCCATTAACAGGGGAGGATGTTCAGACGAAACTTTTACAAAACAATGATTTCCCTCTTGTCCTGTGACGGTTAGCGGTGAAGGAGGGGAGATTAGAGAGGCGGTGGGGAGTTTTAATTTGGGAAGGCTCGTAAACACGACGTGCATCTGCCCGTGTTTACTTAATGTTGCGAGGGCTGCCACTGCTTCTCCACGAGACGCTGCTTTTTCTCGCTTGGCCCGGATAAACTGGAGGAGGAGGAGGAGGAGGAGAAGGAGGACTAAATGAGTGTGCTGATGAGCCAGCGTGAGTCTGAAATATTGTATCACTGCAATCACAGCCATCATCATTATCGTCATCATCACCTCTGTAATCAACTGTACGAACATAGTAATTGTATAAATGTCCTTATGATGATGATGACAAATGATGACAGGAAGATTTGTGTGCTGCAAATCTGATGCATCTTCGTTCTGATCCAACTTGTTAGAGTTTGGTTGGCAGATTAATGTAATTTTATTTGCATGCATACACAGCTGTAATAACAAGATTTTTGCCGCGGAACTAAAAAGGATGGCTTCTGTGTGTATGCTTTTTTCTGTTTTTATTTAACGGTCATGTAATGCCCCATAGATGCTCAGCTCACCAGTGCACATTACAATCTCCATGAACCCGGCTTCTTTTTCCTCTCAGTGGGAGCCGCAACAAGCTAATCTCCTTCCAGCGAAGTTGTCCTCGCAGCCCATTACAGTCAGCTCACAGCGATCCGTGCCACTGGGCTCGGCGACAACAGGGCCTGATAAGCTATGAACATTCCTCTGATTTTGGCAGCCTGATTGGCCCGTCTGGCCTATCAGACCCCTTCAGTGGATCAGTGCAGGTTGAGCACCCACAAGAAAAATCTCGCCGCTGAGTTTCAAACTCTCTCACTGTATACTTCTACTCACACGTGGGTCATGTGCGAATCGAATGCGTCTGTGTTTAAAGTGGCCAATATACCGTCGCAGATTGAAAGTGAGATAGCCAGGCTTAGCATCTACGACCCTCCCTCTCTCCCTCCTCCTCCTCCTCTTCCTCTTTCCTCTCATGCTCCTCTTGTCTGTTTTGCAGCTATCCAATATTTCTGGCTCGGGGTATTTATCTGCGGCTCAAATATGCAGCTTGTGTCATGCAGGGCAGCAGGCATTTCAGCGACATCACAAAGATGGATTAAGTCATGCGTTAAATTGCCTCTTTGAAGGAAATGAATAAATAAATTTGAAGGACTAATTCCTTGACTGTGCACCATCTCTTGTGAGAGTGTGATTGCATAATGCTGGCTTGAATGTTCCCTCTGCTCTCTTCTGTTCTGTTGTGTTCTGCCACTGCTTTAATTCTCTGAAATTACATTTCTTATGACTTGGCAATGTCAAGAAAGCCATAACCATGTTGTTCTCTAAATGTATTAGCACATATAAAATCGGTCATTTCAATGAACTATTAACAAAGCAAACATCCCCAGAAATATATGTACGTGTGGTTGACGATGCCGTTGCAGCCTCGTTCTCAGTCTGTACAATGCCTCGCCCAGATGTCCCTTTATGAACATCTGTGCAGGATCGGTGCAGTTTGCAGGGTTTACTTTTGGTTTGCTGCTAAACAGAATGAACTGTATTTTTTTTTATGTAAAAATTGTGAAATAAGTTATTATTACACAGATATGTTGGATTCTCAATTCTCTGATCACCTCGTAGTTCCCTGCAAAGTGGACTTCACGGGGTATTCTGCAATGTTACGTGAGAATCCAAACTGTAGGGATTTCATAGGGAACTGAAGTGTGCAGGGAGGAAATGAACAACACATTTTCAGTGTGTTTGTGTGGTTCAACTGGTTAAATTATCTAAAACCAACACTGCTGAAATAGTCAATAAATCAAATACTCTTTTTAGAATTCAACTATTAGCAAGTAAAATGTATGTTGGCTTCTCTAGCATAGTTGCGATTGAAAACATTTATTAACGAGTTACATACATTTCAACATAAACATTTGGTAAAAGTATATTTTTTGTTTAAATATATATTAAGCATTTCATTTCAGTAGTGTAAAATCACCGCAGTCGGAGTCTAATGTGTTTACGTTACCAGGCAAACAAACAGAGGAAGCGAAATCTGCTTTGACGCCAAAGAAGCAAAGAAGTATAGAAAAGCAAAGAGGCAAAACCCTGGTGCCTTTAAATCCAAACGGTGGAGGTGTAGCTCTGCTGCAGCACACTGATGTTGCCATTGAACAAAAATTAGGTTTCAATTCAAAGACTAAGGACACAGAGATTAGAGGAAAAAGACAAATCTGTAGTGCTTTTAGAGAACCACTTTTAGTCTGCAATTAGTCTGCATAAAAGTCTGCAATTCTGCAATGGAATGATATATTGAGTTTCATTTCTTCACTTCAATCTGAGTTCTTTGGTTCCAACCATAGAATCTAATGGACTATTTTATTTAGGCTAGCGGAAGCAAATCAATCAAATGATTATCAGTGTTATTTGTCAATTTGATACTTTCTTTAGTAAATAGCATGAAAGACAAATTAGCATCCTTTAGAGTTAGCTTGTGAACTTTGCTTCTTTTATTTTGTTGCTAACCAGCTGAAGAGGTAATCAGCAAACACTGGATACTTATTAAGTAAAGGACACTGTGTAGCGTCATTTTCATACCTGACTGTAGAAGCTATTCATCAGTTAGCATTAGAGGGTAACTACAAAGCATTAAGCACAAAATAGTTTCATTTTTGTATGTCATTATTACAACAACTTTCTCTACACTTAGAACTTAGCAGCTAGCTTATCCTGTCACTCTGTGTTTTAAAATCCTGGCTAATGTTAGCTTAACAGCCAGAGGGAAGACAGAATATGTTCATCTTTTATGTGACTGCACAGGAAGCTCGTCGGTTAGCACGAGAAGATAACTACATAGTGTTAAGCACAAATCGTTCCATTCATGAAAAAAAGTTGTTTTCACAGAAGGTGCGCCGGTTACATTGAAAACTCAGTATCTCAGGAAGAGTTTGAAAGAATGTCACAACATTTTGCACAAACGATCACTTGGCAAGGATCAACCGAGATGATTTTGGTGGCCGAAGGTCAAGGTCATTGTAACCACACAAAACCTAATTTTGGCTCTAAATGCCAGTAACTGACCGACTGACCGAATGAATGAATGAACAGACTGCGATGCTGCATGGTGGACGGATCTGATTGAACTTGGTTTTTGTTATTTTAAGAGTAGGCCTAATGTTCGTATATTGTGCATTGCCTCGTTTTTTTACATGGCACAGTCTGTAGGCATGTACTGTATTTCGAATGACACCAAGTGTACAATAATATGATAATCTCACGAGCATTAAAAATTATTCTTATTCATCATTTCACATGTTAACAATAAGAGAAAACATCTGGCTGGGGAGTAATAAAGGCACTGAGTTTTCAGAAATCCAGTCAGTGCAGAGGGAGCCGAGCTCTGGGGGTTTTATCCAGAGTCCAATTTCTATGAAGACTTGCTTCATCGCGCTGTCACTTGGCACTAGCACATTCTTAATTGATGCTGAACTTCTTTTTTCCATATCTTATGATTCACTCCGCGCCATTTTAACAGAATAATTCTCTTTGTTCCTTTGGTAATTTCTCCTCAAAATACCCTGAAGGTCTACTCTAGCATTGATTTAAATGTCATATCCAATTTACCTCATTCCTTTAGCAGATTTATCTTGACTTGTAGCACTCTAGTGATACACGTTGCAATTATGCATTAAGGAGACTTCGAAGAGATTTTGAGATTGCTGTAATCAGAGTGACACAAAAATTTAGCAATGAAACGCCCCAGGGAAGAAAGTTCTTATCATGCTAAAACTCATACTGTTGCTCATTATTGCACTGTCTGTACAATAACATGCTAATAACAAGCACACTGTGACAGAAAAGTAACATGACTAACAACCTTTACACTGTCACAGTAAGTGTTAAGGACTGTGCACAATTGTACATGAACAAATAGGCTACTGTATACTGTATTCTTTTCGTTTTGCTTCTGCGATGGTTGTCTGGTATTATTGCATTAGTGCAGGGACGTGATCATGGACAAGAAACACCAGGCTGCTGGAAAATAAACCCAAATCCTCAAACTTCAACTGTTATATCAGTAATCTACATGACACACGTACATAACGCAGGGGTGGGAAGTAACACAGTAAAAATACTGCACTCCAGTAGTTACTTTTTACTCCCACACAATTATCTGTACTTTCTACTCTTAGCATTTCCAAAACAGGCTCATTACTTTGCTTTTAATGCATTTGGATATGGATGGGACAACAACATGGAAAAGATGATCCCCTGGCGCGTCCATCAGTGCATATCACGCACGACAAGCATAACAAGATGAAAACGATGTAAAAGACGAAACAAGATGAAACCAGACAGTAAAGGGAGACTGGATCGGGAGAAAAGGCGTCTTGATGTCTTGAGTTCTGTCGCTGACATTGAAAACTGATTTGCAAAGTTAATGTTCATTATTTTCAGTTTATTAGTTTTTTTATTTTTATTTGAAGTCATAATGGTTTAATAGCCTTAGGGTTGTATTAATATAATGTGAGGTTCAGGTAGTTTTGAACAGAAGCAGCTGGTTGTAGTGTCCTTCAAAGGCTACTTTTTACTATTATACTTACTGAGTACATTTCAGAGCCTGTACCTTTTCACTTTTACTGTAGTAAAAAAGTTGAATCACTACCTCTACTTTTGCTTTTAGTCTTTTTATTCTAAGTATAAGTATCTGTCCGTCCGCTGGAGTAAACAATGTGTTGACTTTTGCCACCTCTGACACAATGTGATCGAGCAGAATTCTCTCTTTGTAAACTCACAACATCCTCCATTAAGGCAATGATATCCGTTCTGCTGATGGAACGTTAGGTGAAGTTGACTTTTTTTTCTTTTCTTTTTTAATGCATCAATCAATCAGAAGCGGCCAGTCATGCCAATATAAAATTGAAAAGTCACACCTCCAGAAAAAAAAAAATCTCAGTGGAAGCCAGTTGCTGTGAGCCACACCAACTAAAAGTTCAAATCACAGTGTGTGAACATGAAAGATATGACGAGTTGTATTGACAGAATCACCAGGAGAATGTTGAGGGAAAAAAAGGTGACTAACTTAAATGAAGCTCTCCTTTAGAAGCTGCATCAAAGTGATGATAGGTGAGCCACTTCTGGAAACATCTGGATCAACGTGAGAAATACTGCGTCTACCTTGAGCCGACACAATAGAGGGCAGAGAGTTATCAACAGCTTGGCCTATTATCTGGTCTAATGGAGGCCCTTCTGTCAGAAACAAAAGCCCTGGGTTGTTTTGCATCAGCTCTTCTGATGATTGGCCGCCGTTCGTCCCACGTCGATGGAGTCAATTAAAAGCTCCATCCGTCAAGCGGCTCCGGCTGCCTGACGCCCGAGCCTCAATGGGAAATGCACACACCAATTTACTGTCACGAGCGGTGTTTTCCTCGAGACAGTTTCTCTTCCCACCTTTTTTTTTCCCCCTTCGTTTTCTTCTGTCTTCCCACCTTTCTTTTTTCTCCCTTCCTTCTTTCTTTCTTCCTTCCTTTGTCTCTTTTTTTCCTCCCGCTCTTTTAACACAGCAGGCGTCTAAAAACTGTCCTCATTTCATGCCGTCATGCTCTGTGTACACAATTTCCGTTTGTTTGGTTCCAAGGGTAATTTCTAAATTTTCAATATACTGAATATATTGGAAACATACAGCGTGGTGTATTTAAAATGTGAACCTTAACCACTCCAAATGGTCTTAAAACTAAATATGAATTTACAGATGCCTCTATGTATTGTACGTTAAGAGCCATTTAATGAAAACTGGAGCTGTAAGAAGGAGCTGATAAAAATTCACATTCACATATTTGTATTTCTCCTAATAGGATTAGGAGGATTGTTCCAGCCAGGCCTCATCCTGGCGCTGGCACACAGAACCATATAAAATAATATAAAATAATGCCCCAACACACACTCGAGCTTTCAAAAGCACACACAAATACACGCTTTTGTTAGCTGTAACGATGTCTCTGAAAAGAAAACCTGTGCATTTTCCCAGGATAGAATATTTCACTAATTAAGTAGCACAGCATTGCTGTACAATGCAGTAAATTCACCAAATTGGCAGGAATATAAGCTATATAAAACACAGCATAAGTCCAAGAACCATTTTTGGTGTGACTTATTGGCTTAATATTTTACTACTGTCTGGCTGCAGTTTTAAAGTTCCAGATTTCTCTATAGCTTTGCCACAGTTTCTCTCTCTGTTTCCTCTCAAGAGGGCAGTTTCATTTTTACAGCCATATTCAACAAAGGTAACCTCAGCTTATTTGGCAACCCAGCATAAAGGTTAAGGCCAGTGATCTTTGCTATTATTACTATGTCATGTTATGATCTTGTGGTGTTGTTGAAATATTCATGGCCGTCCCTGGAAAAGTTGTCTTCTTGAAGGCAGCATGCGTTGATCCAAAATCTCAGTGTGCTTTTCAGCATTAATGATGCACCACAGAAGCGGCAGTGACCTTTGACCTTTGCACTGACACAACCCCAGACCACGGCAGTCCCTGATCTGTGGACTTGGTTGCTGGTAACGGTCTGGATGGTCTTTGTCGTCTTTGTTCTCCCAAAAAAAGACCTAATACTGATTGGTCTGAGAACAATCCACGTTTCCTCCATTCCTCCATTTGTGGATGTAAGTCCTTATTGTCGAGCTTGACAAAGGTTTGTCACATTAATCCTGAGTAATTCGTGTGGTTCTATCAGCTCTAGATGAATGACGGTTCTTCATGTTTCGTCTGAGGGATCAGAGATCACGGTGTTCAGCTTAGGCTTGGAACCTTACATCCAGATTGCTTGAATATTTCAATTCTGTTCTGCACCGTAGAGGGTGAACTATCCAAATCCCTTCCTATCTTTCTTTGAGGAAGATTATTTTTCAACATTTCAATAGTTTTCTCACACATTTGTTGACAAACTGGTGATCTTTGCTCCTAAAGGAGTAGAACTTTCCTGGATAATGCTTTTATACCAAATCATTATTACAATGACCTGCTCACATCACCTGTTTCAAATCTGATTGTTTATTTTAACTCATTATCAGTCCTAATTTGTCCTAGTTGCACCCTGAATGTGAGCCATGGATGTATATTTACACATTAAATATGCTGACCCGACAACACATGATATATGTTGCGTTCATACTGTCTACAATGAAATACAAGTCAAAGTACATTTTAATATCACTGCTTTCTTTCTTTTGTCCCAACTCTTGATTTGGGGTTGTAATAAACAGCTAGGTGAGCGTTCAAAACCCGATTTAGCTTTGTCCTTGGTTTTCTTTTGCAGATTCTTCAAAAGAATTCGGTTAAAGTTTCCATATTCATTACATTTGGATGGAAATCTCAGTAAGAGAATAGCCTAGAGCATCTCTTCAGGCTCTACAAAAGGATGGCTTGCTTAAATTACAACAACATGAAGGATATGTAGGTGCCGGGATCTCACCACACACAAGATGTCTTTAGAAAGTTATGCCGTTTATGCCTCTGGTAAAAGTACGTCTGTGTGAAAAATTCATTGAAATTTCTGCCCGATACGTTTATTTTGTGTAAAGTTCTTTGGAAACTTTCATTACTAGTAGCATCGTATTTATTATTGTTTCATTTCACAATCTTACGAACTTGCAGGCTGCTAATACAAAAACAGGCCAAAGGTGCAATGCAAAATTCAGTCAGATTGTACAGGCACAGTACAGGGGCAGATCCTTGAAGGTGTTTTAGACTTTTTACCTAAAAAGATGCAACATTATCACCAGGCTAAATTACAACTAATGCCGTGTTCAGACCAAACACAAAAACTCCCATTGCGTTACTTGCACAAATATGGTGGAGTTGTTGGAATGTGGAGTATAAAGGCCCTGCTGTTTAAGTGACAGCGGCACCAATTAAGATAAAGGTGAATGAGGTTTGGACAGGTGCACAGTTAGTGTGTTAATGAGATTCTTCTTTTACTTGATCTGTGCTTCACCACACCTTTAGAACAGTTCGGTCACATCCTGGTTCCCACATTTCTGGAGACTTGGCAATGACATTTGGAGCGACACATGTTCTTTTTAAACATATTTCTATTTAAAGGAGAACTCCGTGTTAATGCTCTCTAATCAGAGGTGCGCAGCCTACCGGACTTGAGTGCAAGCGTGTGAAATGACTCATTTTCCGTTCTTTCGCTTTCCAGACTCCATTGACAAAAACAATCACGTCACCTCGCAGAACCGCTGCATCTATCGGTTAGTTTGGATCTGAAACAATGTTTTAAAACACTCACGGTAACGCAAAGAAACTACTGTTTTTGTCAAGGGAGACTGGTGGTTTTGAAAAGTGCTTCAGGGTTTCAGGGTTAAGGCAAAGCGCTGAAAATATTGTAAATGCACCTGATAGTTATTATAAAGACAAGTCTTTTTTAAACGTTCACAGCAGTAAAAACCAAACAAACTAACCCTTTCAGACCCTGATATGGCTCAGAATGGAATAGGATCCTTGCAGTTCTATGTTGATCTCCATTTTCTTCTGGCCTGAGGATGTCACACAGATCCTCTCTGCCCCTTGACGACTTTTTTAGCACTTTTCAAAATCATGCAGCGAGTGGAGTTCGGCTCAACGGGGGTGAAGTTACACTTTAATTAGCAGTTCGTTTCTATTTTTTCCCTTCTTACTTATTTTAAATTTACTATAGATGATTTTGTGCGCCAGAGCTTCTTTTAATTTCACAAGCTCAAAAATCCGTGATATAGGTGCAGCGGACGAAGCTTTTAACAATGACACCTGAGCAATTCCAGACAAAAAGAGAAAATATGTTCGTAAATGAGAAAATCAAGTGTTGCTCCTCGTGGGAAATACAGTAACCTCTACAGATTCAAGGTAACCAGGCTCTCAATGACACATGCCTGCAATCCTTTGCCCTTTGCATGAATGTGATCCTTATTCTTTTACATTTGACAGTGAAACAGATGCTATGTTATCTCAGATGAAAAAAAAACTATTAATTGATTTTTTTTTTTGTGAGAAAAGCGGCACTCTGCAATCTCAGGGCTGTAATGCCTCGCTGAGCAATAGATCAAGGGCCAGTGATGAAGTGGAAAGATATAAAACACAGACATCTGGGTGTTTCTGCGGTTGTAGTTTATCACCAACAATTGAGTGAAACAGTCATAAAGCAAGGCTGCTTTTGCCCTATCAAGCAAAGAAAAGAGGCTAAATCAGGAGTTAAGCACAGAATGGAGGAGAATTTTTTTTTTTTAAACTTATCAAACCGCAGATTTGATTTGCTGAAGACATAATATCATTTGCTAGAAAAGCTGATTTAGGTTAAATGATCTGGAAACCCTCTAATGAACAAGTTGGATTAGCGAAGACAGTGCTCTGTAATAATTCTCACCCTGTTTAACACGTACAACTTGCTGATGGGCTCTAAATTGAGTGTGTCAAGCCTATTCATCT
>JAPQRN010000017.1:11712558-11726777 GCA_037367275.1 Coranthus polyacanthus | reverse complement strand
CAGGTGTGTTGGAGGAGGGAAACATCTAAAACATGCTGGATTGTGGCCCTCGAGGACCGGAGTTGGACACCCCTGATATGACAGATAGATAACTGATTATTTTGAAAGAGCTCAGTGGTAGAGCGTGTACCGGGTACAAGGCTAAGTCCTTACCACAGCAGACAGGGTTCGAATCCAGTCCGGACCCTTCGCTGCATGTCATCCCTTCTGTCTTTCCCCGTACCTTTCCTGCCTCTGTCTAGTATCACTAACTGTACTTCAAACCGCATGAATATGCATTGTGTGCAGTTTCTGAAACATGACAGTGCCACTACTCCCATTCTGTGTACAACTGGAAATGACTTCTTTTCAAATTTGCAAAATGTATGTGTGCATACCAGTTCGGGCAGATGGATGGGTTATAATGCAAAGCCTCGTGCTCTGTATGAGACAAATGTCATCCATGTCATCCGCCCAGTGAAGACTAAATATATACGTTCGGGATACCCTGACACCGTTCATGGTTTGTTTCACTGGACAACTTTACTTGCTCACATTACAGTTTCACTATGTAAGAGTCGCACAATAAATTTCACGTGTGCTGACTGCTGAATTTATTTTGTGCTTGTCCTTTATTGACATTAGCTAACTCCATTTCTAAGATAACAACTGTCTCTGTTGCCTACATCCATGATAACACTGATTTGTATATACAGGACTCAGTCAGGGTTTTTTTTTTTGTTAAAAATCCTTTTCACTCGCTCCCATGTTCTTCAATGCCTTCTCCTCTGCAGTGTGCAGTTGAGTCAGCAAACATCACCAAATGACTGGCTCCCAGCACGACGCTGTCTTCACATCAGCGTAGTTTTAACTTTTTAGACAAAGCTTTTAAACTGGTTTCATACCAGCACAGATAAACTTTTTTGCTAATTAGCATGCCCCAAAATTACACAATAACATTCACCAGTACGGCCCTGTAAAAAGATATTTACTGCTGTTGTGCTTTTGTCCTGAAAGGTCCTGTTCCACCAACTTGCTTTAATTACACTGATGTGAGGACCCAGCGAGAGCTTGTTAAGCCTTTCTGATTGTTCTCCTCCGGAGCCCTTCGCCTATCTCTCCCTCGACGATGACACTGCCCGGCATCACACCAGCTCAATTATCCATGAAATATTCTCCCACACGCGTCCTCTGATGACGCATTATGTTGAGAATGACTCTCTGGTTGTGCTTTTCAGCTATGCATGAAGATTCAGAGATGTGTGAAAATCAACACTGGGAAGACTGTATGTGAGGCTCCCTTTCATTTTTCCCTTGTTTGTCTTTTTTTGTCTTTAATTAGCTGGCTGATGGTGAATTGTTTGTTGACTGTTTTTGGTCTGTTTCCTCTCTTGCTACAGAGCAGATTGGTGCGCCACTGGTTACCATGACAACAGCAGAAGACCAGCAACTAGTGGGAAGTTTGCTTTTCATGGTATAGATTGGTCCTATTGTTCTTTTTATTGGCTGATGGATTTTAAGGGTTTGGGTGTTCAACGGTATAAACGGGGTACTAAAATAAGTTGTGCTTTTGTAAAATGCAGCGGGATGTGATGTGAATGGCGTCTGTAGAAATCTGAAGTGAAATTTGAAATTCGATGCTTTTTGTTATTCAGCACCATGCAGTACCATGTTGCAATAGCAAAACTCCTGCCTCATCTTTAATTCATGATCCACCACTTCACAAAAAAAAAATAAAATAAATAAATATCTGCTTTTCTAAAATAATCCAGTTCTACAAAAGCCACGCATATGTGTTTCAACTAAATCTGCTTTTCTATTTGAATCAAAATACTCCATATAAAAAAAACAACAGTGAAGCAGCAAACTGCTGTCAGGTGACAAAGGTTTTGCATCAAAGTGAACACAATCACACCAGTGGCAATCACGTAAGGAGCCCCTCTGGTGACTGTAGGTGGTTGTCTGCGCTGACACACTTCACAGCCCATTCATCTCCTGGTTGTTCAGCAGCTTGCCCATCACTGCGCAACAGGACCACAAGGCAAGGCTTTGTTACTAGAATATACAAAGATGCTGACACTGATGCCTCACAGGGCCAAAACAATAAATACATGCATGGCTGCTTCATCAAGAGACAGGATCATAGAGTTTAGATCAGTTGTAAATCAAACTGTAAAGTCCACCTACCTACCATTTTACTGTTTTCAGTATTTCATTGAATGCTGTAAGCCCAGTGTCACCCATTGTCCAGTAACAGGACTTTATTTGTGATTGATTATATAGATTTCAATAAAACCAAAATCCCTGCACAGCTGCTGTCATTAACATGCGTATCTTTTTTTTTGTTGTGGTTGCGAAATAAAGATTTGTATCACTGCAGTGATAATGGCTGGTCCACATGTAAGTCATTATATCACACTTAAACATCACAATTAAATTAGGCGAGACTAGGGATTTTTGCAACAAAACGTATTCCTCTAATCAGAAAGATGCTTGAGTGATGACACTTAAACCTTTTGTCCGAATGAATCCAAACTTAGCTTGAATCACTGTTTTAATGTGTTTAATGTCCTCTAAGCAACAAGTCATGGTTAGCATGCGTCAAGGTCAGTGTGTCTCGCTCGTCGACTGTATGTAAAGATTGACACCATCCCTTCAAAAGGGAAGTTAAAACATCTCCATCTCCCCCTGGTGGCTGGCTGCAGTATAGCTCGCAAACGTTGGCCAAAGTAAAAACATATCACATGCATTTTTCCCAAAGGTGGTTTTGGAATTTGTAGGTATCATCAGGAATCATCATCTTTCTAATATTTGATGTTGTAAAAATGGGTGATTGACAGCTGTAATGACCAATTGCAGTCCAGAATCCACCACACGCACAGCCGGGAACCAATCAGGCTGGCACATGTGACATCCCTACATCTCTACTGTACAGACTCTGGGTCCAAAGTGTGTCACGCAAGCAACATGGCAGCTCCTGTGACTACAGCATTTTTAATTCATTTTTCCACAGCCCCAACCCAAATGTCCCCTGGGTTGGGGCTGGTTACAACATTTGACTTGTTCCATTCGAATGAATAATGTGAATGACATGTAATCATTTTTAAATGGAATGGGTAACTACAGATGTAAGCTTAATATATGAACATTTGGTTGGTCCAGTCCAAATAGTTTCTGAATAACTGAGAGAAATGCAAAAAGTTCTGTGTATAAATGAATGAATATGTAAATGAGAACGGGATTATCGTGAATTCAGCTGGATGAAACCAGAGTGTATGTGAGCCCACAGAGAAAAACATTTTTATTGCACAATTATTTTTGCTATAATTCATTTATATTTAACATTGTGTTTGAGTAGTCGTTTTTTATCTGGATAATTGGAAGTGCACCTCCTATTGACCAGCCTCACTGGTTTAGATACATTTTTTATCTATCTCAGTCTTATGAAAACACACACACGCGTGATCAAACTGTATTCTTTTACAGATTGAAGTGATTACTTGGGTTTTTGGATGTATTTCAGAGGTAGTAGTTTCAAATGTAGGTGTTATGGCAGAGCCCTTATGTTTTTCCTTCTAAACTTGGCGAGTATTTGGAAAGCTCAGACAGTATTGTATGTGTAGGGATGCAGTCACGGCTGGAGACTTTCAAATCTCCACACCAGAGCGAGAGGGAAAAAAGTCTTTGAGTGAAGACCGGGCAGGTTCATCCAAGTGGCAACCCACTCGACTCAGTGCTGCAGCCAAAAATGAGAGTAACTTAAAGCTGTGCTAATCAATATTCTTTTTATAAGTAATATTTGAAAAAATGGCACATAGCGTGAAAGCTGGCACTCAGAGTGATTTTTACCTGGCTTTGTAGTTTTATGGAGCCTTTTAGCCTTTTGGTCTCAATCTTCTAGTTCTCATACACCTTATTCTAATCATCTAAAACGATCGTTCAAGATCAGAGAATCTGTTTGGGCTGTGGTGGTCGCTGCTTTGTCGTCTCACCTGAGCTCAACCAAGGCCGCAAGAGGGGAAGCAATGGAAATCAATCAGACTTGTGTGCAAAACCAAAACTTGCGAATGTAATCCCTCTTGGTCAAGACTGAGTAAAAGACGGGGAGACCCAGAATGTCATATCTGTTGAAATAGTAGAAAGGACATCTATTACCATGGATCTGGAACATATTACCTTTCCTGCTCCAGGAAATGAACTTTTGTTTTAGCCGTAGATAGGTTTCCGCTGCATTTCCTTGCTATCAGATCAATCAGATCCAAACTTTCAGCAACCTTCGCTTTGTCATGGAAACAATCAAGACCATAACCAAGTTCTTGTTCGTGTGGAGTGATGTGAAAATATCAGATTTATTCGACGTAAGTGGATAAGAATTGCATTTATATCTGCAGTCATGGAATTTGATCTTTTGGCTCAAATCAGGAACTCAAACGCTCATCTTAGCTGGAGAGGGAGAGGAGGGTGAGCGCACAGTGCTTTATTTGCTTTGATGATCACATTTCTCCCAGATATAAATATGACTCTATCTCCAAAAGTGTAATTGAAAGTGAGCACAAGTGTTTGAACCGTAGCACCAGTCTGACTCTGCCACACTAATAAGCTACAATTCAGCTTTGATGTCAAAGTGTGTCACCTCCTGAGGAGAAGCGCAGAGGGAGGCTCTCTCTCTCTCTCAGTTTTTTATCTTCTCCACAGACAGATATTATCAGTGTATCTGTGAAATGCCATCCACGCACACATACGCACTGCTCTGTACATCAAAATATTAATCACCATAACAAGGAATCATCAGCAGCGCCCACAAACTGGCACAAAGGAAAGTGTCATTTCTGGCTAAAGGAGATGTAACCATAATTAATTGATTACAGAAATCCCACACGGGTCAATCAACTTTTCTGACAAATTGCCAAGCACAAAGTGAAGAACAATAAAAATGAATAAAAGCAGTCATCATGGGAAATTCCCTTTTCATTCCGTTGCAACATCCCACTAATCTGACATCTCTGTCTGTCAGTCTTTGCAGCCCCCCCCCCCATAACCCCCTCGCTGCCTCCCTCTCATTAGCACACCTTTCAACTGCGACATATAAATGACATTTAAATATAAATCAGAGGCATTAACATTTATAAACACGAGGGTTTTATGATGGCCTGGTAATGAGGTGTTATAAATCCCAGGGCTTTAGTTCACAGTGCCAGTGGACACATAAACCACCAAGAGCACTTTAACAAGGACACAACGCTGTGTGGCTCCTCTCTGCTGTCCCGCAATGACAACATTTGAGCTCCAGTCACAACACTTGATAAGTGATTTATAAGCTTGTGCTGCAGGTATATATTTATATACTGTACTACTTTGACGTGCAAATCCATTTTAAGAGTGTGGTAAAAAAAAAAAAAAAACGAGACAGAGCTTGCATTGAAAGCAGATAAACAACCAGACTCCACAACCAGATGAAATGCAGCTACATCCTGACTTTTGCTCAGAAGAATGTGCTAATACCATTTTCCAGCCATAGGCTGTAGTAGAAGTGGAAGTAGCCACCATGGCATCGCTGTCTTGGTTTTTGTGAGCCAGAAGCATTTGGACAAAAGGATGGAGTGAAACGGGTGGCACTTGACAAGCTAACAGTAACGCTGACTTTGGCTACTGAAAACACTAGTCACACTACTAACCGGGAAATGTTATATTGAAGACCCTTAAGACCAAGAGGGTTCACTGGAGAGGAACCGTTTCAGTGTCACATGGTTTCTCCACAGTCCTGCCCCTTTAGGAGCCAAGCAGCAGATCCTGTCCCGTTCATTCCCATGCGAGACGTGAACGTGATTTAAAGATTTTGACCGATTCTTTCGCCCAGAAGTCACTCAAGTAAAAACTGGAGCCATTTTTCACAAGCCACACATCTTCTGAACATTCTGACATTAAAATGATATTTTTAAGACTCAAAGGAGAAAAATGACTTTGTTTGAGGCCTGTCTGTGTCTCTCGCGAGATCTTGCAACGCGAATCTCGTCTGGAGGAGGTGGAAAATAAATAAACTGGAAAATAAAATGACATCAAACTAAAACTAAAATTACGTCAGCGTGAACCGGTAGAAGATGGATGGATGGACATCAGAGTGATACTTCTGTTAAAATAATGTTAGTTACCAGCAAAAACTTGATATTAGTGTATTATATTTAGACTTTATTAATCTACTTTCATATATCTATACAACATTCTCAAACCTTCTGACCACACCCACTTAGGAGACAGGAAGTGAACCGTTTCACATCACTGGTGAAGCCTACGCTGCACCATCCATGTATATATTTGATCTTTGGTTATATTAACTAATGAAATTACTAACCAAGTCATTTCAGCTACTTGTTTAAGGTTAACAGATACAGCTGTGGGTGATAACAGTAATGTCAACGTGTAATGTATAAACACACTAATTACAGGCTAGCTAGACTTATTAGCAGCAATGTTATGTCAAATGAATGCTAACATTAGCTAATGTAGCTAAGTTATGCTAACATACCGGGCTGTAATTAAGCAAGGGTAAACATTAGCATAACTAAATTATTTGAAAGGAAGAATTGAGAACAATGTGTGAATGAAAGTAGATTAATACGATTGAAATAAAATTATAATACACTATTATTATGTTTTTACAGGTAACTAACATTATTTTATCATAATCATGATTAGTTTTATTTTCCCGCTCATTTCTAGCTCCTAGAGTTGAATATCATTTTAACGTCAGAATGTTCAGAAGACACAAGAATTTAGTACCTTAATGGATAAGTGGTGTAAGAAAGAATTGAAGAGTAGAAAACAATAAAGCGCAGTTTGAATGATGCATGTGCACAAAAAGCCATTAAGCAGCAAGTCAATAGCAGAGGACAAGCAGCCTGAGTATTAAACTGATCATGACATCAAGCTAAAGGCAGAAACGGCCCCAGAAGACTTTCTTTTGGCAGGACTTTATTCACCTGCAGCACAGGCTTTTCATTAAGCACTGGACATAATAGATGATCCATTGATCGTCTCTCTCTACCAGCGTTTCCCCTACTGTCAAAAACTCCGCTCCCTCACAGAGTTTTCGACAGTAGCGAGCAATGAAAACCAAGCATTCATCTTGATTATAGTCCACTCTAAGCCACGGGAACAAGATCGGTCATGTCTATTCATCATGTCACTGCCTCGCTTAGTAGGAACTGGGCTGAAGTGCAGCAGCCCTCAGTGTTCTTCAGAAGACACAATTCAGACGACAGCATCTTCTGGAATATCAGTGAAGATAAAATCGGTGGAAGGGTAAAGCTACAGGGTAAAGCTGATGTTTTACAGGTGACGACACTGTGTTTGACAGAGAGTCTCACTGTTCTCTATATTTCATAGTATTCACACGCTGAAGCGGTTGTAGTTGTTGTGAATTCACTCAAAGCTGCACTTGTGTCAAATTAGTGACACAGAGCTGCAAAAGCCTCTGTGCACCTCGGGACACAACAACAACAACAACAACACACTTACTGCAAGTGCAGTGTGAACCAAATCTTGTGTGATTACCACACCAGGCACGGCAGAGGTAACTTATTAGCAGTATTAACACTAGTGCACTAAGGGAGGTCTAATTGGAGCTGACCAGGGAACAGTAGGTGATTTGCCATGACTACTGGCAATGAAGCAAACACGCATGCATCTGACTTGATTTCAGATTTAGGGGGATCATTGGTTGTGGATATAATAGCAGAAATGCAATATACTGTAGTAGGGTATTTATAATTATGTTTCCATTAGTGAATAATAATGAAATAAGTCCCCATATGGGCTTCACGTCATGCCTAACAACACCCTTTAGCTAAGGGCTGCCCTCTTCTCTGCTGGTGCAGACTGTTTGACTCTGGAATGGTGTGTTTTAATTTAGCGATGCCAGTAATAAGGATATTGCTCTCGTTTTATGTTGGGGGACAGTAAAACTGCCCGCAGGATTCACCGTTATGCCCTGTCACTTACGTGATTTCCCTGCTTCTAGACCAGCATCAGAGAGTTTTTTTATACATTTCTCGACACACCAGGTTTGAAAACAGTCTGTTTAACATTCATAGCTTCGTGTTTTGACTTTTGCAGCTCTTCATTTTCTCTCATTACTTTCGACCCATCTCCTTTCTTTCTTATCTTCATCCCGTCTATCTCCTTCCTCCACTCACTCGCACTTAGCTCACCCAGTAAATCGAAATTCACCAAAACATTGGGCATTTTAGAACAGCTGATTTGGTGCCGTTATACTGATGTAAAGTGGTGACTGGTGTGCGTTTATAAAATACTTTACCATGGCTTCGAATGCAGCTCAGCCAATCACAAGAAGAATCAACAATCTGTTTTTAAAATCACCTGCGTTTTCTTCAGGTTAGAATGAACCCTTAATATCCACGTAGCCTGCCATGCTAGAATAGACAACATTGGCATAAGGAGGAGGAAACCAAGAGGCAACTCCGCTTAAAGGAGCTTGAGTTGCAACAGTCATTTAATGTGTGACAGTGTAGAGCCCCAAACATTGTTTTCACTGGTCTCCCAGTCGCCAACGTGCATTTGACTGCGTAAAAACCTTGACGACTAATGCTCCTGTTCTTGCTACGCCGATGTTTGACCGTCCGTTTAAACTCGCTGTTGACGCAAGTGAAGCAGGTGCGGTTGCTGTCCTCCTTCAGCTGGGAGGTGATGGTGTGGAGCATCCTGTTTCCTATTTCTCTAAGAAATTTAACCGGCACCAGTGAGGCTCTCGCTCTGGTGTCGGCCCTTAAACATTTTGAAGTTCATGTTGGCTCGGCTAGCGCAGCCACTGTTGTTTACACTGACCACTACCCCCTCATATTCAGAAACCAAGTGCAGAACACAAACCAAAGACTTATGCGCTGGGCACTCTTTTTGCCGTCCTTCATTGGGGAGGTTAGGCACATCAGTTGTAAGGAAACTGTCCTGGCCCGACGTATTGATGGGTGAATAACTTTGTTGTACCCCATTGTTCACCATTTAATGGTGGGGGGCATCGCTCACAGGTTTTTGATGCACGGCCTCACGTGCCACACATAAAGGTTTTTTCTCTTCCTCCCCTCTCTCTTTCTGTTTTCCCCTCATCTACCTGTTTCACCTCACAGGTGTGGACATCCAATCAAAGTGGACTACATATGGGGGAGCAGTGGAGGCCCTCTCTTTCAATCTGCAGGCAGCCGCTGTTTCGTCTGGGGATCCTTTCCCCTTTCGTGCAATTGTTTATCCTGGCAGTGCTGGGGTTTTTGTTATTTTAGTTTGGGTTGGAGGTCTCCGGTAGTTCAGTTATCTGACTAATTTTTGTTTAGTTTAGGTGTTTTCTTTTAGGTTTAATTTAGTGGGGGAGAGCAGAGTCCGGTGGCCCATTTTCCTCCCCATCTTTGGTTTCTTTAAGCTGGGATCTCCAACCCCACTTTATTTGTCACTTTAAACCTTAGTTAAAATTGAACCATAAAAAAATTTCAATCTCTGGTGCACACCTTTATCTTTTCTCATTTAGACTACTGTAATTCATTATTCACTGGTATCTCTCAGTCTTCTCTTGCCCGTCTTCAGTTGGTCCAGGTTCCTGATTAATCTAGTCGTCACTCTAATATCATGCCAATTCTCGCCTCCCTTCACTGGCCCCAGAATTGATTTCAAAATCTTACTAATTACATATGAAGCCTTGAACGGCCTGGCCCCACCATACTTAAAAGAGCTACTGAGACCTTATTCCAGCTGCTGTACTCTCCGATCATCGGGGGGTGACCATGAATGTGCAGTCATCGGTCCAAATATCTTTGGAACAGTCAGCAATCAGCTGAAACAGTTATGTTTTCAACTTTTACACGACAACCTTTTTATAATCTCTGTTTGACGTTTTCTGAAGCACTTTATAACTATGTGTCTATATAAATAAAATTATTATTATTATTATTATTGTTGATTGCGTGTCATTGCTGAGAGCTGAAAGCTTTGCTCGAACGCAGCTGAACCGCTGTTGGATCGTGGCTGAATTTAGCTGAAGTAGCTTAAATTAGAAAATATTGTTAAATTAAAGAAATACATTTGAAGAAGCTGAAATAGCTTAACGCAGAGAACATTGTTATAGTGAAAACAGTGGTGAATGTGAAGCTGAAATGGCTTAAATTACACAACGCTGAAAAAAACAAGTGGAAAAAAAGAAAGTATGAAGCAAACCGGAGATGGTCCGTTGGGAAGTTTTTTCTGAAATCTGGTGATTTGAGGTGGATTTACCCTTATTCCAGAATGTCAGTGGATGGTGCAGGACCTACCGCTGGTCTGGCAATGGGGAGACAAGTACATCAATTTAATAACTTAAAACACAAGAGGGTGATCCACACAAGAGAGGGCAAGATCAGAGGTTAATCTCAAGTATCTAAACTTCATCACGTTAAAACGTATCAGATCATAATTAGAAGCAATCATGATCTGCAAGTCATAATCTATCATGATCAATAAGGAAGCAAATTGAGTTATCAGATCGTCTGTGATCATGATGGTAAACAGACTTCTAAATGGTGCGTCTAATGACAGCGGATCAGTAACAAGGAGCAGATGTCTGTAGCCGTGAGTCTGCATACTAACACCTTACCCGCTGTATGTTAGGTTTGAATCAGGTGTGAGATGAATAATCGCTCCTGACTTGTTACATAGATAACGAGTTATTATTTTACCTCCTCGCTGTGTCTACACAAGGGGTGCACCATACTGAGTTATGATTAGAGATGCATCATTACCCCATATGTCGTATTGGTAGCTGTGCATTTGCACTGCTTTTTAAATACTGAATAGGAATAGGCTTTTTCTTCTAATTATTTAAAGCAAGCGTAAATTAGAGCCTATTAAAGATGATACAAGTAGATCAGTCGACTATTTTGCCGGATAAGACCTAGTTTGTGCTGCGTTGGATAATAATACGACATATGGGTGTAAATATTAATATAAATGTGTTCTGACTTAATGATTAAGCCTTTGCCTTTGCGTTCTCTGACTTGTGCTTAATATACACTAATCAAAAACACTAATGATGCAAAAACATTAAAACACGGCTACAGGACTATTTCCATAAAAACTATATGTGTATAATAAATAAGTAATGGCTAATCATTAAACATGTGCCATTTAACCACTGAATAAGAGGTCATCAGAGACACTCGGGCAAGAGTTTTTTAAATAAGTGTTGGAATTTACAGCAGATTGTGTGTGCGATTATGTAGAGCTCTTGATCAAGCACAACTACTCAACACGGTGATTTCTTTCCATTGTTTTATGTTTTTAACAGCGTTTCTTCGCCGTCTTCCATCAGAGTACCTAATGTGCTTTTACTTGCAGATATCCTCCAAAGGGTAATACTTTACATGGCTCAGTAAACAGGAAAGTGTTCAGCCCGTCACTGCTCTTTCACGTCGATGCACATGACAACACGCCGGGGAGGGAAAGTTTATTTAGGCTGCTCATGTCAACACCTGCAGTGTATCTCTTATGATCCTGTAAATCTTCACTGATTGCCTCTATCAGACAGGTCGTAGGTGGTGGAGTGGGATATATATTTATATTTATATGTGTCTGTGTGTGTTGGATATCCCTAACAGGCCAGTAGCAATTTCACCACGCATTAGACATGATGGATCATCCACACACTGCCACACACCTTAAAGCTGCAGGTGTAAAAAAACAGTCAACGCATGTATCAAGAACCTGGGGAGAGCAGTGTGATTCTGTAGGGCTGATGCGATTTGACAGGGGAATAATAATGAAACACAGCTGCTGTCTTACCACTGACCTGGATTGATACAGTACACTGAGATATACAAGCAGTCAATCCTCTGTCGCAGCGGGTTCTCCGTCGAAACGTGCTATGTCTAATCCTATTTGTCAACAGCAAAGACATACTTAGATTTTCGGGCCGTAGCGTCAAACAACACGTTCAAACGCAATGAGACGGCAGCCGGCGCCACTTAGGATAGCTTTACACGAGCTAACGCTGCGTACGTGTGTGTGTGTGTGTGTGTTCTTGTGTGTGGGCACAGACGCAGAGGTCAGCACAGTTAGCAAATGATGTGCTTTGGACTGTCAGCGTGAGTTACTGTAATAAGACATCACAACCGAATGCAGAGCGCATGCAAACATTTTTAGTTCAGTTTATCACCTTTCTGCCACAGAGGCCTCAGCATTAAAGGTGTTAGATCTTTCACTGTGTGCTCTGCTCTACATCTCTACTTTCAGTGGAAACGCACGCATAAATAATAAACATTATCAGTTTCTACATTGTTTGTCTTTGATGCAGGAGCAGCCTCCTTCTGTCAGCCGAGCTCCTGCCTGTTCTTTGTTGTCTTTGATGCACATTTAACGAGGTTGTACCCAGACATGCGGTATGTTACTGTAGGTCTGTGCCACATATGTACTGTGTACTCAGGGGGGTTTATCTGTGACACTTGTGTAATTGGGATACACTGGGTTTTGTCACTGTCCTCCAGGCAGCTCAGTGTTTCTAGCTGAAGGCAAAAAACCTGTGGTATCTGCTCCTCTTGACGGTTCAATATGTAAGATTCACGTGTCCTCGTGTGCTTACCTGAAGTCTGTGTTGGGAGTTTGTTTTGTGCCGGGAGCAGGTCATTTGTTGACATTAGAAAACTCTATTACTAAGCTAACGGCGGTCTCCACGGTAAGAGCTACAACGTACTGATTTCTATGTAGAGATTTTGGGTCAGACAATCCTGACACTTGCTGTCAGGTTCTTCAGTGCCTCTCTTCTGCTCCTCTACCGCTGCAGCAGTGTGCAACACAAGCTACCATTAGCTTAGAAATGCAGTCAGCTAATGTCAACAGATGTCTAGATGTCTGGTTTGCTGGAAGTACTGTGCCAGAGTAAGGGTGAATGTTTTTTTTTTGTCGGGCAGTGGCAGGATCGTCGTTTTCTTTCCTTCCACTATCTGTGCATTATCGCTTTGAAGGTCCCCCTCGCTACGTGAAGGAACAACTACCTCCGAGCTGCAACTGCACGCTCAAAATGCATTTCGACAAAGACACGTGTTTTTAGGCGCCGTTTTGTTTATTGTTGTTTAAGGTTTAGCCATTCTAATACGACGACGTGTCTCCTCAGGCGCACATGAAACCGAAACAACTTCTCTCCCGACACTATTTTGCAAATGCTATGTCTTACCCGAATAACTTTTACCCCGATTCCAGAACGATAGTGGAGGGTGGCACACAGAGATAGATCTGACTAACTCCCAGCACGACACAGGCACCAAATCAAACTTCAGGTGAGCACACGCAAATCTTACATAGACAACCTTTAAGAACTTACGCAAACAAAACAGTCAAAGGATTTTGTCATGCAAATATTTAATGACGTCAAGACTTCAGTACATAACCTTGTTAGCCTAACTTTGCTACATTGGCTAATGTTAACATTAATTGGATACAGGATTTGTTTCGGGTGATTATACACTTAAGAAAACACATTTCTGAATATTATATCCAATCTCTGCAAATAGATCTTCTTAAATCACCCAAAATCTTACACACTGAACCTTTAATTCAAGATTTGTATAAAAAATCATCCTCAGCCTGCTGTTACTGCAGAAATAAATGAGGTGCTAATCTATGATGGAAGTCCACTTTTCTTTTCATCCACAGAGGTAGATTAAAGCTTTGGCTCTTGCTTTTGTTGTGTCTGTTTAGAGTGTCCAAGCTGATTGAAAAAAAAAAAAAATCTCTTTTTGGGTAGATTCCCCCTTTAATGTGTTTTTCCTGGCTGAGAGCATAGCACATCTAGCACACAGATGATAACAGATGATAGGACAGAAAGCCTTTCAATGACCTTCCAAGCATTCAGCTCATTCGACTTTGATGTGTAAAGTAGACCAATGAATGGAGGAGCGGCTGTGCTTTAATTTTGGTCTAAATTACAAACTCAAATGAGGAGCATTAAGTGAACAATGGCAAGGTGCAAGGACTCTGCTCTGGCTTCTGTGACACAACAGTGCCACCTGCTGGTCAGACTGTATCCTGCTGAGTGAAGACAACTTGAACCTTGATTTACAGCACAAAATATAAAAAATATAACTGCAGCCCAATTTCATCACTTATTTGTGAAATGTTGTGCTCTAGTTAAACTTTCCTGTTATTAGTACCTTTTTCTTGAGAGTGGGGTAAACTTTTACAAGTGTTCATGTTTCCTATTCTGATTCAAACTG
>JAPQRN010000017.1:11682996-11693230 GCA_037367275.1 Coranthus polyacanthus | reverse complement strand
AAACATCCCCTGTGGCCCAAAAAGCATTTTCCCCATAGACCATGATGATAAAAGAAATATAACTGTTAATAGGACACGTAGTCCACATGTGCAATGGGTGGCATAACACAGAAGTAACACGGAAGCCAGAAACTTGAGCAAATTTACATTGAAAAGAATGGTTGCCAATTTGGAGTCTGGAATCCGGTAATAATGGGTGAAACTTCCCAAGCTAACACCACCAAGTAATTTCAACTACTTGTTAAATGTTAACATGCATATAGTTGTGTTTGATGTCAGTAATGTCAACTTTGTGTAATGTAGTAATTCACACTAGCTGACCTAATTAGCAATACTGAATTAATGCTAAGGTTAGCTATGATAGCTAAGTTAATGCTAACCGGACATTGTAATAAAGTAGCAGTAAGCATCATTGTGCATGACAGAATCCTTTAACACTAAACCACAACTACAGTAGACCTGTCTGACATGAAAAAAAAACACCAACCACACGACAGACAGGACGATGCCGACCTGTGACTCAAACCTGCCACGGTCTTAATCATACATAACTTTAAGCATTAATGCAATTTAAGTGCTTGACTTATATCAAAATTAAGCTCCTGTACAGTTGTCATAAACAGAAAAATTAGTTAAACCAAAAAAGTTTTTGTACCAGACATGTAAAGTTGGGCGTTTTAACATGGGAGCCTTTGCCGCTTGGTTGTGATGGTGATAAGGCTCAAAGGTCAAGGCTCTGTTTAGGGTGATATCGTGAGTTGCGGCTGCTGAATCGTTCCACTTCTTCAAAGGCCTGCTGAGTGTTGGAATGCGTCAACTAAGGATCTTGTCAACAATGATAACGCTATTACAAATGTAAAACAAATACAAAACAGACACTGTCTCTGCCCTCCTGCTATCTGCTCATGGCCAGATTCAGAAACATCGATCTCACATAAAACCGACCAAACTCCAGCTTTGGGGAAGCGCTGTTGTTATGTCTCGGTGCGGTTGTGGTGGTGGTGGTGTTGAAAGTGTATCGATCTCTAGGGCTGAGCTTTTGACCATTTGGTTAAGCTCCAAGCAAACAATGGAAGCTTGGCTTTTTAGTTTCTAAGAATTTCAACAGCAAAGAGTGTAGCTCTACTCGTATTTAGTGGACAGTGAGAGCAGGGCGCGCTCATTCCATTCTGGTCAACATGGATTTTGAACACTTACGCAACAGGGGCAAACATACATTTTGCTCTAGTGTCGCTATTTACATGCCTGATTCTATGTTGTAGAAAGAACCTGAAAGATATATGACATATAAGAAGTATCGTGTTTATTATTTTTGTCTCACAGTTATATATAAAAAAAAAAATCAGGAAAAAAGGCTGCATTGTTAAGATTTCACTATCACACATTATCTGAGAGGAAAACAACGAAACAGTATACCTTCTTAAGTGGCACAGTGGGAGGCTACGAAATGTCAAAGTACTCATTAAATATTATCAGCTTAATCTCACTATGTCAATACAGCGTTTAATAAATCAGCGGGTCATATGTGAAACTGCAGTCAACACAATGTGTGTGAGCCAGTCGCTGCTGTGATGCTGCAGTGCCACCATGTGGTTGATTACTAATATGGAAGGTTTGTTTTTTTTCCCCAGAAAAATAAATCAAATATGCACAGCATGTTGGAAAAAAAAAAACATGTCTAATAATTTTTGTAGTGTAAGAGCAAGTTGAAAATCTGTCAAAATGAGTAAAACAGCATCGTGTGTTTATCTGAAACTATAACCCAAATTATTTCCGCTGGCAGCAAGAAGCAAACATAATCATTAAATGTTGTCTTGAGGGAAATTTAGTGACATAGATAAAGAGTCAACCCAGCCCTGAGTGTCCCTGTTTGCCTTATTAGTGGAAATTGGGCTAATAAGCATATCTTAATATGAAGCGTGCACTGTGGGACGGACTCAGGGGTTTATTTGAGGTAAGATGAAGCAGCAGTAGAGGAGGATCCACAGGAACAGCAGCGTTTCCAGCTCTACAGGGGTTATGTCACAAGAGGCTGTGAAAGATTGAAGCACTCCTCCCTCACTGCTGAAATGTAGATAAGTAGAAGAGTATTAGAGTCCGCACTTCATACATCCAGTCATATTTATAAAGAAAAAGTTGAATTTCACACCCTAATACACCCCTTGCTATGGATTTTGCCTACCTATACGGCTGTGATTTGACACTGCAGGAAGGAGCCTGCTCTCTTCCATCGAGGTTACTTTCATTCGTTTCTGTCGGATTTCGACGTCTCTCGATCTCTAGTCCCTTGTCTCTCAGATCTGTTGTCTGAAAATCAATTGAACTCATGAATTTATCACTGTTTTCCACCTCATTTTTGTCCTTCTTGATCGAATCTTCCGTTTCGTCAGCACTGTCTGTCCTTTCGTTTTCTTCTTCTTCTGTGTCATTTCTAGCTTGGCCAGGCTCTCTGATGTACGCCGCTTCTTCCATTAATATGTTGTTATTTAGCGTTTTAAAATCTTTCAAATTCCTAACACCTGACTGATTTTTATCATTTTCTTCCATTGCCTCTTGGTCTTTATCTCTTTCTTTCCTGATCTTTCTATGCAGGCCTTTCTCTACTGCCGAACAGTTTTCTTCCTCTACTTTTCTTTCTACTTCTTTCTTTACAGTGTCCTCCATGAACTCTTTCTTCCACCTAACTGCCTCAAATAGCTTCTCTTTGTGCGCTTCACCCTGCAGTCGTTCTCTTTTATGATATTCATACTTCACCAATCTGACATTTTCCACCTTGTCCGTTTTCCTCCCTTCCTTGTCATCGCTTTTCGTCTGTCCTTTAACGACTCTTGCCTCTTCACATTCCCATTTCCTTTTGCTTTCATCCCCTGTCTCCATGTCAAACAAAGCTCTATTTTTTGCCACCTCTACGCATTTGCTTTTATTAGTGTCCAAGTCACCCTTCCTGTGGATCACCCTGACTTTGGATTCAACATTTTGTGCTAGAGAGCTTTCAGATGTTTTGCCATCCAGGTGTTTTGCCTCTTCATCTAGCTTTCCATTCAGGATCATTTCTTCCACCGTTTCTTCTTCGACCCTTGGTACTTGTCTTTTCATCTGATTAAAAGGTTGAAACACCTCTTTGTTCAGATCCAGGATATAGCTGTAGGCATCCTCTTCATCTGAGTCCAGCGCTGATATGGTGTAGATTCCTTGCTCAGAGCTCAAGGAAAAGTGAACCTCATCTACTCTTGGCTTGCTGTAGCCTTGATCAGAGGCTTTCTCCATCCATGAACGGATCTCCTGGCTGACCCCGCCGGCGTCCAGCGGACTGGGTGGCTGCAAGATGCTTAAAGATCTGCCTTTCTTTTTACTGTATTGTGAAGTGGCAGCAACGCCCGCAGGCTGTTCACTCATGCTTTGACACGATGACAAGGTGTTACTGCTGGTGGAGACGTCAGAAGTTAATGCTCCATTCAGGTGTACAGAGGTAGCACTTAAGCCTCCTGAGGACCTTCTTGCCCACCGTTTCCACAGTAGCTGTTCATTGCTCTTGTCAAAGCCCATGAATAAAGCTTGGGCTTCTCGGTCATCGACAAGGGTCTCAAGTGATCTGAATTTCGGAATCTTGGGAATGTTTACGTCAGTATCTGTTGCTTGATCCTGTAAGACAAGAATTATTAGGTGATATCACTAAAATGACGTTCAGGAGTAAGTATTGTTAGTTCATAGTGTCTGTGACTGCATTTACTCTGTGGTTAAAGGAATGGTTTGACATTTTCATGCTCATTTGTACCAGTCACCAAATGTCACTCCCTTTCCAGATTGCCATCGTAGCAGAGGCCTCCGGAGACATAAGACTTAGCGCCTGCTTAGAGTCCCCACGGCCACCAGAGGGTGGCCAAGAGCCCTTGAAATGTCCCACAACAGAGCTTAATTATTTTGGGATACATTATACTACTTCCCGCTGTCTCTGTAAAAGCTGGTGTCACCTTCATGTGCATGTGAGCCTGCACCTGCATCATGTCTTCATCCTGCCTTGTTTCCTGTTGTTATGTTATGAAATAGTTTGTTATGTTCAACCAAATGTATGTAGTTTATGATCATGAGACAAAGTAAAGCAGCAAACCATGAGATTCATAAAAGCTATTACATTACATTTTGAGCATTTACTTTTTTACTCTTACTTAAAATTACTATATCAAAATCAGTTAAATATAAACCTGGAACCAGCAGCTCGTTATCATAGCATAAAGACTGGACATAGCAAAAGTAGCTGATCTGGCTTTGTCCAAAGCATAGACTGTATGTAAGAAGGTCCAAAGTATATAAAATCCACCTATCTGCCTATTGGGAACTCATTAATTATATCTTGTTTGTTTAATCTTAGGAAAACCTTCCTCACTGCACACAGCAAAGAAACCGTCGCGCATATAATCCCGCAAAACCACAAACTGTTTCAATTCAAATGCTGTATCAATTAAACAAACAAGATAAAGCATATATTATGATTATTGGTAAGCCTTAAAGGCATTAGTCGGCAGATTTTGTTACCTTTGCAGCCAAGTCAGCTGTCCACAATGTTTCAGGTCTTTATCCGATGCTAAGTTAAGTGATCAGTTCCTTTAAATGCATTAAAAAGCTGTACTAACCTCATCGATGCCTGAATAATGTCCCAGGAACATAGAGACGTAGGTAATGATCGACTGCTCGTCTGGTGAGGCACATGCCACATCTGCAGAGGAAGAAAATGCACTGTTTTGACACTAGATGGTTATTAAGGAGACAACCTGGTTTGTTAGAATACTAGTTTTAGATATTATGTGACACTCAAAGTACAGCAAAATAGTCACTACACACAACAATGACATTTGCTGCTCACTTCTAGCAAGGTGAACCTCTAAAGTGGTCAGCAGTGGGACTAGTGTTTCTCATTTACACCTCCACCATTGATAGGTAGCATCATTACTCTGTGATGAACTTACAAGTTAGTTACAGAAAGACATTTATCGATACGGGGGGGAAAAGAAACCAGCGTGAATCACTTTTTAGTTGAAAAGCTTTTACCTTCAGGGTCCAGCAGAGGTGGTATATCTAAACTGTGATGAGCTATCGTGAAGGCCTGCTCAATGTTTTCTCTGGGCTCTTTGGACAGGCTTTCCCTCAAGTCAACCAAGCCTGGATTTATGGATTTTATCATAGCTAGAAATGCCAATCCACTCCGCCAACTCTTCCCAAAGTCGTGCACCTCAACCCCAAACCTGAAAATGTACGGCTGCGTCGTCAATAATCTGCATCAGGCTCTGAAATTTTTATTGACCAAAACTACTCAGGATCTTTTTCAGACTCACTTTGATGTGCATCTTTGAACCCACTGCAGGAGAGTCTTGATTGCTTTCCCATGGTACTTGGGCTCCTTGGCAGCAAGTCTGCCTTTGCTTGGCAGAGTGTTGCATGAGTAGCTGCCAATGTCATTTGGCGGAGGTGAGAGGTCACCGCAGGATGGGTAACTGCTCATTGATAAAGACGAGAGACTAGAAGACAAATGCCTCTGTAGGCCTCCTGTTCCCTCCTTTATCTGCATCACAGTCAGAGAGTGGCCTGAAGTGAGATAAGACATTAAGTCAGCAGAGTGATGTATGATGGAGGGGGGGGGGGACCTACCTGGAAGTACAAGATGATGTTCCAGACAAGATTTAGAACAACAGAAGGGACGCCATCAGCAACACCAGAGGCGTCGATGCCAAACAGTTTTACCTGAGAAGCAATACGGTGGAGATCGTAATCTAGTTTTTCCAGATGAATGCGTGTGAATGAAATGCATTATGTGTCAAAACAACATCAGTGAGCACTGATTTACAAGTCAACACACTCACATGTCTGTCATCCAGGAACTCCAGGGCCTTGGAAATGTTGTTCAGTCTGAAAATGCGGTGAGAAGATGACCTAAACCTGTAAAGCTAATAGGAGAATTATAGGGTAGACCGGGCATGGTTGTAACATGGGGAGAGATGTGCACTATTCCTCCAATCTGGGATAAGATAGGATCATTTGAAGATAGGATTTCAGTGTTCAACCACTTCCTCCCTGAACAATTAAAATATATTATGGAAATCGCACTATGTCCAATATCTGAATTACAGCTGCTGCAGGTTTTTGATAAAGGTAAAATGTGTTACAACATAATAAAAGAAGCAGATCTTTCATAACAGATCATATTCTCCACATGAAAGGGAACGGTGAAAATGAAGTGCAAAAAAATTACCATTCCTGCTAAAATAGTGATTCATTATTGCAATATCTGTCAAAACAACTGTAATATTGTTCAACGCTAGATGCAGTAGAGTGTTCATGGAGAACACGCACTGGTAAAGCTTCAATTTGTAAGATATGCACTCGCTTACATGAAGTTTGTGTTGGAGTCTGTTCTATGCTGGGAGCTGATCGTTTGTTGACATTAGCTGCCTCCATTTTGAAGTTAACAACTGTCTAGACTTTACACTTTATTGTCCCAAAGGGAAATTCTTTTCCACAAACTGCACGTACACAGTAGCACGTGACACATACATTGGTACATTACTGACATAGATCTGTGCACATTCCATTAATTTATATCAGGCCCTCTGGTTTAGGGCCACTATGGCCGCAGGGATTAGACTTTTCCCATAGCCAGCCCTTCTTCACCGAAGTGTTCAGTATCGACGCCCAGAGGGCAGTCGAGCGACGTGGCGATTAAGTGGGTGGGTAATGTCCTGTGCTATTGCTGTTGCAATGCTTTTGTGGCCTTACTGTTCAGTTCTGTGAGGTTGCGTGTGTGGAGACTGATTATCTTGGCAGCGGTGTTGGACATGCATGTGAGTTTGGACCTGTTAGTGACAGACAGCATGTTAAAAAAAGCATGTTATCCATGATAACATCCTGTACACTGGTGTCTATGGAGAGGACTGAGGTTGGTTTCCACAAAAATCCTTACGCTCGATTCAAGTTCTTCAATGCCTCTCTTTTCCTCCTCTACAGCAGCAACACTGTGCAACACTAGCTAACGTTATCTTAGAAACGGAGTCAACAAATGTCATCGAGCGACCAGCTCTCAGCACAACACAGACTCCACAAAACTTCCACATTGAGCGCGTAACTCATGAGGTCTGTGATCTTTGTGATATAAGTTTGAAACTGTGTCATTTATTCATGTACTTAATATAAAAATCTTAGATCTCTATCTTACAATTTAGGTGAGTGACCGGTGCTGAAGCAGAAAGGGTTGCGACCATCCCCAGTCTCCCCTATAGTCAGAAGAGTTTTGGATCTGTTTTAGAAGTAATAATGATTTCAAGCTGCTACAAAGGCTTGGAAACACTGAAATGGACTGTATTGTGTATCAAAACTGTCTACTTCATAGAGATATTCTTACTAGCTTGCAGCCAGACAGCTCCTCCAGCAGGGCCATCAGTATTCTGCCGTCCTGAACGTCTGCGAACAGGTCGTGCACTTCGACTGGAGGGTCACGCTGGAAAAAACACAGCATAAATATACAAATAAAATTCTTGCCTGCTTCATTAAAAAATAATGTGACCATAAAGTGGATTCATAGGTGCCTCACTTTCTGCAGAAACACATTCATCCACCTGGCGAAGGTTCTTTTCTGCACAGCTTGCCTTTCATCTGGGGGAAAAAAGAAACAAAGCTACTACAGTTTTCCAAGTGTATAGTGTTGCATAAATACTTGCACTAGGCTTAAAAGTAGAAGTTACGTATGGATACAAACATAGCGATTATCTTGTCACTCTACCTTGAGGCTGCTCCATATGTTTCTCACTACTCTTCCCCACTGATTTCCTCTGCGAATCCCAGCTCGCCTTGTCCTGTAATTGTCATTCAACCCCAGTCACGTCTTTATTAATGATCCATAGCGCAGATACTGAGAAGGCAGAACAATTCACAGCGAAAGGCACATGCAGCGATTAGAGTTTTCCTTACAGAATTAGGATGAAGAAATGCAAAACTGAGGGAGTACGTCTTGCCTGAACACGCTTCTAGAACCTCGGCACCACTCCCCTGGGAAAACTCAGCCTGAATCCCATTGGCGGGACGCAGATCATAAAATCGGTCTGCGAGGGCGGCCACATAATGAGTTGGAATCTTAAACTGTTGAAATGAAGAAATCAGTTGAGATCACTGTTGTTAGGTTACGGGTCGCTTGATGTTCTTGCAGAGACCTGTCATAACTTACCACAGTGTGATTCACTGGTCTGTCTATCTGAGCGCATGACACTCAAAATAAAAGAATGAACAGACTTTCACAACAGGAAGGAGGAAGATCTTTTTAAGATTGAATGTGGTCACCTTGCATTATTCATCCATACAAAGAAAAGTTCTGTCTCATTTAGGCCTTTAGCTAGAAAGAACTGACGAAGGGTTGACCTTCTTCATTCAGACATTCTGAACATAGTTTCAGAAAGGAAGCGTTCGCTGCTCAGTTTAGCAACCCGAGGCCAAGAAAAAGGATTCATCCTCAAATTATAAAACGTAACTGTCAGCTGTCAAACAGAAGGCGGGGTTTTATGAATTTAAACAATATTAAAAAAATGTCTACAGTCATTTTCAGAATATTTAATGAATCTCAGTGTATCTCAGTCAATCTAGTGTTTTACAAGTGACTGACAAAACGTAAATAACAGACAAAGCAAGCAACAATAAAGTAAAAACTAAATTATGAACTATGCATTGTGAAACAGCTAAAAAAAAAAAAGAGGAACCGGAGGATCAGAAGGGCCTTGTTCATAAATTAAAAGCATGTTTTGAGAGGTAATCGAGGCCATGTCGTGCCTCATAAACCTGCCTTTCCCAAACTTAGGGTCAGGACCCAAATGGGTCGTGGATCTGATTTTATTGGGTCGACAGCTGGAAGGAGGAAAATACACAACCATGATATGATTAAGCCTGTCACAATTATTACGTAGTCGTCATATCGCAAATATTGAAAATAATTCTGATTATTTTACATAATTTTCTCCATTCACCTGCATAAGAACAGTTGGGTGACACGAACAGAAATAACATATTTTACCATTATTTCCATACCGTTTACCATTGTTTGACTGATGCTCTTTTAATAACTTCATCTAGTTGCGTCTCATTCTTCTTCTGCTGTGAGTTCAATGGTGAATGAGCGCCATGAACAGAAACATCATTCATTTTACACGTTTCAAAATTCAATACCAATAAATGTCTCATCTTCTTCATAAGGTACATGTGAATAAGTAAACTATTATGAGACTTATACAGTGGTGGCATGAAGTTAACACAATAGTCAATGTTGTTAATCTCTCTCTGTCACCGCCACGTCACTAACTTTGTGCCTTCCCTCTCTCGTAGTTTGTGCTTTTTCCTCTCTGTCCTCTCTCGTCCTGCTCCTTTCTACAGGTTCTCTCCGGCTCTGGAGTTGTACGTTCCTGCTGTGTGGATGTGGACTCCAACCTGCCCAGGGTTTGACTGGTGAACCAGTGTCCGCGTTGTCTGTTGTTCTTTCTCTGTGCTTTTCTTTCCTCTCTCCTCTTTCCACTCACCCCAACCGGTCGAGGCAGATGGTCGCCTGTCCGGAGCCCGGTTCTGTCTGAGGTTTTTCTTCCATAAAGGAAGTTTTTCCACCCCGCGGTCGCCCCGTGCTTGCTCTCGGAGGTTTTGTTCTTTGTATAGTATTTTTAAGGCCTTGACCTGAATTTGTGCAGTGCCAGATAATCATGTATTATGATTGGCGCTATATAAATAAAACTTTAAAAATAAAACCAAAATTTCACTTTTGTTTTTCTGAAAAAGTTTGGGAACCACTGTCATAAACTACTAAAAGAATTGTATTAGTTTAGCGTAAAGACTGTAAATATGTGCTTCCTTTGAGTCTTTACTTTTGAGTCAGTACTCGAGCAGCAGAATTTTGAATTAATTTTGATCGGGATTAATTCTTCAGACGCCAGCAAGTTATAAAAGCATGTGTCGGTTACTCTGTGTTGCTCAAAGAGAAACGTTCTCACTTTAGAGATGTTCTTCAAATGATAAAATTCTGGGGGGTTTTTTCTACATTGTACAGTACACGGGCCATGAAATGAGAAGCAGTCGAAAATCACTCTGAACGTCTTGCATCTTGGCTTGAGTGCATTTAAGTTCGCTCGTCGGTTTCTCTCTCCCAGCCTTTGAACCAGAGATCAATATTTCTATTTCGTGGAGTGCTGTCAGATGGGAAATGCTACTACTGTAAAAA
>JAPQRN010000017.1:11662576-11675347 GCA_037367275.1 Coranthus polyacanthus | reverse complement strand
CACAACTTGTGCAACTGACCAACAACCAAACTGCTTTTTCAGCGCACAAATGTTCTGCTCGAATAAGGTGAGGGCTTTGTGGTGGCCACTTCAGAACATTTACTCTGCTGGACTTCATTCATTATTACCATTGTGGGGGGTATGCTGAGGATCATAAGTATCATCAAACAGATTTGTCAAGGTGTATCATTTTTTTCTCAATAAAACAGTGGCTGGAAAACGTTCGCATTAAAGGAATGGAGTTGGCGCATGATGATAAATTGCAACGTGGACAAGTCGAACAAACTGATCCTAAAAAGATATGAAGAATTTTAAAATATAATACAAGTTAAAAGCAACAAAGCTGCCCCATCTTTAAGGCATGAAGAGATCGATCTGTAATTAAAATTTTGTATTATTCCATTACGTTAATTTGTTGTATTTGTCCTAGACAATGTGAGCCATATTACTTCAGTTGAACCCGCGCTGTTAAATAGTAAGTATGTCAAATATTAAGAGATCAACAAGTCCAAGGCTTTAGTCCTTTGATCAGTCTCGGTTTTAGGGAAGCCAAAAGGTTTAGATCCGTTGAAAACCTTCTCCAGAGCATAACCGGCTCCGGAGTAGGTTATGTGTTCAGCACTTACCTCCTTTATGATTCCCCCCATCTGGAGGGTCACAGGTACGCTCCTGATCGACTCCCAGTAATGACAGATAAAGTGAAGTTTCTAAAGACATGACATCCATCTCTGGAAGTTTCCAGGCTTTTCAAAGATGTGTTGAACTTGTATGTAAACCTACGGCCATGTTTTAAAATAAGTAAAAGCTGAACTTAAGAATTCTCTCTACTATCATTCTGAAATGTTACATCATCAAATTAAAATAAAGTATTTACTAAAAGAAGGAATGCTGAAATGGAACGTTTGAAACAGTGAAAAACCGTGTTTGATTTAGCCAGTGTCTGAACTCAACCATATCAATCCTCTCTGATATTCTACAGATTTCACACCTTCTGTAATGTGACCAGGAAAGCTTCGAGGGGTACAGCTCCACTCAGCAGTGGTTTAGGAGCCAAGACCACCGGTGGCTCCTCAATGACCCGCTTCCTCTTCTTAGTAGGGGGCGCCGGAGGGGGCTTAGGCACCGACTGGAAACACAAGAGAGGAGAGAAAATGTGAGGCGGCTGTGGCTTGAGACATTTTTCTTTTGCTGTGTTAAATTCACACCTGTAGCGTGTGTTTGTTGTCCTTGGAGTGCAGCACTGCTGACACGGTTGCCACGGAGATGCCAGGTTTGACCTCGGAGGGCACCAGGGAATTTGCCAGCTACGAACAAGAGAATTTTAGTCATGAGACAGTTTAAATATTTCCATCACCATCAATAATCTCCGTTTGTTAAAGACCATATGTCACTGAAATGCACTCACTCATCTGTTTCCAGAAGTAATTGTTCTATCTTTCATTCAACACTGTCAACCCACTCTTTATTAAGGCATTAAGGCCTTTATAAACCGACAAGCTGAAGTAGATTTTGTTCATCCATAGAAGAATTGAAGCTGTAGTGCACTGCAGTGTCTTGCTCACCTCAGGCAGGATGTAGACCCGTTCGTAGCGGCGTCTGAAGGGCAGGTTGAGCACAGAGCAGCGTCTGTAGGGCATAGGTGGCGGCTGCAGCTCCAGCATCAGGTCCGAGCGGTGCGACTGGCTCAGCGGGGGCTGGGTGTACTGCTCTGGACACACAACGTGAAGCGGCTGCAGGAGGATAAGTCAGGGAATAAAGATCAATTTCTGTTGTCTGCCCATACTTCTTATCACTTTGCATATAAGAAAAACTAACTGGTAAAGAAAAAGTGATGGCAATACATTTGTAAGGAAGGCACTGTGTCTGAGTGGAGAATTAGCACCACCAACTGTTAATCTCGAGTTGTTTAACTTTTTGTATTTGACTAACTGCATTCTGATGACATTTATCACAAACAATTTTGCTTTGCAAAGCCTAAAAGTCTAAAACAAATAGATTTTTTACTTATATGTTCCGATACTCATTGCCAGTGAGTGTACTGTTATTAGGGTTTTACTATACTAGGGGCATGTGGTGAACAGAAAAACGCAATTAAATCATCAATCCCAATTATTTGTATGACAAACCTGGACTTCCTTGAGCAGCTTTGATACTTGGTGGAAGTTGAGCCTTGTGTCGATGGGACAGTAAACACACTTCATAGCCAGAGGCTGGTAGGGAGCGAGGGCATCCAGGTAGGAGAAGTCTGGCTCTGTTTGGTGGAACAGAAAAAAAAAAAAAAGAAATCACAGAGGCTTTCAGAATCACAAAAAAAAAAATCACTTTTCATATGACACATGAGTGTAGACAGTTCCAGGTACCAGTAAAGATGATGGTGTTGAGGCTGGATTTGCCCCACAGCTCCATGAAGTGAACCACGTCCCCAAAGCGCAGAGAAGGGTGGCCCGTGAACACCACACACGGCTGACGGAACTCGCTGCTGAAGTCTCCGTGAATGCTGGGGTAGTGCTTCAGTTTGTTGGTCTGGATCAGCTAAAACACCAACACAGGACTTAAGAAGACAGCTCGAGACAAGGTTAGCATAAATTTAGAGTGTTTTTCAACCACATCCATGATGTAGTGCTGTTTTTTTGTTTTTTTACAGGTAAGGTAAACCAGGGCAGGACTTGCCTCTGCATGAGGGAATGGAGGCTCTGGAAGATACACCTTTGTCTGCTTGTTGTGACAAAGCCTGAAAAAATGTAATGAATACATTCAAACTCCACCAAATTTAAAGACCCAGTGCACTTAAGACTCAATTAATAATATACAAATCTAGAATGTGATAACGAGCTCCTCACCACTCAGCAAAGATCTGAGAGAACTCAAGTGAGCTGTTGGCGACGGGTGAGATGAAGTAGAAGGGTGTGGTCCCCAGGTTGGCGCTCTCAATGAACTGGTACAGACACTCCAGCAGGTCGTAGATCACTCCTGACGAGTAGCACGGCACGAGCACGTTGCCTCCCGCCCGGATCGTCATGGCTACAGACACAGAAAAACACACGGCCGCTAACATTAACCCACAAGACACAATCAACAATACAATTCTTCAACAACATAAACAATGCTTAAAACAATATCTAATTTAAGTCTGTGCATATGGATGTTATATGTGTACTACCCAGGTTGCTGCAGAATTCCCCCAGCATGCCGTCTGGGTTGGCCGTGGGCATCTGGGTGAGGCCTGTCAGTATCAGAACATCACTGTTCTTCAGAGAACTTTGGTCCATGGGCTGCAAGAAGAGAGCAGAGCCTTTAAATGATCACTGTCTGTAATAAGACTGTATGTCAAACTAAGCAGAGTTCAGAGGTTATTTAAGGATCCAACATGACTATTTAAATGTATTTTATAATTTGACCTAAACCTGGGCACACAGTTAGAGACTGTTCTGAAATTTTCTAAGACAGGAAACAACACACAGACAGACTGTTTCCAGCGAGTGGAGCAGATTTTAGTCTTTCACAGCAAGACAGGAGCTCAAACCTAATGAATGAGTCAGGACAAAACACAATCATCAACTGGTCAGTAACAACTGGACCTTCTGTCAGTGTAGACCAGATTTCAGGATAATGGTCTGTCAACCGTAGCCAATTCTTGAACCAAAACAAACAGCCGGCAGTATATTTGCAGTACAATTTGTGCTGAAAACAAAATAAACACACACACACAAAAGAGGGAAAAGTGCAGAGAATGGAGCGGTGTGTTCAATGTGGACCGTGTAATCTACAGAGGGCACAGGAACAGAGAGTGAACTTTGTAAAACAGATGTCTATAAAACAGTAAGAACTAATGTAGATGAGCAAGTGTGGTTTGTCTTCGATGTAATGATGTAATTTCATTTCACACCAAAAACCCTTTGGTTTGCCTTTCCTCAACTTCTGTTTTTGTTTTTTTGTGTTTACCTTCTCTCTGGCGACAGTGACGTCATCAGTTGCAAATATTTAACATGTTTTTAAAAAAATCCTTGTGAGATCAACTGAAAATGACAAGAACCTTTACACACTACACACACTACATGGTTTTATCTGCCAACTCTAAACTGCGACTGAACTCGACTGGAACAGACCCAGTCCAACTGGGCCTGATCAGTTGCTGCATCCAAATAACGTTCAAAATTGCCCTGACAGTCGTTAAAGGAAAAGTATGTAACATTTCCCCTAAAAAAAAAACCAATGATTAGACTCATACAATAATAATCCCTCTAAACCATCACTTCTGACCCTTTGTCAGTGTGTGGTGCTATATTTACCTACATAGACCCTGTCCTCTGCCTTTATTTTCTATTCTCCTCTTGTTTTGCTGTGTTTGGTACATTTCTCGGGGGCGTGGACCTTTGGCTGTGTGTGCATATCTCCAGCCAATATCAGCATCGCGTAGCACCAATATAAAAACGAAGCTGCTCTTCACACTTCACTACTTCACTACACTGCAGTTCTGTCTGAAAGACAAAACAGACACCTCTCTCCCTGTTGTCTGTCACACACAGAGCAGGAAGGAGGAGAAAGAGAAATGAGGAAGCATGTGCTTCGGTTGCATTTCATTAAAATTCCCATAGAGTTTTGTGGTAGTGTGGGTGAGTTTTTGTGTGCTTTACAGCAAAATTGTTGTGAAAACAATCAGAAAATAAAAGTTTTATCGTTCTATTTCGCATCTCTTTTTTGTACATACTTTGCCTTTAAGTGTGTGACTTCAGGTGACCTTCTAACTGACCTGTGGATGTGTGGTGAGCAGGGATGATCCTGACACATAAGAAACCTTCTCATGATGAGACTGGATGATCCAGTTGGAGCTGCCCAACGAGTATCCAGAGCTTAAGGGGGACACCTGGACAGCTCCAAACAGCTCCTGCAAAAGACAAATCAAACAAACTGAGAACACATACTTTAATTATTAAAACAGAAATAGGACAGACACAGTGTTCTGTCTGCAGTTATTATTATTGTTGCTGTGCAGAGGGTAAAGAACTTCTCACCACTTTTTGTGAATAACCCACAAGCTGCACTTTGCTCAGAGCAGAGTTAACCTCCTGCATACTGTAGCATCGCTTCCACGTCCACACATCCACTGCATCCTTCAGCGGGCCAGGAAGCATCCTAATGATGACATAATGAGATGAGATTTAATGAGATATCAATACAGAACAACACTGGGTGATGGCAGGCGTTTGCTGGTGCATTTTTATTTTTTTCTGATTTCCCGTGTGACTCTAAATTCCTAGTTTGAGTGTTTTTCTAGCACAAGGAGCAGCAGGCTTCAAATTCATTATATTTAACAGGCTTCAATCAACCAAGCATTGAAGCCAGATCAACCAAAGTTGTGTTTAAGAATTTGGATTCATCATGGATTTTAGGCTTTTCAAGACTTTGAAGGACCCACAGAAAACCTGGATAAGATGTAACATTATTAATCCCTGTTCAAGAAAAATCAGGATAGAACTGGAATAATGACGATAAAATACCACAAAACAATGCAACATCTACACGTGATCTGACAATTTAACTGTGGAGACCTTTTTCACTAAAACACCATGTTTCAGTCTGTTTATCTACCTTTGTATTTCCTTGTTTTTCCAGCAGGTGGCAGACTGAGCTTTGGGAACTCGCTCCATGAAGTTTACCAGCTCTTCCATCAGCAGTCTGAGAGAAAAAGAGCAACTCTTAGGTACCTAAAATCTTTGCAAACCTATGTCTTATGGCTAGGACTGGGTATCGTTCAAAAGTTTTCAACACTGGTACTGATACCCAGAAAGTAGTTCCATACCTGCCTATCTGCAGCGTGGGCTCAGTTGCATACACCGTCCCAGTGAAGCCTGTGTGTTCTGTGATGTACGGCAGGGCCATCATACAGTGGTAGTTAGAGATCAGGATGACATCTATGGTTGACAGATCCAACAGTTCTTTCTGTGGGTGACATAAACAGAAATGTTTCTGTCTTGGCCTAATGCTGTAGTATCTGCAGTTTAAAAAAAAGCATTAGACTCAATACGTGCACTTTGAAGTACACATAATGTGGTGTGGTGACTGGAGATACTACCTCAGGGAGACAGAACTCTGGCTGAGAGTCCACAAACACTCTTCCTGCACACTCCTTTAGCTCCTGAAAACATGGAAAGAACAGTCTACTCTGAATCTTGCCTTAGCAGTAGTCATCAAGTCAGAGTATATCATACTTTGGGTAATCTAAAAAAAACACAAGATCAAGTTCAGATGCCTCTAAAATGATAAAATGACCATAATACATCTTGTTATACCTTCTCCAAGTTTATTGTTCCATCTTTTGAGACCCAACCGGGTAGCTTAGAGAGTCTTGGGCTGAAAAAAGGACAGAAAAGCAAGTAAATAGAACAATTTAGAATAATGCCAAGTCAACAACCACTGATTTAGTGAATGAATAAAGACTAGGTCTCATGGTTGCTGGTGACTCACCTGTGCACAAGAGGAAGAGGCAAGAAGCTGAGTACTGAGGTGGTGTCCAGTCCACAGTCCAGCATGATGGTGGTGGATTTAAATTTGAGGACATTGCAAGGTAACGTAGGATGACCGGACAAACAGTACTAAAAAAAAGGAAAAGAAGTGGGACAAAAAACATCAGACATACAGCGGCTAAAGAAGAGAAGAAAACCTCGATTTTAGTTTAAGACTGTCAGTTTATCACAAAATGTAAGCCTGAATGAACACTAGAGTCCCTGTATTTGGAACAAAAATGCCGCTTACTATCACGAAGATAGCTAATTTGACTCAGTATCGTTCTTAAAATACTATACACATAACTTATACAAATAATATATGGTGACATAGCTTTCATTCAGTGGATGGTCCCAAACTGTGCGACTAACGGCTAAGCAGATGGCTACGACTACATACCCACTTTAATCGAAAGGGTGGTTGAATGAATAACTAAAATGTCAATTATCAATTTCAACTTGTTCACTCACCAATTTCATTTTTAATACAAACAAGGGCTGATAAATAAAGTTCAGGTTAGCTAGACAGTCAGCCTTGCTAGCTCTGCATCCTTCTACAGTGTTTTTCCGGTGCTCCCGGTGTTCGTTCTCTATCGTTTGCTCACTGCTGCCCCCTACAGGGGGGAGTTTACATGTATTCAAACTATTAGAAACTGCGCCAAATATTTAGCAAAACAAATGCGGTTAGTTACTTTTTACCAACTCAAAATGAGTTATTTACCTTACAAAGTATAACTCGAAATAAGTCGTGAAGATAACTGTCAACAAATGCACGTGCCTGCTTCTCTGCGGCTTCACCCAGAGCCATACGCACACCGGAGTTAACCCAATTTTACAATTTTATTTCTGAACAGGTAAACGTGTTCAGACATTTCTTAAACGCGATGTTAAATGCGTATTCTGAGCTGCATCGTGCGTAGGTTTCGTGACAGTGAGTTGAGTTTGCGTTATAGGCAGCCAGACACAGCTCTCCGCGGTAACCAAACTGTTTCCATCCACCACTCTGGGCTTTCCCGTACCCGTGCTACTAGCAGCTAGCTGCGTTAGCCACAGACGACCTGTCAATACCCACGGTCAAACCGCTCCCAAGCGACTCACACCGGTGGCACTTTTACCTCGACACAGTCAAATTAGTTACGTGGTAATGTTGCGAAACTGATGTAGAAAAACTGGCACGCACTGTCCTTTTGTATCTCCCGTAGGCTTTTTTGTTAAATAGTTATATTTATGTTTAGCTAACCCAAAACGTACCGAACGTAGCTTATTGGCGAAACTACGGAGGTCGATGTTTTCTCATGGAGGATTTGTAACGTTATTAGTCAAGAGGATTTACGAGTGGGCAAAGACAGGTAGGAGTTGGTATGTCCACACTTTTGGTCACTTCACACACATTTACACCTTAGTTACTACTTAGTAATGACAACCGTGAACTAAATGGCATGGCTGTTTTAGAAAGAGGGTATTCTAGGCAGTAGTTTTGTTATTTCTTTATTTCAGATAGTACTAATACGTTATACAGGAAAGCTGAAGATGTTTTGCTCACACAACCTCAGTGCTTACAGTTATACCAGTCATACCAGAATGAACAGATAAAAAAAAAAAAAACACCGGCTGTGTAACTCGTGTATTTAAGACGATAAACTCTTTTTCCAACCGTGCTACTTTTCTTTTCCATTCACGATTGTAAAACATCACATCATGAGGGACAATTAGCATCTTTACTAACGAACACATGAGCTAAACGTTAAAGCTGCAACTTTTGGAAATCTGATGACAAAATCATGAATTCAGCAGTGCAGAAATAGTGTGGTTGTTTTGGGTTTTTTTTTTCCCCCTTTCAAGTCATGTTATCTCTGTCACGACTGTGACATCTGCTCAGTCATCATGTTTTTTCTGGTGTTTTGACTGAAGTGTGTCTTTTTATGGACAGACCAGAGGAGGTACACACTTGGATTCTTCGCCATGGGGAACGCCTGTAGTAATCATCTTGGAATCCCTCCAGCCAAGGGCCCCAATCCTGTGGGATGCACTGACTTCATGATGGACCACACTGAGCAGGTAAAGATCAATGCGGATATCGGTTCACAGAGGATATGCTGGCTCTTTGGTTAATAAATATGTTCCTGCACGTCATACAGAGATAGGCACATAGATGGACGCAATTTACCACAGTGTCATTAACTCAGCGGCAGTAAAACGCTGATAATCACTTCCTTTCCGACATTACTCAGGCAGTCTGGCAGCTGTTCAACCGGGGCAAGAGTTTCAGCATGAGTACAAATCACATTTAGGATACCTACTGTTGCTATCACTCACACACGCTAGACAACAGTGTGCTCTATTATGTGAACAACCCCTGTTTCTGTCCCCACAGGGCAGCTTCTTTCGGCTTTACTATCCTTGTCAAGAGTCTGAAAAAGCAGAAAAACCAGACTGGGTGCCATGCAGAGAGTATTTTAACGGTCTGGCAGATTTCATGAAAATCAACAGGTCTCTCAGCGAAAGGATTTTCAACTACCTCTTTGGTGAATACTTTCAATCAGTACGGCAAATGTTTTTATACAGCCGAATAGTCAGGTTTGTCAATTCATGACAAATCTCGAGTGCGTTATATCACCGATCATCATGTTTCAGGGTACATCTGTGATAGTGACCGTGTGTAAATATCACATGGATTTACTGTATATATTCCAGCGCAGATAATATCACGGATGTTTTGTTTTTTCTGAGTCGTGTTATCTCTCACAGTGATCCAGTGTCACTGTGGCAACAACAACATCAGAAATTAGGTCCGCAATGATTATACATTTCCTGCTTCTGATAAGTTTATTTTCACACACTAAGGACATGACAGTATGCTCTGAAACATGGTCATCAGTAATATAAATTGTGCGGCGCTTCTAGTGAATTGCTGTAAATTCACAAAATTCTACCGTCCTTATGTTTTTTATCTTTTGTTTATAACAGGGTCCTTCAAGATCCCAGCCTACTTGGATGCTCCATTTAAATCAAATGGAAAATGCCCTATAGTTATTTTCTCCCACGGCCTGGGAGCCTTTAGGTACATGCAGTGCAATCTGCTCCAGTATCTTGTAATAAAGTATTAAACTTATGCTCACATTCGTCGCATCATGTTCCTCTAATGTTGTCCTTCTTTCCAGGACTCTGTATTCAGCTATATGTGCAGAACTGGCATCTCAGGGCTTCATCGTGGCATCAGTGGAACACAGGTAAGTCGTCACTTCAGTTCACCGTGGCTCAGTTGGTGTTGATGTCAGAATTTACTTCATTAAAAACCAAAAGAGCTTATTGTTAGGGTTATTATTACAGTTAACATAACTAAGACTAAAACCCAAAGTAGCAGTGAAAAAACATTCTTGTCAGAGGTTCAGTGTGTAATATTTGTAGTTGCAGTTGAAGATTGCAACCAACTGAATACCCTTGAGTACCCACCTCGACGCTGGCCACAAAAAACGCACAAGTCCCTCATTATAGTCTGTTGGTCTGATCCATTAAGGGGATATTAACTTTGTTCCACACTCGAAGTCGAAGGTGACAAAAATGTACCTCAACACTGGAAGTCACCTGCTTTAAAATGACCTGCTCCCTCTGTAGATACAAACGGCTCATTCTAAGGTAAAGCAAAGGTAATGAAAGCATCAGGTGATTATAAAACTAATGAAAACGTAATTCAGAATATTATTTTCTACCTCTGCATTTTGATCCTCCTGAACCTCTCTCTAACTCTTACACACTGAACTTTTAACTGAAATAAAAATGAAATGACTGAATAAAAACAGTTTTAAAAAAAACAAACTACTCCATGATTTTCCACAGAAATTGGAATTTGTGGGGTTTAAATTTTGACTCTGAATTATTTAAGGATTGGATATTAAGTCTAAAACTATACATTTTAGCTTGTTCCTACGTCTTCAGTTAAAATAGTTTCATTGTGTTCTAAATGTTTTTTTTTTCCTGCAACTTCATTGGCTATTAATGACTATTTAACCAATGTTTATGTAAATGACATGTATGCACTCATACAACTAAAACTTAACTGAAATCAGAAACTGAAAGACTAAATAAAAAATACTGAATATTTGGAAGCATTCTTATTGTACACAGATGGGAAATAGATTAGACAACTTTAGAAAAGACTGACATGAGGCAGATCTCTGAAACAGGTGTAACTGTATAACTTATTCTTTAATCCGTTTGTGTTTGAGCCACATTAGATGTGTAGAGTGACCGTATTCACGCTCGGACTTTGAAACCAGACGCTAAAATCCAGCTGAGCATTACCCAAGCAAACACAGCCAAGCGCAGTCTCCATAGACCTGCGTGTGTCGGCCTCTTCTGCGAGCGGCTGCGTGTTTATCCGTGCAGTAGGAGTGGAAAGGGTGTGCAGACAATAGTACGAACCAGCTCATCACATTTCTTTTCAGTATAGAGACAAGGGGACCATATGGAGATGAACATAATGGCCACAGTGGGTCTGCCACTCGCGTCGATTCAAGTGGTATTTCACTGAATTTTAGCTGCTGGCTAAAGGCTAAAAGCCAGAAAAAAAGAAAAATGTGTGTGTGCGCTCCGCGACCTACTGTGTGGTTTATAGCCGCTCCATGACAGACTTTGTCTCACAGGTCAATTCAGCCGCTCAGCCTGTGGAGCTTTTGTCACACAGCCAAAATGAGATTGTACTCGTTAATCAAGAACAGAAGAAAAAAAACAGTACAACAGTAGCGTGACCTACTGTTCACTTATGATCTCAGTCATTTTCACACTTGATCACGGTCTTAATACCATGTCCAAGTCAAAACTCTTCACACAGTGTGCTTTACAAACACACTCCTGAACACATCAGTTATTGTTTGGATACAAAATGCACTTATGCCACCAAAATACTGTGTTCATACTTCACCCTGAGGTGACTCATGCTGCCTTTATTCCACCTTTATTTTATTTCGGATTATATTGAGGTAAAGGCCTCATTTATTTGCAGCGTAACCAAGAAAACACAGAAAACAGCGGCGATACGAAAAGTGCATTCAGGGAACGCTAAAACCTAAAAAAAATAATTGAAGGAATTACAACAAGAAAGTGAAATGTGGTGAAATTAAAAAGCGATACAGATGATGCAACGTCAGTAGAAACTGCTGAGACCTGCGACATCAGGAAATCCTTTTGGTGTGTGCTATAGACGCCAGTGTTAAAGGAAAGTAACAAGGTGATGTAAGGGGGTAAAAGATCCTTAAAAATAAACAAAATCTAGTCCTTATCACAGTTTACAGAGACAGACGGGGAAGCCAACCTTAACGTACACCTTACAGTGATGAGGATTATAACTATCGCTAGTAATAAACCTTCCATCCACCATCCAGTGGCTTAAGAGTGGTAGCTGAAGTGTGCATGTATAGAATGTCACTCTTATCTGAAACTGATTTTAAAAAGTTGCCTCAGTCTTTCTACAATGCAGCAGAAAACTCAGCTCCTATATTCAATACGCTCGCTGCCATAAGATTCAACGTTACATTACTGTAGATGTGTAGAGTGTGAATGTGAGAGTGAGTGGGTGTTCGTCCCTTTTTGTTGAGCCCCTGCGATAAACCGCCGACCCGTGCAGGGTGTACCCGGCCTTCGCTCGATGTCAGCTGAGATCGGCCTCGTCATTGTCTGGTGAATCGTAATCGAATCAAAGAATCAAGATTCACACCTCTACCATTTAGTCGGATCAGTTTAAGGCCTTGGAGTTGTGCATGCTGGTTCTCTGGAGGCAACTAAAGGGAACAGAGCCGTCGCTGACGTTCTCAGTAACAGCTCCGCGGTGTCTGCTTGTGTGAGCGGCTCAGTGCTCGGCATTGTCACTTCACAGCAAGAAGGTCCTGTGTTCAATCCCCTCCGTCGAAGCAGCGCCTTCCTGCGTTTGCACATCCTCCTCATGTGTGTGTGGGTTTCCTCCAGCTGGGCGTTTCCACATTTCCTGATAACATTATGTTGTTACAAATCGGTTGTACTTACGTAATATCAACTATTGTTTTTGTTATTGTTTTACTGAAATGAAAATGTGAATAATGGGTTTTCAATGATATTCAGCAGTTTACTTTTTAAGGATGTAGAAATGATGCACCCTAATACACATATATTTATACACCCGAAGAAGGACAGATCTGACATAAATAACTGAAATATACATAATAATGATAAAGGTACCAATAGAAGTGAAGCTCCTTGGTGACGTAACTACACTAGTCCAACAGAACCAAGGCCA
>JAPQRN010000017.1:11636908-11656292 GCA_037367275.1 Coranthus polyacanthus | reverse complement strand
CAAATCAAAGTAAATAAAATGAGTGCAATCTGATTCAACGAGAAATAACAGAACAAAACACACATGAAATGGAGGCTGGATGAAAAAAGTTAATTTTCATTATTCTCTGTAGGTTTTTTACATTTTCTATTAAGTTACAATGGTCTGAGGTGTGACGTTCAGTCAGCTTTGCACAGAAACAGCAGGTCCTTAAAAGACCTTTCATACTTTTTAAACATTTCAGAGCCTGTTTTTTTCACTTTTACTGCATTAAAACTACTTGCTACTTTTACCAGAGTATCTGTACTTCTACTGGAGTAAAGAATGTGTGTACACCTCTCCTTTAGGTACAAAAAGAAATGGAAAAACAAGTAACACAGTCACGATTCACTCAACCAACACGGAAATAAAACGCCTCACGTCTATAGATCCGTAATATTTATTGTGCCAACATAAATTTATCTTAAACACATCCATGTTTCTTGTATTTTTGAAAACTTCAGCGTTTAAGCTGACAACCATTCAATTCAGTCTTGTATATTCAACAAAAGATTCAGTAATCGCACTGTTTCCAAAAGATTATGTGGCAGTTGACAGATCAAATGTAACAGAACAGTGCTCCCACAAAGATATTGACAACAAACCTGTATGAAGGCACTTTGAACCAGAGAATTAGTTTTCAACAGCAACAATATGTTAAACCAAAGGATAAAGAATAATGTGCTAATCGCTCAAAAGTACAAACACAACTAAGAAAACTGAACTTTTTTGGCCAACTTTAAACTTCAAACATAAGCTGTTGGTGAGTTTCCATGCGAGGAGCCTGGCGTGACTTCGACACTTGAAGTCAACAGAAGCGTGCTACTCCTCCGGCTGCCGCTCAACGGACACAGAGTCAGCAGAGCCATCGTCAATTATCAGAGAGAGATGAATCATCTTTGACAGCTGGGCCTCTAAAGAGAAACAAGACATTTAAAAGGCAGGCACGCGTCTCACAATGTACATGTAGTCAACACCTGATGCAAGTAAACAAGCCCAACTGAACGCGTTTGAAGACCTAAGACCTTTATGAACGCAACTTAAGAACCGCTCCATGTTCATACCGGCAAAAAAAAAAGAGTCACGATATGACCTAAAATCAGTCGGACGGTGAAGCCCCTGATGTAAAAAGCCACAGTGTTTGACGGTGGCTTCGTGAGGCAGCTTTATGTTTTTCTAACTTCCTATGTGACTTCATTGCCTTTGTTCCTAATTTTCAGCCAAACACTAAATGTGCTGTTCTCTTTGAATTTGCAATGAACCCGTATTAGGTGAGAGTAGTCTTGCGTATCTAGACCTTTTCCACACTTCTTTAGCGCTGTGCCAGTGCTGGACAGAAGTCTGGCATAATTCACCATCATTCTGGAATAGAGGGAAAACTCTCGGGGTTGTTTGGCTGGTTTGTATTTCTTGAAACGAATCACGCTCGTCTTCGGAGGCGCTAAGCGCAGGAGACGACGGCTGCGCTTCTACAGTTCATTAGATCAACGTGCACTGTAGCCTACAGCGCCACCTTCTGACAACACCAAGCAGAATGGTTTATTCACACCAAACCAGTTTATGGAAATGCATGTGATTCGCATGGTCTTTTTTTTTTTGCAACTTTTCAAAACTTCGCTTCAAATTTGCTTGACATTTTATGGAAACACAGCTACTGAGACTGAGGTTAACACAATTTTATAAAAGTATTGTATTTAAGACATTTTAAAGTCCAGATCTGAGATGATCGGAGTGTGGACTTTTTTTTAAAAAGGACCTGCTGAATCTCTGTATCGACAGGATGAGAAAAATAAGCACTATGGTAATGATTATGCATGAATTTGCCACTTGATTCTCTTGAAAGTGGTGCCTAAAACTCATGAGGAAATCTTTAAAAAAAAAAAAAGATGGTCACCATTACCTGCTAAAAGAGTTACATTTCACATAAGTAAATCATTCCATTTGTTCCTGACAAATAAATTCTTGCAATAAATACTTACCAAAACTGTCATCAGCAAGAGACGACACATCTGTGGCAATTTCGTCATTATAATCCTGGAAAATCAAAAGAACAAAAATGCACACCTTAGTGCCTTTCAGTGTTCATGTGCTGAAGTGGAGTGTAAAGGGTGCTGTGAATGTATTTGCCTCGTTTTGTTCCAGTAGTGCATCGTCCAGCTGCTCACTGCTCCATGTTTCGCTGTTCACTGTTTCAGCTTCTTGTGGATGGCCTGAAACGATGACACAGCTCTGTGTTCGGCTGTACAATCCACAAGAAGTGAATTCTGGGTATGTTTACATTTAGTACTGAACATGCATGGATACCTGTGCAGATATCTGTCAGACAGGTCTCTGCCACAAGACAATTCACCTGCTCTGCCAGGACCCTCTAAACCACAATAAGAACAGCATTTGTGTGAGAGAGGAGAGGTTTTACAGATGGACTTTATACAACAGTTGTGACTGATCGTCATTACCAAATCTGTAGATGAAAATGTGCAGGTGCTTGGCTCATAAACTGCTCTGTCAGTGTCATCTGGCACAGCTGTAAACACACAGTAGCATGTTGTAATGTTGTCAATGAACATTATAAGACGAATAAAGAATGCAAGAGGAACAGAAAGAACAGCTGGTCTTAGAAGGGACTCACCAATCACTGGTTCACTAGGGAGCTCACTACAAAGACGTAGGAGTTCTTCAAGGGCCTAAAGTTAAGACATTGCAACTATTTTAATGTGAACAATACAATTAAAAACCCATCCATCCATCTATCTCAAGCACAACTGATGCAACTAATGAAGCCCTGGATTAGTTGCACCAGGTGTGCTTGAGACAACACCTGATTTACAAATTTGTGCTCTTATGAGGGATTCTAGTCAGGGGGTTGAATAATTCTGAGACTACAGTAGTCATTAAAAGTGGCATTTTGTGTGGAGAAACCACTTGTAATATTATTTGTGTTGAGCTATTTAAATTGTTCTTGTTTGATTTGTTTATTGCAAACAGCTGAAAGTTTGTAATTTTTGCCAGTAAACCTAATGTCCAATGGGGGTTGGATCATTTCACATGTTCTAGAAAACAGAATTGAAAATATGTTTCCATATTTATCCAGAACTGGAAATTATTTAAATCCACTTCCTTACTTTTCAATACGCGTTGAACCCATTTCGGACTGCAGAAATCATAAGTTCAAACACCGCTGGTGAATGTACCACTGATGGTGAAAGTCACTGTGATGCAAATGACCGTTTCCTCTGCTGTCGTGCTACTCACATAACCACCTGTTGCACCAGTCACATTGCTGTCACCGCTTTGCTCATTTGGATCTGCAATGCACAGAGAGAAACAAAACAAAGAAAAACTAAATCTCTGACAAATCAGACACTAAACACACTGCATCCTGCCAGCTAAAAAGAAGTGCTTTCATCAGACTGATAGGATCATTTCAGTCAGAATTAAGTGGTGCTGAGACATTTTCAGTTTCTCATCCCAAGGTGACGTCTAATACCTGTGCAGACATCTGACAAACAGGCCTCTTCAACAGAACAGGCCGCTTCTTCAGCCACGTCGACCTGAACAGCACAAAGGACGACAAGCACTTAACATGAGGAGGAGTTTTGCAGGTTTGTTTTCCAGTTGTTGGATCTTTGTCCTTTACCTTTTCTGCAGAGGTAACCGTGCATGTTTGGGGCCCACTGGCTGCTGTGTCAGTATCTGCAAACAGAGAAAAGGCAGGTCACCATGAGATATGAAATACATGTGTTGCCCTAAAAATAATAAATAATAAAAGACAGTGACAACACACCTGAATATGTCTCCTTGTGATGGGACATGATCACCTCATCAGTCATCGAGTCGCTCTAACACAGAACAGATTATCAGCAATCACTTCAGTCTGTACAGTAGACTGTTTTAGAGAAAACGGTGTTCAAAATGTTGAACCAGTAGTGTATGTACAAAGACCTACATTTTGAACAGTTGTAACAGTCTGTTTATTGCTTGCATCAATTTTCAAAGCTTCATCACTTCCACAACTACAGAAAAGCTGCAAATTAATAACTTCCAGAACATATTTTGAGGCCTAAAAATAAGACTGGATTTCAGATTTTTTAGAAGGACCCTGTATTGTCTATAACATTACCTCCATGTGTGTGGTAGGACATGAGGTCTCTTCCTGCGGACCACATTCTCCAGCTTCAGCTTCCTGCTCTGTGGGAGTTTCTGTGAGGGCATCACCATTACAGTCCAAAAAAACAACAACATCAAAACACCACTTTCTTACCTTTCTCTTATTTTAACTACACAAATGTATATCTCCACTTAAACCAGCAGCATTCATCTGATTCACATATGTAAAGGGAGATTGACTTTTGTTCAGCAGTGGAATGTACCAAAGTACATTTACTCAAGTACTGTAGTCAAGTACAAATTTAAGGTCCTTGTATTTTACTTGAATATTTCCATTTTTCGTTTTATACTTATACTCCACTACATCTCAGAGGCAAATATTGTACTTCTTACTCAATTAGATTTGTCTGACGGCTTTAGTTCCTTTTACAGTTTTTCATTCGCTTCCTGTCCAGTGAAAATCATGTATTTTCCAAATGTGCTGATTGTGAATGTTTGGGATAAATTCAAGGATGAAACGTTCCTTTATATGTGGAGTTTAAAATGCTCCTCCTTAAGCTAAATAAACTCTTTAAAACCCTCGTGGATTAGCTTATAAATACACTGTCACACAGCTGAAAATGGCCTGTTTTCTTGAGCTCATGAAAAGTTGACTTTTTAGAGATATGTGGTTCTCACAAGACAGGGACGCTTCAGACATATGATGATCTTATACAACATGGCCCTGTTCAGACCAGGCATGAACATGCATCCTGAGTGATCTGATCACAAGTGGACAGCTCTAACGCTAGATGTGATCGCACTCATTCCAGTCCACCTTAGACTGTGGTCTGAGTGATTGTATCTCAACGCATCCTACGTCCACATTCTTTTAGCAGTGTGAACACAAATGCATCCTAGGGAAGATTGAAGTACTGCCTACTCGGCTCACGTCCTCTGTTTAAGTGAAACTCAGTTCACCAACAAAGGTATAAAGACGTCTCACAATTTCTAAGCTCACATATTGCAAGTCTAGCGCTGCCTGAGAGCACCGCAATGACATTCTTTTTGCAAAGACACTTTTTTTCTTCTGTGAGGAAATAAAATATCCACAGTTCACATAATCAGATTCATTACATATTTTAAGTGCTTGAAGATTCAGTGGAGCAGTCAAAGTTGTCATATTGACATTTAGGGTGTAATGACGATTGACAATGTTAACTCATGTAGTAAAAGATAAGTAAACATTCAACCTTAAAAGCTGACAGTAGTCTTAGAGTAAGTCTTAATTGAAAAGTCACCCTATGTTTTAGTCTGTTAAATGAGCTGCTTCATTTGCATGTAGAATGGGGAACTGAGATATGATCGCAAGTGGTCAATGGAGACACATTTTAATGCTGGGTCTATGGGCCAGGGCCTATGATGCATGACTGTAGATTACCCAACAGTGTATGATGTAGTTCAAATGAGCTTAACCATCCAACACTGCCATAGTGAAGTCTAATACCTGTGCAGACATCTGGCAAACAGGCCTCTTCAACAGAACAGGTGGCCTCTTCAGCCACGTCAACCTGAACAGCACGAAAGACAAGATGCACTTGACATGAGGAGGAGTTTTGTGGGTTTATTTCCCAGTTCTGTTGTCCATTGTCCATTACCTTTTCTGCAGAGGTAACTGTGCTGTGCTCACTGGCTGCTGGGTCAGTGTCTGCAAACAGAGAAAAGGCAGGTCATGATGAGACACTCGATACATTTGCTGCCTTAAGAAAAAAAAAGAAAAAGAAAAAAAAGACAATGGCAACACACCTGAATATGTGTCCATGTGATGAGATATGATCTCCACTTCAGTCATAAAATCACTCTAACAAAGAACAGATTATCAGCCAATGAGTCTAAAGAATAGGGTGTCTACCTGTAAAATATCTAACACTTACTCAAATCTGTGAAATCAACTAACTACTAACTTAGTTGCTCTAAAATTACCTCCATATGTGTGGTAGGACGTTCTCCAGATTCAGTTTCCTGCTCTGTGTTAGTATCTGTGAGGATATCACCATCACAATCCAGAAAAACAATAACATGAAAACACTTTTCTACCGTTCTCTAATTTTAACTAACCAAATGTATGTTTGTGCCTAAAGCTACAACATTCATTTGTTTAATGTACATACAGCGAGTTTGTCTGTCAAAAAAGACAACTACTGCACAGGCAGTATTTAAAATTCACTTACCATGTGACTGCTGTTTGGGAAGCTCAGAGGAGGGTGACACCAGTGCAGCCTGAAACTACAAGATGATAAAAGCAGTAAAGTAAAAACCAAGACTAGAAAAATCATCCTAAGAGCTTGGCATGTAGATCAGGTACAGCTCATGTTTACAGAATATCCTGCCAACCCTACTGTTTCAGTCACGATGCAAAATTACCTTGGTATTTTACCATTAAAGGATTTAAATGTTTATGTTCTGTGTGTGATGCAAACAATTTCATATACCTCCTTTGAGTCTTCAGAAAGTCTATTAGCTTTCTCATGCTTTCTCATAATGTTCTCCCTCAGACAAACAGCTTTGTGGGAGACCTTAAGAAAAAGGTGACACCAAACATTTCACACATCAACAAATGTGTACATTAAACAGCATTCTCAAGTCAGAACACAACAGTTACTCCTAAAATCTTCACAACATTTACCAAGTATAACATACTATTTGTAGTGACTATAGTGACTATTTGGCACTGGCAAAAAAAGATGGAGGAATCTCACTATGTTCCAGATGTGAAAACAGAACAATATTGGAAGATGGCCAGCGTTTGTTTGCCTTTTACAGTGACTATGTTTTTTTTGACTTCCCGTGGAAATTTAAAGCCTTTAGTCCCTAATTTGATAAGTTAAATTAGTTATTTTCAACAGGTTTCAACCAAACGCTAACTGTGCTGTTCGCATGTCTGGTTGGACTTGTACCCATTATAGATGAAAGTAACATTGTCACAAACTATTTTATCCTATTATTTTATAAAAGTAGTTAATTTTTTGCAATACAATAGCTGAGGGCGCTCTGATAAGTTCTAACCAGGCACAGTTTGCATTGGTTCCATGTTGATTTTGTTTTCTAGTTGTGTTGCAGTGTGACAGATACAAATTCTTCCCAAAAACACATAAAAGCGAGACTGAAGTTAATGCAAAAATGTATTAAGACATTATCAAGGCCTAAAATTCAGATCATTGGATTTTAGATTATGTAAAACTAAAGATCTGCAGAAATGCTGTACATGTATACTGTACTATTGTATCTTGAATTATTTACCATTTTCACAGCTGTCACACTGGTAACAAAACTCTCCTCTTCCTCACTGTCATCTCTTTCCTTGTTTGGACCTGGAATGAAAACAACAAACAGGAACATATCAAATTATTGTATTGACAGTGACTTGGCAACAGATTTCCATCAGCAGCTGAAGCCACAATATGTCTTAAAATGCTATTTCAAAATGTTATGTTTAGCTGGTTATTATTGAAACAGTGTGCAGTGATCAGAATCAAACACAGAAGGACAAACAAAAGTGCTGCTTACCAGAGAAATGCCTGGTGGCAGACACGTCTTCCGTGTGGTAAGCATTCACCTCTTCACGGGGACACAAAGCAGGCTCTATGATCTCAGATTCATCTGTGGCCTCCAAGAGGTTATCATCTAATGGTGAGTTTAAGTCCTCTGGCCCTGTAGTGTCGGTTACTGATGCACCCTCCTCTTCAGAGTCTTTGTCAGTTTCCATCACATTCACGTCACAGCTTAAGGTCAAAATTACTTGTTTCATTTCATTGTCAGGCGGAGGTAAGAGGGTGTCATCTATGCCCCTATCATAGAGCAAAATTCCACTGGACTCAGACACTATTGTGGGGATTATGCTCACCTCCACCTCACTGTAAACAGGTTCTGCGAAACCTTCTGATATTTGGAGTCTGGTGGGGGTACTGCACTCTGATAATTTCTGATCCCTGTCTTCTTCTGAAAGCACAATAGTCTCAGTATGAGGAGAATCTTCACTGTTCTTTGGAATAATATCTAGTTTGGAGGCCTGATCAGTTGTGAAAGGCTCAACTAGCTTGTCAGTGCACTGCTCTTCACTGTGATCATTTTTGCAAGAAATGCAGGAAACAGAAATACCAGATTCTAGTTCCTGTGGTGACTCAAGCAACGGCGGCAGTTCTTTCAGAGCTGAATAACATGACAGTGGTGTTTCATTAGAGGTCGACAGTCCAACTGGATCAGGTTCTGTCACGCAGCTCTTCCAGAAATTTTTCATTGCCTCGTTTATCACCTGACCTTCACACTCAATCTGAACAAAGCATTTGATTTTTTCTTTTTCTCTTGATACTCTAGTAACAGTCAACTGTAGCAGTTTGTCCATTGTGAGAGCTGACAACTCATCTGTTGCACCGCTGTCCCAAGATCCATCTGAAGGATCAAAACCGTCAAGCTCACATAAAAATGCCTGTGTTGGACTTTCTACTAGGGGAGGGGTTATTTCCCTCACATCTGTAACCTTGACCTGGGAGTTGTTTCCGTAGTCCACAAAGAGAACAGACAGGTCATCTCCATCTTTGTCAATGACCTCTGCACGATACCAAAATTGATCCTCGGAAAAAAGGGCGATGCATGTGCTGCCAAGGGAGAGGGTGGCAGTGTCAGTATGTTTGTGATCTGCTGCATCCCCAGCTTCTGAGACACTCGATGTAATCTTGTCAAGTTCTTCAGAATCAGCAGACTGACACCAAAATGTCTGAGCATCATTTAGAGCTGTGATGTAAACCTCAAACTGTTGACCCTCTTGAAAATCTCGTTGACTGAAACGCAGAGAGCAAGGTTTCTGTAGCAAGTTCTGGTCCAGCTGTTCCTTTATGTGTTCACATTTCTCAGTGGTATTTTCAGAGTCACCAGTTGGACTTTTCACAGGCACCTTGCATGTGACTTCCACACCTTCATCTTCAAGACTCACTTCCCACACAGATCCAGACTGCCTGATAAACTGGCACGTCAGCTGCTTCTCTCCATTATTACCCATGCTGGTTTTGAAAGCTGACACAACGTCTTCATCGAGCACTTCCTCTTTTCCAAGAGCTGCAGCACTGCTCAACATACAGTGTGCACTGTACGCGGGAAATTGCAGGAAGCATTCATGGAGTCTGCCAATCTTGGAAAGTGGAATCATCGCTGTATTTCCAAAATCAAGAAACTCAACAAGAACCATCATGTTGGCATGCATTTCTCTTACAACTGCTCGGTACCACGAGGAATCATCTGTGAACTCTGCCTGAATGAGGTCACCTGGTTGTATATCTGCAATGTTATCTGCTGTCAGGGTCACCTGTGAATCATTTAGCTTTTCCACAATGGAGAATATTTCTTCCTCCTCGTTGACAAGTTGCACATAGAAACTCAATGGGCTGTTGCAGTGCGAGACGTACACATCTGCTACCATGCTGGGTGTGATGGATTTTGATGGCAGGTCAGCAAGTTTAGGGAGTTTCTCAATGTTGTTTCGTGCGGCCACATTGCTGTCTTTCTGAGATTCTGTGGCAGGTGGTTGGGACTTGATGAGCCGGTTTGTGTCTGTAGGAACATTTTCTTTTTTTGGTTTAACCTGGGGCCCTGGTGACTCATAGCCATTTTGTGCATTACTTGTCCCTTTTGCACATGACTGCCTTTGGGGTGGAGGTTTGTACAGCTCTAATGGAGCACTTCTGACCCTCTGACGATTTTCACTGAAATGGCGTCCAGGGGTGACATCCACACACTTTGCCCCATTTCTCACCTGCTGTGGTTTTAGGACAGAGGAATGGTTTTGCCTCAAGGTTTGTTTATGGTCTTCCTTTTCCATAGTTTGTTTTGAGAGAGCTTTTGCAGTTTTTTGTGCATAACTTGCTGACGCCTCATGCATCATTCTGTTCCGGTAGACAACTTGCTCTTCTGTGTGCATCTCAATCTGAAACATTTTCTTGATCTTAGCATTAACTTGAACGTTTCTTTGATACAGCTCAACCAATAGTTTCCCATCAGGCTCTCTGGCCACAACTAGTGCTCGGAATTTACATTCTGTCGCACTTGTCTCAAACCAACTGTTAGCTTCATGAGAAACATCAGCAGGGACATCAGAGAGAGCACACACAACTGCTTGCACAGGCACAGACATGATGTCATTAGCCTCTCTGGGAACCGGAAGCAAGTCAGATTTGTCCACTTCAATAGTGTCACCATAATCCACAAAGTGAACTAGGATGGATGGTTTTGTGGCTTTAATCTGTCCTCTGTACCATTGTCCATCAGTGTACTTAGCGAAGCACAAAGTTCCAAAGACTGATGGGAGCTTTATTTTCTCAAGCCGATGACACAAACTACTCACTTTGATCTTGAGATCTTTAATCACATCAGCATTTCTTTCAAACTGACAGTAGAACTGACTGACATTGTTCACACATGTCACGGTGACCTCCTCTTCAGTGCCAGTTTTCACATTGTGCGTTGAGTAGTAGTATGTGTCCAGACGGAATGAGGGCCCAGAGGCTTTCTTGGGAGGCGTGCTTTTGACAAGATTGACCATAGTGGTGCAGATACTCTCAAAGGGAGTTTCGAGATCAACAATGTTGAAAACAATCTTCTGCTCACTATACATCACAGCATAGATGGTACACTTCAAAATCACAAAGTTAGATGTCGCAGTTTCCACAAAGCTGTGGAACCTTGCAATTGCTTCTTCGTTCCAATCACTTATTGCAGATGTGGGCTCAACAGGGTTTAAGAGGCTGCATCGAAAAGCTTGTCCCTGCAGAGTGAGAAATTCTCTGCATATCCTCCTGAGGTCATAGATGGAGACCGTCTCTGTCTGGCCATAGTCAACAAACAACACATCTACATGAGGCGTTTCGTGCTTGTGAACTATAAGGGCTCTGTACCACATCTTATTGTCAGGGTGGCGAGCAACGCAAGCCGTTTCTACAAGAGGTTCAAAAACACTACCTGCATAATGAGCCTGCATGTCATGCATAAGCAATTTCAAGTGCCCTGCACTGTGTACTAGCTGGCACCAAAAGTCATTTGGGCTTTGAATGTATGACACGCTGATGTCAAGGACACTTCCAATGGAAAACATCTGCTCCTTGAAAGTAGTGGTTCTTCTTTCACTGGCGACAGGGCCAACAGCATTTGGAGTCTGGACAGACATCCCACTGTTCCTGTATTGACATGAGAGTCTGATATCTGGGTACTGTGTTGTAGGAGCAATGGCAAGCTGCGTGCTTGTTTTGCCTTTGGGTTGTCTCTTTGTCTCAAGTGTTTCAGCAAAGCCAGAAGCACACATCAGTTTGCCAAGATCTCTTTCTCCACATGCTTCAGGGTCTGTCAGTCGAACAACATATCCATAATCATATTTTGCTGCCACGTGTACATTTAGTACTTTATCAGTTACTGTTTTGGTGAAAAACTCACACACACTGTGACTCCATTTCCCATCTTGTGGTCTGACATCAGCCAGGGTACATTTCAATGCTAGCTGTGGCAGCTGTTTGAACTCCTCTGGAAGGGTCCTGATGCAACTCCTGTCAACTACCTCGCTGTTTCCATAATCCACAAAGAATACTTTAATTTGTGTATCACAAACCTCAGACACAGTAGCTCTGTAGAAGTCACCATCTTCTGCCTTGGCAGCACAGTAGAGACCAACAGTTGGATTTTTCACAACATCTTCATTTTTATTGTCTTTGTACAGATGAAAGATGCTCTCCATCAGTTCGTCCAACTCATTTTCATAGTTCTGTGTTTGGATCCAAAACTCTGATGGGTTGGATACATGTTGCACAACTGCCACATGTGAGGAGTTAAGAGAGAGGTCTTCAACTGGCAATGTTTTTGTTATTTTCTTGCCTTCTTTCACCTTTATACCTTCCTTCCTTTCATGTCTGTCATGCTGCGCAGTATACTGGTGGCCATATGCTGTGCTCTGGATGGCATAATCTCCAAGTGCTTTCTCATATTCCAGCAAAATGCTCTGCCTGGAACCAAACAAGTTGTTAATGTTTGAGTTTTCATCCCCATAGAACGTAACATAATAAACCCCCTCAGAGATGCTTTGATACTCAAATTTGGCAATCACTGTCTTGGACAGAAGAAGGTTCCTGAGGTAGTCAATCTGAGCAGTTGTCCATCCCACGCCTTTGTCAACAATTCCATGGAGGGAGCATATGTAAGTTACAACAGGCATCCTAAACAACTCTGTTGCCAGTGGTCTCACATTCTCCACTTGAACAATTTGCTTTGTTCCATAGTCAACATTCAGCACTTCCACCACTTTGTTGGTTGGGAATACCTGTTGTAGAACAGAGCGGTACCACTTGCCATCGATTCCTCTGGCAGCACAAGGATATCCAATCATTTCAGGCCCTACTATGCAACTGGCCACTCTGCCGTCGCAGCACTGTGCGAGTTGCTCTGACAGTTTCTTCAGCTCTTGGGAAAAAACCTTCAGCTGGCAAAAGATTCGTAGGGGATTTGTCACCTCTGTGACTACGACAGTCTCCACTGTCCCAGCTTGCAGCTCTGGGTACATGAACACCTCTTGCTTGTGAAGTCGCTCACATGCTCCCATAGAGATCTGCTTAGTCTCCAAGGATACTTCAGTTCCATTGTTGGACTGCAGAGACATGAGCACAAATTCCTGGAACAGGTCTGGAGAGAGCTTCCTGGCAAACCCCATCTCATACATTTGTTTGGATATGCAAGGGACGTGCAATACAAACATGCTGTGCAGCACCAGTACATCTTGCACATATGCCTTCACTGACTGTCCAGACAGAGACCTCAGAAATTCAAGTGCCACTGGAGACCATCTGTTCTCCTTCGACACAGGTAAGACATTAGCTAGTACACAAAATTCCACTTCAGGTGGCAAGTTGAAGTGCCCTTTCTTACCCCAAGCCAGATTTCTGGTGGTGGTGCTATATGTCATCCCTATGTCAGTTAGGAACACAATGTATTTTGAGCCATTTCTTGACACAATGCGGGATCTGTACCAAGTACCATCTTTCTGAGCCAAGCACTGGTCACCAGGAATTCCTTCAAACTCTCGAAATATGTTCCCAGGGGATTGAATATCTTTTTCCAAGCACTGATAATCTGCTGCCCTCACCTGGCTGAACTTCCCCCAGAACTCCACAAGAACACAAAAAGGATGCAAGTTGACCCTGGTTATGAGAACCGTTATTTCTGATCCTCGTGATGGGAGTCCTTGGATTGAAGACATTTCGTCAGTTTCATGAATTCCAGCAACCCATGACTTGTCACCTCTCATCAAAAAGCTGCGCGACTCCTGGAGATTATCTGGAAACATACAAAAACATAACACATGCACAGCATTGTCACTCCATCCACAGATCACAATTTGAGCTTTGATTATTATTTAAAGCCTGTCTCTATATTTTAGTAATGATTATTTCCTCAACTGAAAATTTGGTCCAGAAATGTGACAAAGTGATCATCTGAACGACAAGAAATGTCTGCAGATCATTCTATTATATCACATATTCCGCTCATTGTAACTGCAGCTGCTACTCATAATGGTTTGTTTGTAGCTTTACTGTTTTATTTATACATTAGGACTTTTGGGTGTTCAATATAGTTAATCTAAATCTGAGTAAATCTAACTCAGCGACCTGGTATATTTCTGAAGACTTTAATTTAAAGAGCCAGATTTAGGAGGATTTAGACTGATCAAATTGCATAAATGGAAAAAAATAAATAAAATAACACAACCTCAGTTGTATGGTGATATTTTTGAATTAGTCACACTGAGCAGAGAGGTGTGGGTAAAATATGCTAAATTAAAGTTGCTACATTTTTAATGCTGGTTTAAGTTTGTATGTTTTAAATTAATTAAATTAATAATCAATGCACTTTTCTTCATAACCTAGCAAGTAGACTCACATTATTGAGGTTTTTAGGTAGGTTCACACCATGACATTTGCCAAATCGTGCAGCCCTAATTTAGTTTTATTTTTCAAGGTGTTTTCAACCGTTATAAGAAAACAGGCAACACTCACTCTTAGTCTATTAATATTCAAATCAGCATGTTACCTAAGTTTGTGCAAGACTTAGACACACAGGTGGGGGGTTTTAGGATCCCCCTACCTCAGGTACCCCATGTTGCATTTAAAAATAAAAAACACAAAATTATTGTAATTATTATTATTGTTAATAATAATTATAATTATATATCAATTGCACATCATTTTGCACCATTGCTATTACTAGATCTATGTACAAACATTTGGAGAAGCTAGAGCAGATACCCAAAAAAATAACACCCAAAAAGCCTCTAAACAAAACTTGCTAAAGAACTCTACTGGGGAGCAACTACAACTTTCTCATATGTCAAATTTGCTTAGTTTTGATGCTGTCCACACTGATCTAGGTGGAGCCTAAAACGGCTTGGGACCTAAACCTTATGGTAGCAAAAATTCTGTTTACAACTATGATGACATGTCTGTAAATGCAGTTTAAGAAAAACAGTTTAAGAGTAATCCTTAGGTAATTCTGTATTTACAGGCTAACTATTTATCACTTTCTATTTTAATACATTTATTTATTTTTTTGCAATGATAAAAAAGTATTTAATTTATTTAAAAAGTAAGTGTATAGACAAAGTTTTAATTTATTATTAAGCATGAACTGCATTTAAAGTGTAACACTTTAAGTTTCAATGAAGAAAAGCAGACATAACAATCATTATAGTAACATAACAAAAGTGAGAATATTGGATGGCACTTTTTGTCAATCTTACAAATAATGTAAAATTGTTACTTGCTGGTTTAAAAAATAAAATATTTATTTGATTCTACTGTAAAATAAATCTTAACCTGGGGGCAGCTGTGCCATTTTAATGAGGACAAATTAACCAGACACACAATTCCCAAACTATCTTTAAACTATTCTCTCCTGTCAAACGGAAACATACCGTTGACAAACACGTTCATTTAAGCATAAATCTCTGGATCCCCTTGTCCAAGTTTGTTTGCTAATGTGCTAGCGTAAATTGTTGTTGCTTATGGAGGCCGGTGGCTAAGTGTGGTCTCAACCTCACATAAAAACGCGGTTTATATTTTAAAGCGACTTTAAACTCTGTTTGGTTTTAGAAGAGAAAGACTTCAAGGTTGATGGCTGACCGGTGTGTCTGGTTGATCTGCCCGCCTCCTTTCCTAAACTCTACAACTGTTAGCTAGCTAACTACATGGAGAGGCTCCTATAGCTTACCTTGTCTTTACCTCAGTTAACATCAATGCCAGACTACGTTACAAAATCGTTAGATGGCACAATAATAATCAACAAAACCGCTGCTGGTGACACTGATTTATCAAAATAAGAAAATACCAATTAGTTAAAAGTACCATCGCTGTAAGAAACATTTTTGCAACTACTTCTAGTCATCTTATCTTAATAAAACGGTTAGCTAGGTTACAAGCTAATGGATATGTTTTATTAGCTAGGTTAAAGGATAGCTAACTTACTTCTGATCGTTTTTATGACAACACTGCTAGCCTAGCTCAACCATTTTTATCATATATATATATTATTTTACCGGAGGTGCTGTGTGTTGCAACAAACATAACACTAATTTAAGGGCATTTTTCACAATAACTCACCCGCTAATTCTTGGCGATCCGGTCCTGTTTCTTAAGTTGTTAACAACGGCTTTTTTTTCCAAATTGACGTTAGCCCAGCAAATCGACACGTTAGCGGCAGCGGCGCAAATACAACCGCCTAAATTTTTCAGACTTGACAACTAGTGTTAGCCTACTTCCAGTGCACGTATTGCAATTTGCACCTCTTCGTTAGTTTGCTCCGTCCAAGTGCTTCCGAATAAAGGTTAGTTTAGTGAACAAAATCAGTCACTCCACAGCAAACCGACATTAGTAATGGTTAGTTTGGGACCGTTAATTAGCCAACACCACGCGCGTCTCTTCACCTCTGTCCCTCGTGACCCGGAACTGTAGCGGTTCTGTATTGTCACCCAAGAAAATGCCCAAATTAATCTTAAAACACTACGTTTTTTGTCCCTACAGTCTGCTAATTTAATTCAGCCTGAGCGGAACTCCACAAACTGCACAGCCCAAGTTGATTTAGTCATTTTTATTACGCCACATCATATTGACACGTCTACTGCGATGGTCCATTTGACTATTATCATATTTTGATGAGTAGTTAAGGTAGAAGAAGCCTTAAAATTAATGAATGTCATTGTGTAAGGTATTGCTCAAGGGTTTTGGTTCACAAACAGGTTTGTAGAGGTGTGATTAGGAAAGTGTTGCATCAGAAATATATTTCATCAACACCTTCCCCATTGCAGGCAGGAAAAAGCGCAAGTGCTGCAAGTTTTGTAACACCCTGCTGTGTTATTATTTGTCAAGTCATACAAGATAAGATTTGTAGATACGATCATAAAAGATAAGATGCACTTCCTGCATAACTACTTCAGCAATAAAGCAAAGCAAACACTTGAGATGTGCCACGGCCTGTTAAGTAATATTACCCCCGGCAATACAATTTGCATTTGGAATTGGTGTCCATCATGCTCGCATTTAGAGACAAATGGCTGGTGCAAAGATAATGCACTGCAGATAATGTTTCCTCCAGAGCTTTTCAATCACTCTGGTTTCCTCTGTATTCATTTAATGCTCCGCCACGGCAGCAAGGAAATTACCACCAAGTGTAGACACTGTAATTTAGCTTTAATATTGTCTGTAGCGAAACAAACTGCAATCCCGATGCTTAGTAACAGTGATTATATGTAAGTAAAAATGTTGTTTAATATGGTTTGGTTTACAATATTGGAACCTCAACTCAGAACATGAGTAAGACAGCAACAGATATGAGACAAAACTAGAACTACTGGCCAAAGCATCACAGCTGTATTAAAATTACAGAAGAATCACTGTACCTAGTGGGCAACACTTTGACATTAACAAATAATTACAGATTATGTTGATTTTTTTTTTAAAATGAAAACAAAGTTTGCAGTTCAACTGTGTCCTCGCACCTATTTAAAAGTCACGTAATTCTAGTAAAGTAAGATCCCTTCACTTTTTGCCTTTTCACCCTCTTTGTTGTCTATGTGTGTTGAAACCTGAACCATCTACTTATGCTGAGCAGGTCCAGCTGATGCCGATTTTGGATCAAGATTTAAATGACTTTGAAAGAGGGTTCGTTGTTGGAGCACAGGTGGCAGGCACTTCACTTACAAAAGACAGCTCAACTGCTCAGTGTTTCAATACTGACTAATTTATCATCTGCATTTAGATCTACGGGAAAGACAGTACGCAGGGTTGCAAACTGTTGTTGACACTGTACGTTGGATGAGTGTGACACTGGAGCATCACAATATAGTGTGATATGATGTTGGTTGAGAACATGATCAGAATACCAGCAAGAACAGTTCATCAAACAGTTACAGGTATATTATGCACTGCATACAGATTTTGGACTGAATTGTTAGCATTTCTTTACAACGGAGCAGCCAGATTGATTGCTGATAATAGCTATAGCGACATCAAGTGGTAATAAGTTTAATCACATGCAGGATGTAAAACTTATTTTTATAACATGTCTTGAACTAGGCTTCTTATTAATTAATATTCAGTGTGAAAGTCCACTGTATTATTTGTGGGAAAGGACAACACTATGTATATAAAACAAAGGTCTTATAATTTATGAATAAACAGTATTCAAATGCAAATAATGTAGGTGCATACCAATCATCCACAGAAACGTCAGGTATATATATAAACAAGGAAAAAAAGAGAAATGGAGCTTAATCAAATAGCAAGTCCATTCAAGAAAGTAGTTTCAGGGCATTTCTGTCTGGCATATAATTGAGAAATATTTGACAAATGTCTTTAGTTCATTCTTCTTCCATCTGTTGAAATGTGACTTGATCTTCACATTTTCACATCTATGAATAAAATGCTTACATAACCAAATCAGAGTGTGTCAGAGACAGTCCAGGTATTTCCATGTTTTTTCGGTTTTAATCAAAATGTGGTGTACTTGTATCATGTGCAGTCATTGATTTTGTACAGAATTTTGCTGCATGAATTCTGGAAGAAATGGTGAGCACTTTTTGTATGAAAAGTTCACACAGTTTAGCTCACATAGTCTACTGAGGTGATGTTTTTAAAATGGACATTGAGACAAATGTTTCTGTGAGGACAGCTGTAGCATCATGCACCAGGTTTAGTTATAACAAGGACAAGCCCTGGTTCCCAGCTAATCTCAGATGGCTAACGATGGAGAAGGAGGAGGCATTTAGGAGTGGGGACAAAGACTGGTTTAAAATAGTAAAATACAGGTTCAGCAAGGCACCGAGAGATGCTAAACGTCTGTACTCTTACTCGTCAACACTTAATGGTTTAGCGTTTGCATTTGAATTCAATTTTTTTTGCATTCGTGTGGTAGCTTTTAACATTTGCATTCTTGTTGTGAACTGTATGGACCACTGTAAATTTTGACTTTTCTCAACAGAAAAGAAACAGAGATAGGAAATAGCTTCTTGTTCATTCATTCATAAATGTATAACAGTTTCATTGCCAAAGTCACAGAATACACAGGATTCAGAAATATCATATAGGTTACTTTTTTTTTTTTTAGAAAGCAGTTTGTCGGGTAGATTAAGTAAATAATTATAAAATATAACTCACTAACTTCATATTGACCAAATACTAATTAGAAATCCAAATCAAGAGCTTATTCCAATAATGTTTACTATGGGAAGATGCAGGGTGTGGCCTGGAGGTCATTTAATTCCATTATTTCCATCTGTCCATTCGCCAGTGGAAGGAAGCATCCACAACACTGATAAACACCGTTATAGATATTTTAAAGAGCTAATGTCTTATTTATTCTCTGTAAATTCGGCATTTTTAGAAGAATGCAGTAGTTCGTGGTGTTGGGTGTGGGTTTAGCGTTGATGGACGCACTGCGACGCCTCTGTTTCATGACCCTCGGCATCTTGTGGGCGGAGCATAGAAGGGGCGGAGCCACCGCGGCGTGCTTACGTCGTCGATGTCCAGCGGGTATTTAAGTTCCGTGAAGTCGTCTCCTCAGTGCGGCTGGTGACACTTTTTCGTAAGAAGAGTTGAGGACCTGCTCGTGTTTTTTTTTTTTCCCAGCAACTACATTTGAACACCGCAAGGACTTCACCATGGCTATGCAAGCAGCAGAACGTGCCAAAGTAAGTTTGTAAGCA
>JAPQRN010000017.1:11603725-11628747 GCA_037367275.1 Coranthus polyacanthus | reverse complement strand
CTCATATATTATATCTATACATCACGCAACAGCGTCAACACCGCGTCTGTATCCTCTCAGCCTCATGAAAACCAGCTCTGCTCTGCCTGTCCTGTGAGGAATTTATTTTTCCAGCAGGTGGCGAAACACAGCATCAAAATCATTTTAATTCAATACGAACAGTTTCTTCAGATTTACTGTTTACATTGTCTACATCAAATCATCATCACTTCTATCTTGGCTTTATCCATCAGTTTTTTTTGTACACTGACTGGTATAAAGAAAAACACAACAGTACTTAAGTTGTAGATGTCATTTTATAAATATTAGCATAGAATTGTCTTGACCGATCAACCCTGACTAATCTCTCTCAGGTGAGTTGTGCGGGTACATTCATCTGCGTTTAAAGGACGTCAATCACCTTCCATAAACCATTTGTTAATGATAGATGGCTCTGCATAAAGTTTCACAAAAACAGACGCAACATTCATTCAACCATTTCATTTAATTTACTGAATTCTTCATTACACTGGTTAAAGTTCATGGTCTTCTGGGTGGTAAAGTTCGCTCATCAGTCGGTAGATGTATGACGGCGCGTGTCCGCCAATATTTGAGATGAACAGTGTGATGAGCTCAGGTGGGACGTAGTCGAACACGGGACAGTGCACGTTGACCTTCGAGAGAATCTCACCTGAAGCACAAAGGAAACAAAATGATCATTACAGTTTGAACTATGGACAACCGGAATACTTATCCTAACATTATAAAAGCTGATGTTTAAAAGATAAAAGAGATAGTACAGTAAAGGTGCAGTTATTTTAAACTCTTGCACTACACGAGTAAACGGAAACAAGACACTTGAAGATCACACTCATTTGATCCATTTCGCTTGAGCCACTTAAGCATTTTTATTACCTTCAGTGAAAGGCAGCACCTCATGAGGAGAGACAAATTTATGGAAGGTGTCCTCTTCATTTGGAAACTAAGGACAGAAAATATTTTATCATCATTTATGTTAACGTGAAGTACGAGGATCCGCCAGATCAGACGTCTTCTTACCTGAGGCGAGAGCTTGAACATAGGAGCACAGACAATGAGAGGTGTTGAGTGGTGTTTAGCCGCGAGGGCAAGTGTGTGTGTCCCATTGACGGCCCTCAGTCCTCCGTTCGCCAGAACTGTCTGCGTGCCAATGATGACCTGAAAAGAGATGACCAAACAAGTTCATACATAGACTAAGATGTGGCTGCTTCAAACTCTTCTGTGTTGTTAACCGATTTTTTCCCCCACAGGCGCAGATTTAGAGGATGCCTACCCTAAATATTTAGAACATCGGCCAACAAAACATGGAAGAAATGCCATATTACTCACAGATACAACAATGTGTCAGATAGATTGCTTTAACCTGTTAGCGTTGTTGGCCTTTTCTAGTTTCCAGTCAGCTTCAGTATTTCTAAAAGCATCCCAAAACACTGGTACGTGCGATACGTTTTGAAAGCGCAGAAAGGTTTAAAAATGAGCAGAAATCCTGAGGTTTAACTAATTAAAATGAATTCATTTATCTTTGATATGAATAGGCACAACATGCCCATTTAAAGAGGTAACTGTCCCAAACAAAAGGCACAAACGAGGACAGAAGAGTTAGTCGCGCTGAATGTGCGCGGAGAAAAGTTGGTCTACAGGAGACATTTGAAAAGCACAAAAGCCTTTTATATTCCATTGCGTTTTGAACTGTCGGCTGGTGCCTGAATTGTGTGTTTTCCTTTACATAAATAAACAAATCTCCACCCATGAGTGTACCTTATTGACACGGGACATCACTGCAAATATGGCAGCGTCTGCGATCACAGTTGTTTCAATGTCAGCTTTTGAGAGACTGGTTGCCATTTCATGTCCCTGTTGGGAGGTTGAAAAAATAAGAATTCAAACAACCCTTGAACTTGATTTTCTTTCTACTTGCACTACACAAACGTTCAGTTTATCATTTCATATAATGGTTTTGATGCGTTTAAGAATAAGCTTCTTCGGCTACCTGGCAGAAGGGGGCGCACTCTGCGACGATGACATGGAACTTGCGCTTGCGTGCGGCATCTTTGAGGAAGGCTTCCACGGTGCGCGAGCGTCCGATTGTCATGATGACCTCGTTGGAGTGGATGTGCTCCAGGGCCTGCATGGCGATGTTGTCCGTCGTCCCCTCTGGAAAACGAGACAGGTAAGAAAACACAAATCTATGTGACAGTACAGGAAAATAATCTTAAGGTGAGGTTAATTAAGGACTTTCTTGATAAATAAACTACCTGCAAATAAAAGAAAAAAATGCTTACCCAGCTCTGTCAACAACTCATTGATGGCTTCAATGACATTGGCTTTGAGGGCAGCAAAATGCTGTCTGAAGTTTTCCTCACTGAGTCCTCCTGACGTCAGCAGCTTGTGAAGAGATTCCTGCTGGTCGGTCTCTTCGCTGCTACCTCGAGACCTGCAGGGAAAATGCCACAAACTAATGGAAAAAGAGGAACTGAGCAAGGTCTAAGTCAAACCATTAGTAAGGATCAAATAAAGATCAAGGTTGAGTTCAATACATTGTCGTTGATCTTTCAGTTGTCAGCGTGACATTATCACCTGATTTGTTTTTGTTTTGTAACTGTGGTGTGAGTCTGTGATGGTCAGCACCATTCTCTATGCTGTTGTGGGCTGGGGAGGTGACATGAAGTGGTCAGATACCAAGAAACCAAGCTAACTGATGAAGAGGGTTGGATGTTGTTGGACAGGACGTTTACAGTCTGGGAACTGTGACAGAGAGAAGGATATCGTCTAGACCCAGAAAAATCTTCCTCCTACTGTCGTCACACTCGAACTCCTCCTTTATCTCTTGTCCAGATGGTAAAATGACTTCTCACGTGTACAACAATATTTTTCTTTTTAAGAAGAGCTGAATCTATCGTTGATGATAATTGCGTTTTTTTTGTCTGCTTGTGCAGATGTAACACGCTCCTTTTCAGTCATGGGCTGCGCAATAAGACTCCTGTTACGATTCACTTTCTTATTTTTCCTCGCTGGACCTGTGCATTAACAATGAGCAGAACAAATACAAATAACTAAATAATTAAAAACCTCATCAATTACTGGTGGCATTCTGTTTATCCCCAGATCCTTACCTGGCATACTCCTCTCTGATGATCTTCAGGACTCGTCTGATCATGTTACCTACTGTGGTCTCTGAGGGCTGAGCAGCAGCCATTCTCCTTCCCTCTTTCCGGATAATTTCCATCAGATCACCTGAAACAAAAAGCGTTTTAAGCCAAAAGAAGACATCCATCCTGTAAACGCCAAAAGTAGGCGACAGTGAACTAACTCAGTGAAGTAACTTAGTTAAACTTGACAAGCGATGCGCCTAGTGATTAGATGATTAGTCTGTAAATCCACCCATCTAAACATGACAGGAGAAAGATATAACCTCATACTGCACTTTTTGACAGCAGTTCCAGCAGATTCGACAAGTGGCTATTATTATTAGCCACTACATTATTATATACGAGTACCCGACAGCTTCTATTCCAGGCATGTACCCTGCTATAACTGTTTACTTGAGCTGTAAATTTAGAGACACGGTGGCCTGTATCACCTGCGCTGCTCCACCGTGCCTGGGCTGTGATCCTCCGGAGCAGAGCTGTCGTTTCTCGGGCTGTCTCCGCCGAGCCCCGCAGCGGTCCGGTCCCGCTCCCTCCACGCTTCAGGTCTGACAGAAACGCCTCAACCCTCTCCGTCAGGTCAGTTTCTTTATCTGAGCCCGGCATCGTTGCTGTAAAACGACTTGCTGTGCGTGTGGGGGGGGGAAAAAAAGAAAAACAAAAGCTGTTGAGCGTTTCTACCCGTTTTCTACCATGCAATTGTTTTGACCGGGAAGTACTTCGGGAGTATTTCCGGGTTGTCCTGACTGCGCTTCATTTGATTGGTGGGGCCGTATTACCACATATTGCATCAATTTTTACGGTATCAAATCGGTTACGGAGCGTCTTTTGTGCACTTTAAACCACAGTTAAAACGGCATATGGTGTAGTTTCATTTGTTTCTATGGTTCATTGTTAAAAATGCGCGACCGCAGCATTCAAAATTAGGGCCGACGTACTGCCAAATTGGCCTAGAAACCTTACGTTTCACTTTGAGTGCATACCAGCTCGCACATCCGTACAATATACGATGATATCAAGAACAGATACATAAAAAAAAAGCTTTAGAAAAAAAAAGGCATTATTTTTTTTACTTTCTATGACACTGGACAACGGTTTACCCTCGGGACCCTTGTTACCATGGTAACCGTAACCAACGGCACCAACTGACAAGAAGTACTTTGTGGTTTGATGATGTAAATAATAATGTTAATATTACTCTCGATGAGACAATACAGTGGACTATCGATGTTGGCGGACGTCTATGCTCTCCAACTTGTTTTTTCATTTGTGAAAAACGGACGTGTTACCTGAGCTCTTGCGTCCTTTACTTGCCATGTGATTCGCAGGTCAGTGGTGCGAGAAGGCGGTCGTGGGTGGTCACGCAGCTGTCCGAGTATGTCAGCTTCACTTTCAACAACCAGGCTACATGTTGTACTGTAGTTTAGACGTCAAATAAGCCTCCAGAGACAGTGAGCGTCATCCATTAGATCTCTTTTAGCTAGTGAACTGAGAATTTAAAAGGACAAACTTTTTTTTATCTAATTTGTTATTGTACCTTTTTTTTTTCCCCCAGCCTTGGGATGTTTGCAAATTTGCACATCCTGTTCCCTAATCTCTAAAATCTGAGTCAAAGTCAATAAAGACAGGACAGAAGGGAAATCATTCATAAAATCATTAACTAAAAAAGGTATGTACATGAACTCTGTGTATTATCCCGCTGGTCACTGCTCTATTCCCTTTAAGACTAGCTTAGAACATGTTATTTATGGACCTATACAACTAGTTTTGTCTACACAAAGGCTAGTGTAAATCCATCCAATGTTTTATTGAATAAAAGCCCAACACAAATTTACAAAATTCATCAGTCAACATAAAAATCATTGATTGCGCAGAATGCGCATGTTCATTGTTAAAAATGTTCCCATGACAGATGCCCTAATTAATTCCCGTCAAACAATATGAACATTTGCAACCACCCACATTCTCATGTAACCAAAGCCTCAGAAGCCGTTTTTAGGAAAAGAAACACGCTGGATGGATCTGTAAGTACTGTAAGTGGGAACTTGTATTCTGAAAGTTTCAAAACTTCAAAACAGTTGCCAGTGTGTAAAGAAAAGGGGCTTATGACTAAAACATACATTACATTTCCCTTCACAACCTCCATCCATTGCACTCTGGCAAGAGAAACTTGTATAAATATCTAAACTGTATTATACAGAACTGGGTTAATTACTGACAGCCATTCATATATGATACTGCAAATTATTTCTTTAAGGATATGGTTTTTGGTATCTGGCTATTTTGACTGGTGACAAATTAATGTTCATGTGTTCAAAAAAAACAAAACAAAAAAACAAAACAAAAAAAAAAAAAAAAAAAAACAAGAATAGAACGTGCAAGAGCTCATAGAAGTGACCTAATTTATAACTAAGAGAATATTACTCTGACAATTCACAACCACCCCCCCCCCAAAAAATATACCTGTAAAGCAACTAAGTAGCATTTACAATATGAAAACAAACTAATGACACAATTAAATTTAGCTACCAAACATGTATGCAAATTAAGTGACATAACACAGAAGTTCAGTGGTTGCCAATTTTCTCAAAGTAACAACAAACCACCTTTTTGAATAGCCTTCACTTGATAAAAGGGCACCAAGGATGTAGATTGCTTGGCATGGCAAAGAATGTGTACATCAACAAAAGGGCAAAAAGACATTCTCTCATGGCACATCCATTCAAACTGAGCTCAAAATCAAACGTCGTTCAACTGATTGAGGGAACAAGTTCTTATTCAGTAGGCTGCAACATTCAAAACAGTGCAGACAGAAACGTCAAGTACCATGGAGATGCAGCAGTGATACACACCTCACACAGTGCATTTCTCCCTACAGCGCTTTTCATGTTTCAAACCACTAAATAAGCAGGTGGATCATTTTTTTTTTTTTTCTTTTTTTTTTTTCAGAGGACAATCTTGGTACTTGCTCTCACAGTCATCAAAACTAGAATTTGAGCCCCACAACCCCACTTGCTGTTGTTTGCTGAAGCTAGTCCAAGGAGGGTGGATGCTGGGATGTGTTGGCTGACCGGAAAGCAGCTTCCCCCAAATGAAAGGAGCCAGGGGGCCGCTCTACTCGATCAGTTTCTTTGCCTTGAAAAAGCGCCGCAAGTAGAAGACCTGCCATGTGGCCAGCCCAATGAGACAGCACATGGAGAATATGCTGAAGTACAGCACGCGTGTGTTGGTGGACTCTGAAGAGGAGAGAAAAAAGGAGTTGCCATGTTATTAGTCGATATGAAGCCTCTTGCCATAAAGGCTTCAAAGGACTGAGATTTCAGCAGTCAAGTTTACTGAAGCCACACTGGCTCTAATAAACTTGGGTACGCCGTGTATGTAGACTGTACCATGATAAAACCTACTGAATCTCATGCTACAAATGCAAATGATACAAAAGTGCAAGAATCAGACGTCATCAGGGCACATAATTTGTCTGTGCTGCTAATGAAGCTAAGCTTAAGATCACACTGTTACAAAAGTGTGATTTATGTGTACAGAAAATATATCCAAAGAGGAGGAGGAGGAAGAGAATATGGATCCAGTTGCCAATTTTGCAAAGAAAGCTTGAGGTTAGTATTTTTAGCTACAGAAACATACATGCGTCGTTGATCAATGTGTCAGTTCATGTTGAATTCCAATTAGTTCTTAAGTAGATGTAAGTTGTGGCAACATAAGCAGCGGAAATTATGGTCAACCTTAATTTCTGACATTGTCAGAATTTTCTTTGGTTGCAAGAGCGAGACAATGGCCGTCTAAACTCCCTCATTGTGTAGGACCACTGTTCTTTAGCCATGACCAATGGTCGCTATGTTTTGTCATCTTTCAAAACTTTTTTATCTCAACAGACTAATAGTTTGTTGTTCTTACCATTGGTGTCCCGCATTTCCTCCTCCCTCTTCTTCATATAAGCAAAGTCATTAACAATGGACTCCGATAGGTCTTCCAGTCGTCTCAGTTCAACCTCCAGAGGCTTCAGCTTCTCCACCTTGGCAATCTAGAGGGGCAAAACAGAGACTATTGAAAACCACGAAACACAATGGTGACAGTGATGAGATACTCATTTAGTTGTGCTATTACACATTTTGTCCAGTAGGTGTCACCCTTAGAATATCTGTAAATATACGCCCAGTTTTCCAGCTACAGATTAAGTCTAGTACGAGACTGAAGGAAAAACTGAATGAAGATTTCCATTGAAAACATTTTTTGTCCAGGACTAGGCTTAATCCATTTCTCGCTGTGAGGTTTAAACAATTCTTGTGTCCATTTAGTGGCATTAGCTATTTTATGCAATTATGTTTTCAAAACATAAAATACACACTCACAAATGTCCAGTTCAATTAAAGTGGTTTAAAAGGCGTGAAATTCTCAAGTGTGACCATGTTTTTGACTGAGAACAAAACGAGCCAATCACAAGATTACATAATTGATGTGTGACATGTTCAAACTAAAAAGCTAAAAAAAAATAAAATAAAAAAAGTTATCTGATGATTACAGCGAACTTCTTCCGTATAGAGGTGGACAGTTAATCTACGTGTTGTGTTAGTGGTTGTGTAGTGTGTTACTTGGCGTTATTTGGCTGATTTGCAGTAGACCTGTGAATCTTCACTGGCCTCAAGTTTCATCCACAACAATTCCTTTATGCATCTTAATGGATCAGATCCTCTATTTTCTATATTAGTGCACATGGCTGATTCTTCTTGCTACTTTATCTGAAGTCCCTTTAATTTTCTGAAGTGCTTTAAGAAGAAAAGAAAAAAAATCAGACTACAACAGTCTATAATGTAAACAGCTCAGTAAACATTACAAAAATAAAACAAATACAAGTATTTACAAGAGGAGATGAGATCACTGAAAAATTTCCACATCTCTAATTTGCACTAAACCTGGATAATCTATAATGACTTTTTGTTTTCTTCGACCTGTTCCATAGAAAACTACAGCCTCATAATTTGAATTAGCAGCACACATGGACATTAAGTGTACAGTAAAATATTTCCTTTTCAGGGTGATATCAAATGTATGGAGACCAAACAAAGGCTGATAACCTGCCAAGTTCGCAGACGAAGACACAGACACACAGGGATGTTTGCCAGGATACTTACAAAGTACACCAGCGGCTTAACTGTAAAATATGATCAAAGAAACACACCCTTCTTCTACGTAGGTGAATACATGTGTAATTTCAGCTCCGCCCACCTTCCCACAGACAGGCTTGCCTACTTGAGCTCTCCCTGTTCAGCCACCTACACACACACACTCAGTGAAATAGATCGTCATTTTGTGCGCCATGTGTGGGAAGGAGGGCGATTCTCAGCTCACAAGGCTTTATCGCGTCTGTATTTATTATTAACAAGTGTTCCCCGAGGCAGCGACAGCACCAAACACTTATCCATTCTGAGAAGGAGTGCTAAGTAATGCGGGTCAGGATGCACAACATCAAGTCCTTATATGGAAAGCACTGAATGAGACAGAAGACAAAGAGCCTCCTCTGCTTATTTCACTTTTTTCTGTACATGTTTTATTGTTTTTAGAATTAACCCTTTGTGGTATATGCAGACAAAGGTAGCATTTTTGTAGCTATCAGAAACAACTGTTTACTATGGCATAAATGTAAATAATCTTCTATATAAGCTTCACTTTAACGGTAGTTATTTTGATGTTATGCAACAGTTTGATGGAGAGTTTATGTATCTCTTACGTCTGCACTTATTTCTAAGATTGTTTGATAAAAGACCAACATCCTGTCTCATGTTGTTTTTTTTGAGTCCAACGTCAACTCATCAAAAAACTTCAAGGCAGGTTTCCATCCAAATTTAACACAACTGAATTTTCAAAAAAAATCAACAATAAATGCTAATTTATGCAGGTCTCTGTGCACTATGCAAAACATTAAGAGTTTGTTCTTCATTGTCATCGTGGTTTAAATGTTTACCAGTTAGATGTAGTATTTCATACAATAACAGAGTACTTCAGTTGTTGATTGAGGAGCTGATGGATGTAAGAGGTATTTTGACAAAAATCTGAAGCTGGTTGACAGCTTTCGATCCCTGGACTAAACTGCTGGACTGGATCATACAATGTTTCAAACTCTTCCACAGTTTATCAAAGCCTTTGTCTAACACCTGTTTCTACAGCTCCTCATGCATAGTGGTATTATTTTGTTGCCATCAGGATTTTCCATACCATAAGAAGGCAGCACCCAAGCCAAAAAGTAACATCAGCTTTTTGAATGCTGTTTGTTATTTTATCTGCTGAAGCTTTTCCAATATGGTGATAATGGTCAAAACGTGGGTGAAATTATCCATAAACTTAATAAAAATGCTGGAATCCAGACAGGACTTAAACTATCTTAGCCACCTTCATGAGAGAAACCCTGGCTGTTTCCAACTAATATGGCTTTTATGTTTATTTCTTGTATTAAAATCAGTGAAAGTTGCAGTCTTATTGGTTTGCACATGCAATTACTCACTAAATCCATTTCCACTGCACTTCCCAAATTTAGTTAGACTGCATCTTTTTCACCTCTTTCAAACGTAAAAACTTAGGTGGAAACACTCCTACAGTTTAGATTTCATTTAGGACATACAGGTGCTGTTTAGCCCTTCCATTTTGTTCAAGAAGGCAGCAATTAACTAAAATAAACTTTCTGGACAAAATACTGTATGTATGAATTAGAAGTGTTGCTAGAACAAAACCCTACATCTACTCCTTATCTACAAGCTACAGATTTATCATATACAGAATCTGCATCAAATCAGGCAAAAGGCACAGACGTAGACACCCACCTCTTCATAGTTTTTGGCCTCAACGCCGTGCTTCATGTCCAGATTGACCAGCTGGTCAGGCACTCTCCCAGTTCCTAATTAATGACAACAAAGACTTTAGTGAGAAATTAACTTTTTCACATGTATAAATATCTGCCTGCCCACAAAATCTAATCATGCCAAGCAAAGACAGCACTCTGAACACCTGTACATCTTTTAAGATGACAAATCTAGAACAAAAACATGGAATTATCCACTTTATTTGAAATATAATTGGTCAGGGTTTTTAACAGTGACAGTATAATTTTGTACAGTAAGTCTAACAGTGAAGGACATCAAGGACTTAATGTTAATCTGTCTTTGGTGAATGCACCTTGAAGCAAATGATCATTTTCTGTCTATAAGTTATCTGAGTGATGCTAAACACACTTACCCATTGGTGATTTGCTCTCAAAGCACACCTCAAACATGTCATAATCCTCTGTGGTGAATGCAAACTTTCCTTTTGTTGCATCTTCCTTGGAGTAGAGAGTGTGGCTAGAGGAATCTGTGATCTGCAAAGTTCAATAAAACAAAGTACATTAGAATTTGTATTGCAGAAACATTACAATCTGAAGATTAGCCATTTAAAATAAACACTTCTAATAAACTGGTCATTTTAACTAATACCAAGCATACATATTATTTGGTTCTAGCTTCGGAAATGTGAGGGTTTGCCACCATTTTTTTTTTTATCTCTTTAGAAAGTTAAGTCTGTGGGTTATGGATGTATAGGGTACATACAGTCAGTGTCAGTGTCGTTAATTAATAATTGATGATTAGTGCAGTCTTAATTGCACGCCATAAATAAATAACATTCGCAAAACAATTGAACTGCAGACAACTTGGCTATTGAATAAAGTTTGGACACAAAAAAATACTGAGCTCTGATGCATTATATCTATATATAAGTGGTATTTATCTTCAATGTTATGTTATGCATTATATAGTATATATTCTAATTGCATCTCATTTTTAAGTTGTAAAGTGGGTTTTATCTTCATTTCACATCTCATGTTTCATTAATTACGGCATTTTATCCCTTACCCCCCTTATTTTATGTTAATTATAAGTGTATTTCACGTGGAGCATTTGGTGCATGTAATTTCTTGTCTGTAAAAACACTTTGAGCTGCATGTCTTGTCACGATCTTCTACGATAGATGCTATACATTAAGTGTATTCTTATTATCTAACCAGCAAGGTGTTGCAGATGGTGTTTATCTGACAGCTGTTTAAACATTAGCCAGCTTTAGAAACCTCCATTCGCATATTTGTTTCCTGGAGATCTGACGGGCTAATAATAGTGCTAAAACGGCACGCTGGGCAGGATGCAGAGAGGGATGGTTTAAGAATGCATTATGTTCAATAGAACGCTGTTAACGGTCTGTGGTAAGTTGCTAATATGCTAATGTTGCTAGCTTGTAGCTGCCAGCTGAATGGTCGGTAAGACTGACGTGTAACAGCAGCAGAGCCGAGCCGAGCCGATGACACTGACGAACTGTTTTAACACAAACAACACGCGATATCAGTAAAGTGAGGGCGCACAGGCGATTATATAGCAAGGAACTGTAGTTAGAATTTTCACCATAATGCAAAGTAACATGTTTTGGACGATTAAATTAGTGTGCACCGGCCATATGAGCACTGACGTTAGCTAGCTAACACTAATTAGCTACTAGCATTAAAACCAGGAAGAATGGTTTTCGGCCTAACTGAGCTGCAATGTTATCAACAGCTGTCACTAATGAAACATTTTCACTAGGAGCTTAGACTGACTACAACGAAATGTTACTTTCAAGTGTAACCGCACGCTTCTCCGCCAAAGACCAAGAGTTTAAATGTATTTCGGCCTCAGTGCGGTAACGTTAGCCGTGGGTCTTGCGCTCACCTTCAGATTAGTTTTGGTGTTCGCCTGTTCGCTTATTTCATACTCCCCCGTGACCAGGACGTCTTTGTGGATCTCCTCCCGTAAACACTTCCTTGAGTTGACTGGTAAAAAGAAAGAAATTGAAAATACCGATTCTATCAGAACCGGTAAAAGCAGTAGCGCAGCGAGTCGAGCCATGGCTACTCTCAACCAACCGACCAACCAGCCCGTGCCAGCCAACCAGCTTAACACCGAGATCCTGCTCACTCTGCCGGCCTGACGGTGCGACTCAGCGCCTCCGCCGGCGTGGAGGAGGAACTGCCGCTTCAGAGGGGCGACTGTGAGATCCACTCGTGTGTGACATGTGGGCCTAACAACAGAAACAGTACAGAGAAAAGACCCTCTCCAGTACGAAGTAGAATATGTTAAACATGTCCGCCCTTAAGATGGTAAAATGTCTTAAAATGTATCCCTTAAACGTGGGAAAAAAAAGCATTTCACGTTTAAATAAGATTTCCAGTTTTTCCAATATGTTTCACATTTTATGGTGTCATGTTTCAGAAAACAAATCAGTCGTTCCCTGATTTGTCTTTTTTAATCCTTTTAATCCTTTTTTGCTCCGTGCTAGTCGTATCAGTAATAAGTATCTGTTCTGGTTTTTTTTCAGCCCAGGTGGCACATTTCCTAAGTAAACAACTCTGAAACTAAAATCCACCTCTAAACCAGTTATTGATCTGATCTCTCTACCCACATCTACCCAGAACCAAAGAATTTTAGGGCACTCCCAAAAAATGTGAAACTGACCAGCAGGCATGTTACCACACATCCTCCACCACTAACCAGGCACAGGTTTATCACTCTCTGTTACTGTTTCATTTTAATCTAAGTTATAAATAATCTTAGATTGTTTTTCCATGTAAATTCCCTCCACAAACCAGAGCTAGAAGACGTGCCTCACATGTGTTTAACCAGTCATCTTCGGTCAACCTTATGTTTGCTTCTGTCTCCCATCTAGATGTAACATACAAATTATGTTTCTAAATGACTTTATTTCTTGAAACGAATCACTCTCATCTTGGGCGGCGTTAAGAGCAGGACCCAGCGACGGTGCCTTTGCAAAAATAGCGTTGTCTTGACAAGTTGTTTTGACAAGTTGTTTTGGTTGAATATGCGCACACGAGGAAGCGCACCGTGGAATTAAAATGACTAAATCCCCACAAAAGAAAACGCCACGTAAAAAGACCTGTCTTTGTCAAAACGTTGCCATTTTTCAGTGTGTAGTTGTAGCTCAGAGGTTGTTATTGATTGATTTTTCCTTTAATGCGTTTTAACAGAAATCATGCAGCTCCTATGAGGTGACCATGGCAGCCGCATGGTTTCTGGAGGCCTCCTACCGGGACAACATAATGCGAGTTCAAGTAAAAACACATTAGTCTGATGAGCAGGGAATTTTACTGGCAACACTGTGTCTGTTTCGCAGAATGAACATAAAACAAGCTAGAAAGGATCTTTTTACAACAAAATCAATTGATGAATATCTTTGGGAGGTCACCAGACAGGAAGCCAGATGACTGAGTTCAAAGCTGGTCGTCTTGTTTTTCGTTTTCATGTCCTCACTCCCTGGTAGGGATGAGTATTGTGAGTTAATCCTTATTCTCTAGCTGAATGAGCCATTATTTATATCCTTATATTTAAATATAGATTTACATAGTTTAATTTTGCCTTTTAATGGCTCAAAATGAATCGTTCACAATACAATTAGTGATATTTTTTATGAATTTCCACCATAGATTACCGAACCTAATTGCATAATAATTGATTCCGTGTGTGATTGGTAACTCCAGATTATAAAACAGACGTATCACTTTCGGCGTTAGCTGCATGGGGTATTTTCAAAATCCCAAAAGCTATTATTTTTCTGTCAGGAGCTCAGGGATTACCCAATTACATACGACAGAGCTGTCCAGTTTCCAGGGAAACATCCTTGTTACTGATCCCATGAGACGAGGACATGATGCTGAGGGGAGTCTGGCACTAACCGAACAGTAATTATTGGAGAGAAATCCCTCCAGTACTGTGGCTTAGTGCGTCAAATAACCTCTAAGAATAGCATGTCATATACCCCTCTGTGCAATGGAGCTTTTAGGCTGGAAAATTCACAGACTTTACATTCATATTCCTCTGAGAATAGACTTTATCACACGTTTAACTACACTAAAACCGTATCTCTGTCAAACCCTTCTATGTTGCTAGCTGACATTCAGTCTCATATTCAGGCCCATATTAGTTGCAGACTGAATATTTCTCACGGGCGTGAAGCAGTCTGTAAACGTCTCAGAATACAGCTCCAATAATCCTGATTGCCAAACTATCTATGAACTGACTAACCTCTTATCGCTTCTGGGCACTGTTTCAGCATTTTATGTCACTATGAAAGCCCTCCTGAGTGGAATACTTCCTTAACTGATCATGCCAGCTGACGCAAGTGTCTACACACCCTTCAACTCGCTATCATTTCTCGAGTTGCATGATCTCACTTCAGATATAAACAATGCAACGATAAGGGCTGAGAATGTAGACAGAGTTCCAGATGTGTCACGCCACGGAAACTTACATCGAATATCTGCATTGTGTCAGATTAATTCACTGTGTTGACACTGAACACATGAAAGAAACATGGCAGGAATCAATGCAACATTGGGTCTCAAGATTCTGTAATTTGCTTGAGTAAATGCAGGGTTTTCCCTACGTTTTCAGAGGGTTTATTGTCACCTGTTATGTTCATCTGTCCTTAATCTGTTGTATTTTCTCGATTAATCATTTTTATTTTATTTTATTTGGTGTGTAAAATGTGTGAAAATGGTGAAAAATATTTACTTTTACTTTCACCAAGTAGCTCAAAATGGCACCCTCAAATGTCAGTGTAATGTCACAGAGAAGGAGAGAAATGAGAAAATATTCAAATGTAAGAAGCTGGAATCAGAGAATTTAGACTTTCTCTTTTTGACTCAAGCCGATTAGTCATTTATCAAAAAAACTTTAGATTCATTTAATAGTTGACATCTAATCCATTAATCACTGCAGCTCTAGTTTGGAGTTTCTCCTGCAAGAAAATGTTGCTTTTCAATAAAGAATGTATTATTTCACATCATATTGGATGACTATTATTGACATGTTTCCGTATAAAACCTAGGAAAGATGATACGCAAACAACATCCAAAAAGTTTAAAAACAAAACTTGTTAAAGATGTCCAATCTGATCTGAAAAAGTCTGTGAGTTTTGATGCTCTCCTCATTGATTTTACATTCATTTGGTTTAGGTGGTGCCCAAAATAGCTTGGGTTGTAGCACTCAAGCCATTTTGCCTATCTAATGCCTTATATAATGCCGTATAATGTGTACTTTACTATTATTGTACGTACACTAATGAATGAAAAATTGTATAACTTTGTCAGGGAGAGGACACAGAAGTAGTCATGGTTTCTGGAAGCTTTCATATCCTCTTCAAGAACACAAAGATCAAGGGTTGGATTTCTGCAGATATGGAGCTAAACTGAGCTCTTGTTGTCATGGCATGGAGGCGAATTCATCTGTTTCATCATCACTTAGCTCACAATTACACCCAGACAAGGTCTTCTGTCTCTGCGTCTCCCTCCCTGCTATTCTACCTCATGCACCCATTCTTTTCTCCTTTCCTCCTCCTCCTCTCTGTGCCTTGCTCTTACTTCTTCCTCCTCTCTTTCTATCAGACGTACGCTGCCTGGATCCTCCCCTGGGTTGAAGCACCGACGCAGGTTGGCGTCATAGTGGTCTAATTTTACTGTTGTTGATGCTGATGTTAAAAGAAGCAATAGGCACCTGCTATTTCTGCTTCTGCCCCATCTCCCTGGGGCCGGCAAAGAGGTATCAATAGACAGAGTTATTAGACGATGCATGGTCGCACATTTGAGGTTTTATTGGGGAAAAAGGAGCCTCTGCTCAAGTGTAAAGGAAAACGGAGAGCTACTTAGGATTCAGCTGTTATGCAACAGCACGGTGCTGACAAAACAAGAGGCTTCGACAGAGAATAAATTTGAGCATTTTCATGGTGCAACACAAAAAATTATCCAAGGAAGAGTGATTCACGTCTTTTTATTGTATTAATAATGTCATTTTTGATTTTGCGTCAAGTTGTGGTTTGGAAGAGCAGACCTGTCCCTGCAAAAAGCAGAGTATCAACTGCTGAGTTCTTAGTTGCACAAAAGGGTGTGTCCACATTGGACGTGCACAAGCGTCAGTAACTTATTGTGTAGTCTTCCACTCAACATGTCCCTCACGCACGCCCACGACGCATTTCCTGTGTAAAGCCATTAAGCAATCTGCCTTCCGATTAGTCTTTGCATGGCGAAATATTGATTAAAGATGAAATAAGCAAATGAGTTGAAAAGAATGACACAGACGGCAAGGGTGGGAAATAACTGATTACAAAATGGGCAACATATATTGTGTTGCACAAGTGGCACGATTTTTTAGCCACCAAGTGTTGAAAAATGCTGAGCACCGAAATAATGAAAACACCAGACTTTCAGATATGATGACGATGAATGAGTTGCAATTTCAGTCAATTACAGCCCAGTATCACAAATCAGCTGGTTTTACAATCTGTACAACATACAGCTTTATGTACAACTGCAAGTTACTGTCTTCACGTTTATAAGTGATCCCTCAGAGCAAGATTGTTTTCTTGCAGTAGAGTGATAGATAACAGGGCGATAATGAACATGTATAGGCTCAACTAGGCGTTGCACTTAAAGCAAACTTTTTTTTAAAAGACGTAAGCACAAAGAAAGCAGAGGTAAGATAAACCCTTTATTAAGGTTTACACAAAACATAACTTGCTGCTGTCACAGCCATCCTTAAAAAAATAACTACATTCATATGAATATGAATCAGCATTTGCACTCAAGACATTGTGATGTGTAGATATTATTCTAGGCCCTGTTGTCCTTTGACAGTCGGTGGATTTACACAGTCTGTTGGAAAAGAGCAGCTGTATTAAACACACTCTGCAGACAGACTCTCTCCACCTCCTGTCCAGCTGTCTGCATGCCCCGTCTGTATGCCATGTGCATAAGGAATGTCTGCCCCAGTGAATTATTTCTGACGACTCTTGCCTTATCTTAAACCGCGTTTTTTTTTTGTACGTCGGAGGTGTCCGTTTCGTAATTTCAGACCCTCTGACAGAACAGAATCAATTAAACCGACGCAGATCGTGGTTTAAGTGTTGCTTTCGGATCCTGTTGCATAACCCAACGCGAGACTCGGTATTCTTGCAATGCAGCACATTTGAGCAACGGCTTCACGCCGACTCGCAAGGCGACGGTTCGTGCTTTTTTTTGTTGTTTTTTTTTTTAAATCGCTTTCCCACAAACATACGGAAATGTAACGTAATGTTCCCAAAGAGGAATCTATATGACAAATACGTTTTAGTGGAAAAAAAAAAAAAAAAAAGGTGCGTAACCGCGCCGACGGCCCGACTGTTTTCTGCAACGAAACGACGGCTCCTACAAGACGGCGACAGCGAGCGCTCTTGTGAACTTCTATATTTGGGCACGGAAGTACGACGTCATCGCGCTGGGCTTGCAAATTAAAAAATGGAAAGAACGCACTGACGTTAGAGCCCTGACGTATAGTTAACCTTGGCAACAGACGGAACAATAAATAGAGCCAGTCGAGGAGCAGGAAAAACACCGCTATCCCTAATTTTAGACTCTATTTCAATTAAATCTGAATGCGTTTTCATCCGACGGCTCGCTATGCACCTACGGCGATAATTTATGTGGAAAAAGTGCGTGCATATACCGAGAGCGGAGCCACACATTGAGCCCACACGAATGACTGAATTGAAATATCACTATCTTTTATTTACATATCTTGCAAACAACATTCATCTTTTTTTACGCTCTTTGTAAAAAAATAAATGGAAATTTCATAAATTAAAACCACTTATATGTTTTCACAGAAAACTTCGTGTAAGATAGACCACTCAGACCATGGTTAAGACAAAGCACATCAGTTTTTAAGTTTCATAAACGGTTCACAATTACTCTCACATTCCATCAACCAGAAAACAAACTGGATCAATAATAACTATTGCTCTGAACACACATCAATACTACAACAACTTTTCTTATCTAGCACCATAAAATTATATAGAACTAAAACGACTAGGTGGTATTAGTTGAAACATGCTATAACTTGCTACATTGGTGTAATAGGCAAGTATAGATAATGGCAAATAAAAATAATTTGCTAACTGATATAAGTCCAATCCATAGCCCTGTGATCTGCACATCTCTCTCATCAAGAAAGCGTGCTTGGTAGGAAGTGTTATTGTTTTTGGAAGAGTCTTTAAAGGGCCAGCAGGGTTGGTGAGCTAAGGGAGTCAGAGGATTGGTCGTTGCTGTTGCTTCCTCTCCTGTGGGCGATGCCACAAGTGAAGGTCTCTGCCTCTGGGAAGGTAAACACAAATGAAGAAGTGTAGGTGGTGCCGGCTGGGGTGCAGGTCACTACAGGTGTGCACAGCGGCTCAAAGTCAGCGGTGTTAGTGGAGGCGTGAAGGGGCTCCCAGTCCTGATTTGTGTAGAGGGAGCTGGACAGGTCGACCTCCGGCACTGACCGCGCTGTCTCCATCTCTGTCTTCGCCAGCAGATCCAGAGACTCCTCCAGGACGGAGGCGTCCAGGTCTGTCATCTTGACCGTGCTGCTGGAGATGGTGGCGGTGGAGTGGACGGCACTGCTGCTGGAGAAGATAGAGTTGGAGGTGGAGGTGAAGGTCGGCTGGCTGGAAGTGATAGCGCAAGCCTCTGCGACGGTGGTTTGCAGCTGAGGGGACACCTCTGTGGAGAGGCAGGGGTGGGCCGGAGAAATGGTGGCCACGGGGAAGTCCATGTCCAGCTCTGTGGGGATTTTGCAGATGGGCTGGTGGGCGGCCAGGATAAACTCCAGCCTCTCCTTCTCCTTCAAAAGGTTGGCAATATCATTCTGCAAACTAGACTTCTCATCTTCCAGCTGATCAGTTTCCTGCAATCGAGAAAGAAGAGAGAAAGTGGCATTAGGTTGGATGCTGGCTAACCGCTACTAGCTGCTAAATGCATTTTGATGAATGATGATAAATCTGTGGGATACTTACAGCTTGGAGAGTGTCGGTAAGCTCTCGTCTCCTGTTGCGGCATTTTGCTGCTGCCTGCTTGTTTCTCTCTCTGCGAATACGTCTCTTCTCTTCCTCTTCAGGTGTGACCTGCAGAAAATAAGAGAAAAGTTAAACCTCCAGCTCTGGGATAACTTAAAGAACTTAACGTCTGTCATATAATACTTGGTATAGTATATGATCATATGATAAGTACCTGTTCGACTCTGCCTCTTTTGGTAGAGCTGTGAGCCTTGGATGCTGCAGACCTCATGGATGGTCTTGTGTAGGCTGGGCTGGGGCTGGAGCTGTAAGGGTGAGCTCTGTGAGAGGGAGCAACTGAGGAGATCAGAGGCTGGACCATCCACTGCAGATCCGGGCTTGTTGAGATGGCTGTGACAGTGGGGATGAAGGAGGCACTTGATGCTGTCAGGTCAGTGAAATCCTGGAGGAAATGAAGCAAAAGGATCATCAGTTACATTTGAGGAGAGGGGCGAAGCACTGCCGGGCGCCTAAGAATGAAGACGGTCTATAAAAAGCCGGATGGTTTAAAAATATCCATATGATGTCAACTATGACGCTACAGCCTCTCTATGGAGTTTCCAGGTGGATGAGTGGAGATTGCCTTGCACTGTGTGAGTGCAGGTCAATAGACTATTTCAAGCACAACCAAAGACTGCTTGTCTGACTTATATTTATCAACCTATATTCAAACTGTGAACTCATTTTTGAAGAGCTTTGTCAATCCAAATTCTTTTCACACTTTCACACAAGCATGGAAATGTAAGAACAGTTTAATAATCACAGACTGCACATACCTGAGACTGGGGAGAGCCCATGCTGGAGTAAGATCCTGCCGGTGAGGGATAATATCCCGGATTGTCAGCAGACGGTGAAGCTGTGCTGCAGCGAGAAGAAGAATCGCACTCCGTGTTGAAAGCGGTGAACATCATCGTTTTCAAAAGAAAGTAAGAAGATCCAGGCAAACTCTACTGGGGGGTGGGGGATGTAAACTTCTGATGAGGAAATCCCTTTAGTAGGTTTGTGAGAAACTCTAAAGTGTCGCTCCCGATCTCTCTTTCTTTTCTTTTTTTTTTTTTGCTCTCGTCCTTGTTCAGCTACTGAAAGTTTGACTGCCAACTCTGGCTGCTCGGAGCCTTTTTATAGCCTGAGCCCGGACCAGACGAATGACGTGTGCAAAGGGGAGCGCTGTTACCCGACACCGAGAGGAGGAAAAACACCAAAACACGGACATAACAACGCAACGACAACGCGACTATCGCCTGCACGCTGCTTAAAACACACCGAGGGGCAACTGTACAACACGGATTCGCGCCGTCGAAAGCTTAAAAGTAACGTTTAGACGCGTTTTTCAACTCACCCTCAACAAAATGGAATATTCCAGAAACGGGATCCCCACTACGTAATTGTCCATATATGGAGCATCCTGTAAAGGGGCGGACCTTGATGGGAAATACACCATCCGAGATTGGCGGACAGTGACCTGACGTAAGACAACAAACACAGAGGCTGTTGTGAAAACTAAAAAACTAGGATAATGGTCAGCAGGAGGAGGCTGCATCTTACACAACAGAGGACATCAAACATAAACGTGAACGTGCAGATATTTCTGTTCTGAACTATTTGTATCAAGCAAACTCACCTAAAACAAACCCTTGGTGTATTACACTTAGAGTATGTACGATTCTTAGAGAATTAATTCATTGTATTGCTCACTAATTGAGCTTCACTTATGAACTCTGATCATTAATGAAATAAAGCCTTTTGTGGGATTTTTTTTTTTTTTTTTTTGGGTGATGGTTGACCTTCCTATTCCGTACTTTGTAGCAGTAACTTTAACATTTAGGCTACTTCACCTGAAATGATAGCTTAAAATTGAAGTTGTAAGGAACTTTTGTTTTTTATTTATTAATTTTTTTATTGACACGGGGCAAAAGAATAGCCTACAGCTCATTTCTCTGAATCCCAACACAGTTCTATATAAACATATGCCATGAAACCTGTAATTTCATGTCACAGCAGACGCAGGTATGCGTACACCCTCGGGCAACGCTTGTACCTTTTGGAGGGGTGTGTCTAGTTGCAGAGTGAGAAGATAACTGGTTTGATGTGTGTACTTTTCCAGGACAGCAGTCTGCTGTTCACAGGGGTGTCACAGCAAGTTCATAAAGGTCTTCCCCCTGTGATTGTGGTAGAGGGAATCCTCGGGTCTAGCCCTTAGTGATCTGCTTATCAAGCTCCAGGAATCCTTTACGAATGCAGGTTTGACAGTGAACAAGCCTTCATATTATATTGCTCTGGCAATATTGAACTTTTAGTTACTTCAGTGCTTTACAACGTCATTCCCGTGAAAACCCTCATCAAGCTTATCAAACACTGTCTTTTGAATCGACCGGTTTAAATTTAGTGTCAGCAAACTGGTACAATTCAATTCAGTTCAATTTTATTTACACAGCCCAATATCACAAATCAAGATTTGCCTCAAAGGGCTTTACAGTCCGTACAAGGTACAACACCCTCTGTCCTTAGACCTTTAGACAATGCTTTATTGATTTAGTGTTTAGCCTATATTAGATACTTATATTATATTGAGGTAGATAAATAAGGTCAAACACTAGTCACACACTGTCATCTATGCATTAATAGTTTTTTTTTCCATCTTTAATCATTCTACTTTAAGCAGGCTGAAGCCTAAACAGAATAAGCACATTTCTAGTCGCTGTACAGGCTACGCTGCCGTTGAAATGTCATAAAGGTAATAAAAACGTCGATAATGCTGTCATTGTGTCCATTTCTTATTGTGTCAAACTGCATCTATTTAGGTTAAAAGACTTGTGTTTTGTTTCCCGCGCTGCTGTTTTGTTGAACATTCCTAGTTGTCATAGCAACACTCCACCCCTTCGCGTCAGTGACGTCGTCGTTTTTGCATAGCACCGAAGATTGTTTCTGTTGTGGCGACGTATCACTCAACAAAGAGAAAACAAAACAAAACAAAAAAAAAAACCCGAGGCTACGGTTTTCGCACGAGGAAGCATTTTCAACGCGTCATCGACCGTGAATGAGCGGAGACCCGCGGTTTCAGGAAACGGCGTCAGAGTGAACGCTCTGTGTTTGTCGAGGCTCTCTGTCTGTGGTGTCCGTGGAGCAACGGAACGAAACAGGACGCCACACAGCACGTTTACCTTATGACATACCCGAGGATTTAGTTTGACCTGTTGGCAAGGGAAGCAGCATGTAAATCAATCATGTTGACTTACGCTGTTTGCTTTGAACATTTTGTTTTAACTCTTTTAACTCGGCCTAATAATAAGCGAGCCGACACTACACCAAAAAAAAAAAAAAAAAAAAAGTTGCACTCGTTGACTTCCAGCACGTAAATCTGAGCGATCCTTTTTGTCTAATTTGCATGAACCCTGGACGCTCCTGTCGCTGAATCTAAAAATACACTCGTCGGTCTGCGCGCATTTACGCTCAAGTTGCTTTGAAGAAAAAAAGGTCTTTGAGGCGTAATGGCAGCTGTCTGCAGTTCTGTACGACCTCTGAACCCTGCTGGTCTTGAGCCGCTGTGACTGAATGAGTTCAAGCGACCACCTAATGATGTGCCGGTAAATAAGCCCAGAGGGGCTGCGACTGCCGGGAAACAGCCGAGAGCGCAGCCCCTCAGAGCGGGGGGCCCATTCTATTCACCATTCACCCCTTTCACTTCGGTGGATTTGTAAGGTCATCTGTCTAAAAATAGCATCTATGCAAGTGGAGCTGTTTTAATGTATGTATGCTGGAATGAAGCTTATCCTACTATATATAACTAGTGCTAATAAATTGCATTACACAAGTTATTGGAGATCACCTATAGTGTTGTTTGTTCAGTGATCACTCTGGGGAATTAGCTACCGATTACTGTTTGATGATTGACAATAATTTTAGAAAACAATCTTCTATCAGTAGCTTAAACCATTAGGATTGTGTACAGGTAGACCTATTATACAAAAAAGGGGTTTACCCTCCTCTGCATGTCCTAAAATAACACCATTCAAAGCGCAGCTATTGTGACGCCATTATCAGGTACATCGCATGACGGCCAAGCGTTTAGCGCTTGTTTCACTTTGTTTTGTGACTGTGAGTGAGTGGGCCACACACACACACACACACACACACGCACACACTCACACACACAAAGACACACAACCAACACGTCCATCTGCGCGCTCTCTGTGCGCCACAGCGCGTTCCTGTTCACCGGAAACTCCATATATGGTTCGACCGGTCCAATAGGCGATTGGTCGCTTTACTACAGCGACAAGTCTGTTGCTGGAGCTCTATTATATGCAGAGACAGGTGAAAATGTATTCCTGACACTTTATTTAGCAGCGCATAAATAATCAGTACGAACTGGAAGCCCCGTGCATGCATAATTACAGACATTCTCAATATAGTCTATTGACCAAGAACACATCACTGAATTGTTGCCTTTAAAGATGCATTTTTATAATCTTGGATACTCTGGTCCCCCAGTAGCCTGTAACAGGAAGCATTGGTACCATGGAAACATGCACATAAAGGGAACATCATGTATCCTATATGATGCAGATGCTGCATACATGAAGTGACGTAGTTAGGCTACATCTTGGCGATGGGCACCTCTGGAAATGGGTGGGGGAGGGGGTTACTTCATAGGCTATAGATTCGATCACTTTTCCTAATTCAAAATAAAATAAAATTCAAATAAAATTGCGTCTTAACGTTGCTGTTTGTATGTTCGAAAAATTCGGATGTTAAGTTGGGAAAAATCTATTTGCCTTCTCCCCCCTCTCACCTCTCCCTTTGTGAAATGGTTCCGTCTCACCACACAGATTTCATTCATAAAATTCCTGCTCACTATAAAAGGCGGGCCTCTTCACTATCTGCACAGTTACCATACATATGAACCTGGCAAATGGAATATAAATAGGCATCCAGGCATCAGGTTTTTTTTTTTTACGCAGAACAGATAGAGTGACAGTCTTTTATGCTGTGATTTTTATAGCTGAGAACATGCATCCAGACTCCAGCACTGAGTTCGACTCATCGTCCAGCTGTAGCACAGCATCGCCTGGCGGGGACACCCCTGGGTGCAACCAGCATCCTCCTGACTCGCTTTCATCATCAGTGGACAGCGCCAAGGTACAAGCGGATCTGAGACTAAAAAGTAATATTTAGAAAACGATGCAGGGTATAGGCCTAATAAATGCACAAGGCATATATGGGCTGCATTCCTCAAATTCTGCACACATATCGACGCACAATCCAGAGACCGCATTTTCCTTAATAGGATGACTGTCCCATGCTGAAGAAGATTCTCACAAAAATAAGACATCTCTACAGTCTCCGTCTGCTAGGATATCCGTCAAGACAGCGTTATAGATTATTTCATAGGAAGGGTTTGTTTTTTTTTTTCATTTTATTTTCACAGACATGTCGTGACCTTTAATTCTAACGTGATATTGATGACGGCGATGATGAAAATGAGTGATAAAGACAACAGCCTATTGATTTTTGTCATCTCGGTCAAATGATTAATGCAGACTACCGTTTAAGCACAAAGGTCAGTCATGGCCGCTTGTTCATCAGTTAAGCTTCATTTGCGTGGTTGACCGCATGTTATATGTTTTGTCTCTGCGATTTGGGGTTTTCAGGAGACCGGGACCGGTGTAGCAGACTCATCCGTTCCTACCGAGACTGCAGTCTCAACCTCGCCGGATCTGAGGTGGATGGTGAAGCCCGCGGTAATCACATCTGTCTCCCAGTCGTCAAGCCGCGCAAAAGCCAAATCTCACGGCGCCACCCAGTCGTCTTCCCCGGCAGGTGCAAACAAGGCGAAGCCCTCTAATAGGAAAGGGCAGAAAGAGCAGGTAAGGAAACAGGACGGTGGGGGGGTGGGTGTGTGTGTGTGTGTGTGTGTGTGTGTGTGTGTGTGGG
>JAPQRN010000017.1:11539578-11556972 GCA_037367275.1 Coranthus polyacanthus | reverse complement strand
CATTCGGTGACCCCTCACGCCCTTTGGATGTGGGCACGAGGGGCTTTTCCTTTATCTGTTTACATGTGATATTCTTGTTTTTTTTTTTATGCAATGGATAAATTCAAGGCGAAGGATAAAAATGACACTTCGGTCGTGGGAGCCGTTTCCTTTGTGTTCTTTTACATTGTCATTTCTTCTTTTTATATAAGCTTTTTCAACTTGTTAATGTATCCAACGACGCTTAAAAAGAACAAACTTGGGACAGCGTGTTCACAACTGTATTTAAAGGGGAAAAAAATGATCACAGTAAAGTGTATTTTAATGCCATGTATATTGATAAATCTCAACCATATTAATATTATTAATAACATATAATAGTATTATGCTCTTATTACTTCTGACAAGGTCATTAGATGTAGTATTACGAGTGTGAAGCTCACATGATGTGTAATTATATGCATGGATGCATTGTATAATCACAGGTTTATTAACATTTTCTCATTACTGCATGTATTCATAATGCAGTTAATCACTGGAGCCCGTATGCTGACCTGTTAATATGCACTTAAACCACAGCGGTCGGTCAACGCATTAACCAGCCTGTATGTATCTTCACATACAGACTCTGATATGTTTGAAATACATCAGAAGGTTCGAATACTACGTCCAGTAAATAAAATTACTACAATATGAGAAATGAAGATGTGCGAAGACAACATACAGTACGAGCAGATCATAAATGCTGTGAACGAAGTGTATAAGGCGTGCCGACACCCTTAAATAATTCACATCACAACGTCTCCTGAGCTAAACACAGCTGTGTCGGGACGTATAAACCGACAAACACAAGTGTAAATGTTTGTGAAGTGCCACAAATTTTGTTCTGGAGAAAACAAAAATGATCATATGATGAGAGAAAGTCACACATTTATTGATCATTTTCAGACTTTTTCCTTCAAGTGCGACATTGCTGCAAATTGTGCACAGACATAGTGTATGAATTTGAATTGTGACTGAGGTTATTTTTGGGCAGTGGCATAAATGCGCAAAACTCTTTACTGTGTTACTTTTTTTTTTGTGGACATTTTGGCATCATTTTCAAATTCTGCTGGAGTAGAGAAAATGCAGTGACACGCCCAGATATATAACCACATATTTACAACCTTTACTAAGTAGTTCTCAGATGAGTTTCTGCAGGTTTCAGTTCATTTGAGACTTTGTAAGACCTTCTTGAATGCATTTCAGACCTAGTTCACGTTTTGTCGTGCTTGGGTCGGACTCTGGCGATTCTCTGGTTGAGCACTGATACAGAATGTATAGTGGGCGAGGGCAGGCTTTTGCTGGTGGCTCTTCATGGTGGCTTTATGGTTTTTCCCATGCGACTGTTACGTCTTTATACCTAAAGTTCTTAATTTGACAATTTTCATGCACACAAGGTGCAGTGGAAAAAAACAAAAAACCCAGTTTGTGCGCAGCCGTGGCTCTGTAAATGGGTAAAGAAGTGGCTTCGACGCGTCCACGCAACACTATTCCAGGCTGGACTCCATTGGAGGGGCGGAGCTTCTGAAGGAGTATTGAAGGGAGGGGTGTGTTCGTTTGGCTTGAGTTCAAATATCAAGAGCTTCTATCAGGAACCGCTTACTACACCACTGAAACCATATGAATTCATCCTCTGAGGATCACAGATATCCAAACCAAAATTCATAGGGACATGAAAAACAGTAGAGATCTTGTAGAACAGACACACTGACTCTACCTGAATAGTAATAAAAACTATTACAAATGATGGACTTTTTTCATTTTAAAAAAGAGAACTAATGCCCTGTTCGAACTAATACAGATATTTTGCTTACATTTTTCTCTACATTTGGGACTCTCACTCACACACAAATGGACTTTATTTCACTAAAACAGCGATTTGTTTTTTAAATGCTTTTCAAAGTACAGCTTTCTAAAAAAAAAATGCTGTTTGTGTATCATATTTCCTCAAATAGAGTTCCTTTGTTTAATAAGTAGAAATGTTTGTAATTTGCGCAAAACCTTGTTTTGATCCCCTCCTGTTTGCGATGTCAAAAGTACTGCAATTTTCCACAAATGCACCACTTCCTCTACTGTTACAAAATAAAAGCCCTCTAGTGTTCCAGTGGATAGAATCTATTCATTGCGTAACAGAGCTTTTATTGCGTAAACGTTGTCTTCCTGCTGCGCTTGTAAGTTTCTACAAAAGACAGTTTCACTGGAAAAAAAAGACACATACCTGCAGTGACTGAAACCAAACAATAACACTATAGACACAGATAAGAGACCTACAACAACAAAGTGGCTACCGCTATAGCAGTTACAACGGAATAATTCAGATGTTTTGAAGTCAAGTGTATTACCTGCAGTAGATCAGTTGTCACAAACCCACTGTCGTGTCTTCACTGTCGAGATATGTTTCCCCTAGCTGCATGCTCTATCAATACAATCACTACTTTGTGGATGTTATACAGTGTGATAATACAGGATGGTTATATAGTATTTGAATTGAAACAAAAAAGAGAAGACTCATCGACTACAGTTTTGATGCCGATTTGTAATTTAATAAAGACCGTTACATTAGATTTGTTCCCTAGCCTCTGCTAACTTTCGACTCTATACTTGATTCACAGGTCCCTGACAGATTCCTTGAAGTTGCAGAGATTACGCTGAGAGAATTTTACATTGCCATTTCAATGGGAAAGGATCACGATCCATCCTGGAAGAAATCAATCTACAAGGTCATCTGTAAACTGGACAGCAACGTACCGGCTGAGTTCAAAAGTCATCAGTCGGGATAAAAACCAAGATTTTCTTCTGCATCATGTGCCACGGATGCGGACACCAAACTTTTGAGTCTACTACTTTATTTCCGATGAAAATATATTGTACATCAGAGAACGTATCTGACGAGTCAAGCACATGTTCGGTGAACTAACAGGCATCCTGTTCTGAACATCGATCCGAGGCATCATCAGCCAGTAGCATTGCATCACAAGGCCAGTATGTGTATTTCTTGCTATATTTTCCATATTATATAGCAGTAATACACGTTTTGTATAACAGTTACATGTCTGTGTGTATAGACACAGGCTCCAAAAGCATTTTCCGCGTTTAAAGCAGCACATTTCTTTTCTTTAATACGATGAAAATAAGTCAGAAAAGAACCACATCAGAAATTAATGTTTAATATTTAGCAGAGTTCATTTAAGTCTTCGTGTACATGATACATATACAATGCAGAAATACATTCTATAATTAGTGAATTACATGCCAATACTTCTCCCTCCCCGTACAAAATTCTGCTGTTACAATAACTCTGTTGCTTCTTCTCTTCCATACTTACGATGAAGACCGATCCATCTTATTTCCACGCGATAACGCTCACTTTTAAGGATAAATGGTCTTCATCAGTTGTTCTCTCTGTCCAGTCGGTGTTTGGTCTGTGACGGGGACCTTCTTCTTCAGTTATTCCAGTACAAGTGTTGATAATCAGGAAGAAAAACATCGTATGTGCGCAAACTTCAGATCCTTTGGTTCCCGTGCAAAATTAGTACTGCAGATGTTAAATTTCCTTTGAAAACTGAGTACATCTGATTATCCAATGGAATATCCAACATGAACCATGTAACTGAAAAAGACATACTGGATGTGGGTAGTTTGAATACTGAAATACACAGAGTACTTGGAGTGACTAAGTAAATATCTAAATGGCGACAGTGCAATCAATCTAGAGGCAAACATAAACGTGACTCTTCATTTTGTGATCAATAGCGCTTGCCATTTAAAAGTACATTTCATAGGATTCACTCATAGCTGCCATTTGAACAGAGAAATTAAACATTCAGAGGTTTGTGAGTTTTATGTTGACACACGTGTAGGCCAGTTAAAGCACTTCATTTGTATTTCTTCGTTTAGATTTGTAGATCACATTAAATGCCGTGGTACAGTCCGTTTGTGCCGCATGTAAAAACCAGATGTTTTGCTTTTTAAACCTGCAGGAGACGAAATCGAGGGGAAAAAAAAAATGCAAGAAGTTGAAAATACACACCTTCCTTTCTGCAGCTCTCTCCTCTCTGTCCAAATCAAAAGACTACATGTGAATATAGATGACCTGACGCTGTTTCAAGACACTTTTCCAAGCTTCTGTGTCAAGGCATGGAGTAGAGCAGTAGAGTCATGTCTGACTGAATCTGAGCGGCGTAAAAAACCTCCTTCACTCGCTTTCTCTACTAAAATGTACACAAACGTATGAATAAATAATATTTTGCTAATGAAAAGCCACTGTGGGATCCGACTTGCAGTTCAAAATACTATGTTCCAACTGTAATTGAACACTTGTGTTCTCCAAATTCATGGATTTGTAAATTGTGTGTTCTTGACAACACTGTGGAGGTCTGAAAAAAGACCGATCCCAGCATGCTTCTATTACTTTTCATGTTTTTTTTTTTGTCTCTCGAGATAATGTGACAATAAAACAGGTACCCTAGCATTGCAGTTCATTATCAGACAGTCTGGATGTAGTCCGTCTTTTGCTGTGACTGGATCTCAGCAGGTGTAAATGCAATTTCATACAACGTGATCACATTGTCAAGGAAAACTCTGCATAACGAGGTGAAACACAATCTAACGCCGCTTCACGGAAGCTCGAGCAAGACAGATGAAAGCTACAAGGAGTAGCAGTAGTTTGTCTTCCTTCGCCACCCCGTGTTTGTTACCAGCCCAACAGAACTACTGTAATTGACCCAATCACAATGCAGGAAAAAAAATCCAGACAAGACTTGATATTTGTTGTATAAACTCAACAGCTGGGTCAAAGAAAAGTAAGCAATGAGCACAAAAATGCCACATTTAACACTGAAATGAGCATGTTTTCTTATCAGCAGGTATACTCAAATAGTCACTGGTTTACTTTAAATGTTTGGAGTATAAAAAAAAAACCATGAAAAAATGCCATATATAATTTACTGCAGTTATCCTATAAATAAGGTCCTCTGAGACAAAATACGTCACATCGTAAGCCCTTCTTTGTTGCAGATTCTGCTTCGGTTGTTTTACTTCCAAATACACCAAGGCCAATAGAGAACTCAACAGACTATACAAGTGGATTTTTTGTTTTTTTTGTTTCTTTTATTATGTTTATTCAAGTAAGCATGTTCAAGGAACCATGCTACAGGAATACAGCACATAAGGATGAAGAGTATAAAACAGCAAAATACATGACTTAATACAGGATACATGACCGGAAGAAACAGAGAATCGTGACCTACGAGTTTATTTGTGAGATCCAGAGTGCCTGTTCAAAAATGAGAGAAAAAAAACTATATTGTATCCTTTACAATGAAACAACTAAGAATTTGATAACTACTGGTGATCACCTTGACGAGTCTCATGTTTCACCACAAATTAGCTTCAGTGTTTTCACATTCTGGACACCTGCAAGACAAAAGGAAATCACTGATAATTTTGCCAGCGACGGTTTTTCTGTTTTAGAATATCAATCTATATTTAGTTTGTACATGGTCTTATAACTATGACAGGCAAAACTACTTTAGCAGCTGAATTTGTATCGTGATAAAAGCCTTTAAAAAGTGTCCGTCAAAAAGAATGAGCTTCTAGCTGTACTTACCAAGGTTTTATTTAATTCATTTTTATGTCATGTCTTTATCACTAAGATCGTTATTATCACATTTAATCCATTTACTGCCCTCTAACAGCCATCAGTAGCATCTACAACATGTAATAGTAGCGTAACCTACGTACCTTTCAATGAAGGGGGAAAAAAAAGGGAGCAAGATTATCTTCTTAGAAATACTTGGTACGGTTGAGAGCTCTCTGTGCCAGCTGGCCGCTCTCATCCGTTATTCTCTCCCAGTCCGTTTGACCCACCACAAAGCCGATAGCGCGCTTTCGATCCGCGTCCTTCTGCTCTTCGAGATCAGCCCATCGAACCTTCGTGAAAAGGAGAACAGGGGTGTTATGAGCAGAAACCCAATGAACGGGTGGCTTTTTAAACCTGAACCGAGAGACCGTTTTCACGGCAGATATTTTGGTTTGTGTCAGCAGGAAAAACACAGGTGATCCTAGTAACATTAATGATGGATCTGGTCAATTTCAAGATATTGCAAACTGATGTTTTCTGCTGTCTACAAAAAAAAAAAAACATCTGTCCACACGACCTTCATTTTACCAAATATCTACAGACCAGAGAACACAAAAAGGACTACGAAAGCTTGATAAATGCGAGCAGTGATACAAAGTTAAGCTGTAAACTTGTACTTGCTAGGGCCAACCGAATGCATGGTGACATGTAAATGACATTGAAAATTGACATTGACATTTAAAATTCCATTCATTTTTAGATGGAGCTCCAGCTTTGTATGTAGCTGGAAGTGCAGTCCAATTTACCCTTTTCTTTCCCGGTTCAGACATGCGTGTGGCATAGTCGTCTGGCAGCTGAAGGTAGTCTTCCAAGCCTGCCATGTGTTCGCCTTCACGTTTCCTCTTCCCACTGCTGCCCAGACCATCCAGCTTGTCTATATAAATGAAGATCACTGTTCAGTTCTCCATGGCCCTTTCGCAACAATATAAATCCTACAAACTTATTGACATTAACTTGTGCAAGGGCAGCCAACTAAATGAGCATGTTCAGCTTTACATTTACACATCATCGTCACGTCGGTAAACACGTACAAACACAATATTCTACCTTTTATCGCTCATCAGTAGTTCACGTCTAATTCACAATCTAGACAGGCATTTTTTTTATTTACTGTCACGGTTTGCCTGGCTCGACATTCTCAGAAACGATGACCACGTGTGTTTTAACAAGCAGATGATATATTGGATAAAGGTACATTTTCCCTCCAAGGCAATACAATTAATATTGAGCCTTATACAGGCCTCAACAATAAAGATTGCCCAGGGCTATTAAAATGTCATGCCAGGCTAATGAATTTCATCAGGCAAGTGGTAAAAAATGAATTGTTTTTCTCAGCTGATGATAGCAGTAGCTAAGGAGTGAGCTCCTTCTCATCCGTTTCATCTGAGCTTCGCATGCAGATTAAACATGACGATTAACTTTAGTCTTTGCTTTTATTTGATAACCGCTAATAAGTGAAGCACTTTGTGTAGAGGCAAGAAAAAATTAAACCTATTACCCGAGTGAGCAAGTGTAAAAAAAAAAAACAGAACAATGTAGAACCCTGCGTGAAACTGTCAGTCATTAAAACATGTTTTCTTAAATGAAAACAATCGCCTGGCAGTAATGAGCATGTGACTCACTGATGAGTCCCTTTATCCTCATGTACATGGTAATGACGTAAGCATAATTCAACTTTATACAACACTGAGAAGTAATATTCCCATGCTGAAGAGTAAAACATTGAGCAGTCAGTAATAAAAGTCAGAAATAAAAGGGAATCCATACCGAGTTTTGCCTCAGACGTGTCCATCTCCCATTTGCTCTTCGGTATGTAGCCCTATATTACATAAAGAAACACTGCAATAGTTAAACGTCTGGGTGTTACAGGGACAAGGGAAGAGGAGAGAAAGATGGGAAAGAGAGGAGACTGGTTTATCAGAGGTTAAAGACACACAACATTAAGTACAACTGCAGGATGAAACTGCGTTAAGGACAATGTTTTGGTAACATTGGCATGCAAACATTTCGACATAGTGTTATCTTGCATGCTTAAGGAAACATGACAAACACACAACTAAGCCTGTGTTCTAGACTACATGGGAAAAGAAATTAGGTATGGACAAGAGCTGTGCTCTGCTTTAGAAAACAAAAATCTGCACCTTTACGCTGTTCAGCTAAACCAGAAGATCAGCTATTAATGGTGTTTGCTCAGATGAAATCTTACCATTTTCAGCCACATTTATAAACTGAAGCCGGACATTACACAAAACAAAGGCTTCTGTGTCCTATACTGATCCTGCAGTGTTTGGTTCTGTAAATCATAGTATGGTGCTCCTTCATGTTGTTTGTGTTGTTTGACAGACAAAGCTTGTTGTCGCTGTTTTCTTTTTAAAGGATCCTATATGGCTGCCTAGCTAAGTGACATTTAATGCCCATTTCTAAGTAAATTAAAGCCACTGTAATGCCTCATTTACAACACTTACAACTCATAAAACAACCTTATTGGAGTAAAAGATTGAGATATTTCAACAGTATCAAATGATGTATCAACAGACAAATTATTTATGAGCTTAACTAACATTACCGTATCTAGAGTCAAAGGTTAATAAAGATAAAAAATCTGAAAATACATTGTGCAGAATGGTTTGTTACTGTTGAATATTATCTTGTATAGATGCATGCAGCACTATTGAAAACAAAGCAACAGGAGAGTCAAAATTACGATTGAGCTGGGTTATATTTCTATGCTGTTCATTTCTATGCTGATAGTGTTGAAAGCCTTGTGACTATGGCAACAACACCAACTGCCCTAAAGAAACATCAGCCTCAAAGTCTGATTATATGGTCTCAATTATATGGTCATGCAATGAAACTGTGTTTTCTGGTTCGAAAAGCCAAACAGTCGTAAGTTAAAACAGGGCGATCAGCGTTTTCATCAGTTCCATTTTGTAGCGCTTCATAATTAATATCCTCCTTATTTATCATGTTCAAAACTACAGCGATATCCCACTGCTTCTCCAAGGAAATGAGCAAAGGTACAGAATATAAAACAATCTGAGGTTATTTCAGCAAACACCGACAACCTGTGAACACAATTTTAAACAGCTTTTAAGATGTTTGCACACATTCAAGTCAATCGAGATGACTTGGGTACATGCAAAGAATGAAGCATTGTTCTGGGAGGGAGGGAGCCACAAGGTGAAACAAGGTATTAACTGGTTAATGTTTAGAAAGGTTTCACACTGGCTCTGATAGGGATTTTAACTGGTTAATATTTGAATCATTTTACTGCTACAGAGTACGAGGTGTAAAAATGATGCTGGATATCTTGATTATGAGCTTGTGCACATCAGATAAAGCCAAAAGTTAACAGACGTTACAGAGACGGGGCTGTTGGACATTCAGAGTACTTTCATTACCACCTGCCCACGTTTCATTCAAGCTCTGTTGTGGGCTTCACAGTTTCAAATGCAAATGCAGAAATCAGCCTGTACTATGCACTTTGATCAACACAGAAAACGCACGGCCTCTAGGAAAACATACTTCTCACACGTCATCTGGAAGGACTTATTTTTGAAACGTAAAGATCTCCATTCAGGCAGGAGGTCCTGTGTGTGACGGCGTATGGATCAGACCAAACCTGCACAGTAAAGCACTTCACAATGCACTATTGTGAAAAGCTTTACCACATTAAGGTGTGGACACTCGTGCAACAAACCCAACTGTGAGGCTGGGTGTTTTAAAAGCGCTAAAATATACATAACATTGTATTTTGTAAAAAGGAATGACGTTACTGCAGTAGAGCATGATCATACAGCACAAGTATTTCTTTCTTTTAACATCTAAAATATATATTTGAGTTGTTTTATTTAGTTATTATTAATAAAAAAATTAAGAGATGTTTTAAACCAATTAAGGTAATATCAGGTGAAAATGTATGTGTTTCTAGCAATGATTTAATAACGATAATACCATTTTTTTTAGTTATTTCATCTAAGGCAGAATTATTAAGTATTATTGGTCAAACCTGTTGCATGAAGCATGTGAAGGATCCCGACTAAATGAAGTGTTTCATATCTTCATCTTTCATGTTGTATATGTTTGGTTATATTTTCGTCAAGTGATTTTTGTGATTCAGTTTTTTTTTTTCCTGTTTATATTATTTTCTGCCGAGCCCTCTCTGGTGAGGAACCAATTTTTTTGACAATCCTTTGTCTTCAGTTTCCTTTTGTTGTAAATAATTCAACATCCCATGCATAATTAGCTTATCTGAGATGACAGAAAATATTTACAACAAAAACGAAAAACAACTTTTTATGAAGCCCATCATATCATATTGTATCACATCATATCAAATATATTCATTCTATATAGATATTTGTATAGTCAAGTTTCAGCATGCAGTTTTGAACAATGATTATTTTTAAAAACACACCATATATTGGTTTGGCTTAAGAAAAGCCGTTCTCCAACATTGAAACTTAAGGAATGCTGTAGCTGTTGTAAACAAACAGCTTTTCAAAGCAACTGTGTTTCACTTAAATTCACTTTGGACTTGGAAAAGCTGAGAACATGAAAATGAACACAGCTACAAACAACTATAACGTTTGACCCTGTTGGACTTTATGTATTCACTTTAACTTTTTGGAACCGCAAGAGATTCGCACTTTGTCTCAAGTGCAGCAGCATTAGATGTGCTGCTCAGAGACTTAAGCTGGACACACACTTGAATGCGACTGTGACGACTGATCAGGCCCATTCGGACCGGGTCTGTTCCAGTCAGGCTCAATCAGCAGACAAAACCATGTTGTGCGGCGTGTAAAGATTCTGGTGTCAAGTTTCCGGAAACCGTTATTGCCAGTCATTCTCACTGTTGCCTGAGAGTCAGTAAAGAGACACAAGACAAGAAAATCATCGTAAGATTTGGTCGTCCACCGACAAAATGTAACTCAGTCGTTAGGTTTCTGCTCCTCTCTGACTGTCGGTGACTAAATCGTGATGCAGTCAGTGGAAAACAACCTGTAAATGTGTTGTGTACTGTCTTAAAATGTAGTCAAATGTTTTAACTAGCCAAGTGTGTGCCCAGCATGTCTAAAGTTGCAAGTTTTTGGAGATGAAGACATGGACCCTGTTCAGACCTGCATCTCCTCACGTCTCTCCAGAAATCACTTGTGATCAGATCTCACGTCCCCGCTCTATATGTAAATAAACAAGCTCCTCTATAGCCTAAAGCATAGCGCAAGATTTCATCTCAATTTTAATAGACGACATTTGTAATGTCTCAAAAACTACAGCAGCTTTTAAGGCGGAGTGGACCTTAAATGTCGACATGACACTTTGACCACTCCATTTGTCTTATTAGTTCTCTTGCAGGACATGCTCTTTTATGACGATTCAATTTTTAAATGCTTAAAACCTGTTTATGAATTTCGACCGGATTATGCATCCTTGCGGATATTCCATTTGCTTATTGAAGAAAAAAAAAAAAAGAAGAAGCTAGGGAGTGTCGTTCTGGTGTGCTCTACACCGATGAAACACTCCTAATATACTGTATCTTTGTAGGCTTCCCAAAATTTTCCAGTTAATTTGATGCTGCTGACACGCTGGGTTTCACTTACACAGAGGACGTCAGTGGAGTAGGCGGTCCTTCAATCCAACTCGGGACACATTTGTGTTCAGAGTGCTAAAAGAATGTGGTCATATGCATCCCAGACCACCTTCGAATGCGTCCTGCGTGATCGGATCACAATGTGTCCTCGATGCGTTCACACCTTGCATTAGAGTAAGTGATCGGTTCACTCAGGATACAAGTTAATGCCAGGTCTGAACAGGGTCATATACTGTAACAATATCTGAACCAGATTAGGCAGATTTCCTAATCTCTTATTTCCTGGATCACATTCGCCTCCCAGGTGAGAGTATGATGCTGCTTTGCCACGTTAAATATTTGACAGTTTAAGGCACAACGAGAAATTTTATGAAAAGTTTTTTTTTTTTTTTAAACAGCAAAGTGCAAGACCTTCTTATGGAAAAAAGTTTTTCAATGCACTTTTGATATGAGGAAGAAATGCCATCAAAAATGTACATTATACAAGCTGCTCAGGATGCTTAAGATATTAACAAGATATTACTTTAAACACTAACCACAGATTTATCAAACAAAAACAGAACAGTCTCTATTCTACTGCATATAAAACCTTTTAAAGTCTTCATCTTAAAGTTTGTTGTAATCCATGCATAGTGGTAAAATATTCCTATTAACTATTAAACTATGGCATCATCTGATGAAATGGAATAATTCTGCCTGTGACATCTGCACAGAAAGCCAGGAATAGGAGTGGTTTGGGAAATGACAACTGACCATGTTGCAGAATAAGGCACTCTGAACTCAAGAGAATATTATGGTATTTTTATAATATAAAGCCAAGAAGAATGAAAAGCAGATTTGTTGCTGGATGTTTGATCATTAACTGACCACTCTCATAAATCCTGTTGTGTAAGATAGATAAAAAATATCAACAAAGAGGGAACAAATTAAAGGAAAAACCTGATGGGAGTGATCACTTCCAGGATGACAACGCCCCCATCCAAAGAGCACAAAGGGACACCGAGTGAAAAACATATACTTTGACCTTCACAGCCACCAGATCTCAACTCAACTGTCCTACTCTGGACCAATGTTAGACAGCACTCTCCACCGTCGTCAAAATACCAAATGAGGGAATATCTTTTGGAAAAATGGTGTTCATCCCTCCTGTAGAAAGCACAGACTGTAAAATCAATACCAAGAAGCACTGAAGCTGTTCTGGCATCATGTAGTTCTTATTATGTTGGCTCTTCCTTTAATTTGTCACCCATCTGGTATTCATATGAGGTCAGTCCCTCCTTATGGCGGTGCAGTCACAAACATTTAAATCTTGAAATATATTTTAACTTCATGACAGATGCACATGCTTAAAGGTTTTTGCCAAAACGATGGTGAAGCTGAGACAAATCTTAAACTGCAACATACAACATATTAGGAAGTGTGTTTACAAAGAGCCCCATGACATGCAGGGACAGTGAAAGGGACTGAATATTTTCTTCATATCTAGAGTAATTCTTACCTTATGTTGGAGAGATTTGTGTTGAGTACATGTCATTTATGTTAAAATTAGCATTCTGTACTGACTGATCATTAGAAATGAATGGACAACTGATGAATGACACCTTTTTGCACTGCAAGGAATTTGAAGTTTAAATACGAATATCAGTCATTTTCTTTTTTATTTTACCTCTGCCAATATTTTATTTTATTTGGATCTGTTTATCTGTCTGTTAGTAAGATTACACAAAAACTACTGCACAGATTTGCATGGGCCATGGAAGAGCCTATTACACTGTGGAGTAGATCTACAAAAACGGCCACATCCTAGAATATTTTTCCAAACATTTTTCCTAACAGAGCCTTGGTGGTGGTATGTTATGTACTGAGTATTTTGACTGTTTCCATCTCGCTCCCCTCAGTTCTCTCAGTTAAGCTCTGGTCTTCCTTGGAAACCAGTTTAACCACTTCACCATAAGCAACAACTAAATGAATCAAATTTTTGGAATAGACTCAAATTAAACAATAACATTTCATTAATCTGACCCTATTTTTGTATTTATAGGTTTAAGATTCACCTGGCCAATACTAGGGTTGGGCTGGTGTGACATTTTTCAAACCAGTTTGATATGAAGCCAAACACTGGCCCAAACCGGTATACCGGATTTTACCACTAGGCGTCGCACTTCCACTCAGCAGACGAGAGGAAATGAGACCAAAGCACACGACTGAGAGTGTAGCGACTTGGTGGTGGTAATGCAACTCTAAGCTGGTTTGCCTACCACCAACAAACACTAAATAATGAGAAGAAGAAGCAGGAGCGAAGCAGCACCATCTTCAGCGCTGTTGAGATGGGGCTGGCTATGCCAGACTAAAGCAGCACTGAAATCAGGTTTGCCATGACGTTTTTCATGCAGTGTTTACATGTTGCAGTGTTACAAGTCTACATTTTTCGGCTCATTTCTTTTGTCAGCTTCAAATCGGCCACGTTGCCACATTGGTGCAGTTTTAGTCTCTCAAGTCTCCTCTCATGTCACTTCAAAAAACACATGAACTAACATGTAACTAGTAAACTAACTGGTAAACAAACACAATGTGCACCGTGTGCATCTTCCCCCTCTCCTTTGTGTTTACTGGCTTCAGCTCGGCAGTAAATCACTTACGGCTAGCCAGACATAAGCGGCTCCTTTAGTCTGTTTATAACAATATAATAATATTATGTTCATCACGTTGTCATGTTGATTATTAATGATGTAAAATAAGTTGGATTTAGCGCCTTGATGCCGTCGCCAACAGGTTGCTGATGTAGGACGACACCATTTAATTTGACACAACCTGTCATAATGACAAAATTGGTTCAACCAGTTTGAATAAATCCAACCAGTTTAAGGTGCAACTTCCAGGTTAACAACCCCAGATCTTGAATGTGCAGGAAAATGGTCTAGGAACTGCATTTTAAAACACATGAATGTACAAAAACACTTAAGTGACATTTGGAGACATTTTTATCTAAGTTTTCAGTTTGCAGCAAAAACAGAGAACGTGACAAAACACAAGGGAGTCAGTTAAGATAACGCACACAAGAAATGTATGGATATACTGACAACAGTGAGGTTGAAAATCTAAAATCATACATTTACGACAGATCACAGCCTTTTTATTTTGAGCCTGATGCGTCGAAGGAACCCAGAGCAGACAAGGATAAGGTGAAATAAGATGTGATTAGGAGAAAAATTTGTTATGATGTGATGAGAAGAGCAGAGTTGAACCGGTGAGCAGCTTCAGCAAACGCTGTTTACACTGTGTTAACATGTTCTTATCACATATTACACAGAATCAAAAGGGACGGGGTCGCTAATGGTCTGCGACGGTCCAAACCAGACCGAACTAGTATGAAACTGGAGGGTGGTGTGTTTCTCTCGGCTCCGGTGCCAAATGTTAAAAAAAGTCGGTAAAACTTTCTTGGCTGTTACAACTTCATCTACTACTGACTCCCGTTTGGGATTTTAGAACTACAGTATGACCTGAGCAAAAATGTTTTTTCTTTGTGGAAATCTGACGTCAAAGTACATTATTAGCTCAGGCATTAAAAGGAGTGTTGTAGATGTAAAACATGACTCGTATGCAGTGAACTGTTGTGTTGTGTACGTACTGTAACAGTGGAGGAATGACTTTTAAGTAGCTTTAAGTAAAATATTGAGTTGTGCTTAAAAGAAAAAAAATCATAAACAAATATTCAGAAAAATATAATCAGAGTGGATTTATAAAGTTCAGAGAAGTTTACAGTCCTGTTTGTTTACTGTCTCACAGGTAGGAGCCATGGTTCACTTTTGTGATATAATTTGACGTGGTTTGAAATAAAGACGGTTTTTAAGAGGAGACCTTGAAAACTGAGATTTTTACTCTGAATTTATAAAATATTTTCAGATATTTATACGTTATGTGTTTCCATTTAACATCATGCATAAAGCCAAGAAAATAAATTAACCTGGAAGTTGCACTTTAAGTTTCTATATCAGACCGAACCGGACTTCGGCCCAACTCTAGTCAATACCGCAAAAATGTAGTTTGTGTGTCGGACTAAAATCTAATATTATTGCATGAGCCTTAAATGGTGAGTGGAAATTAAAATAAGTGGAAAATGATTCTAACAGCTATGTGGCTATTAAATTCATGTCCTACCAGATCACCCTCTTCTTCCTCTTCTCTCTTGGGTTCCTTGGGCTCATCGTCAGGATTAAAGTCCTCCATTTCAACCTAAGACCATAAGCACAGTTAAGTTTAGCCCATTCACTACTTGAATATTTTAGGACAAATAAAATCTCCAGGATCTCACCTCCTCTATAGCAGCATCCTGAAGCAGGGACCGGACGTCTAAGCGCACCATGTGACGTGGAGAAGGTTCCCAGTTGTTGGACATCTGTGAACAGAGAACTCCATCAGAAAGTGTATTCACCGGACATGATTTTTAGTGGTCATTACTCTTTTTCCAAGTGTTTCTAAAACAGTAAACTGATCTTACAGACCTTCAGTATATCCTTAAGCGTGCGCCCGTGGACATTTCTCTTCGCACACGTTTGAGTGTCTGCAGTGATTTCAGCAAGATACACCTTAAAACAAGAAAAAAAAATTCATCTTTCGCACAAGACGAGACTAAAACAAGAGGTTTACTGACTCAACTGTAAACAAAACTCACCTCAAAGCCTTTAGTCTTTGCAGCACTCCAGAACTGATCAAAATGTTTAACTCTGTCATTGATAGTGTCTAAAATGATGAAGGGGAAAAAGCCGTCGTCTAGAGTTTTCTTGAATGTTTTCAGCATGCTGCTCCGGTAGGTGTCCTCCATCTCTGGCTCATACTCATACTCAAGAACCTGCAAAACAAGCTTCCTTTGTTATATCACTGCAGAAGTTTAGCAACAAATGTAATTCATATACCTGTTGATCTCTTCAGCGTTATAGATTTAATTTTTGACATCTAATTTAGGAAAACTTTGCCAGACTCACCTTGGTTTTGACCCTCTTGCCTGTGTCTGGGTCTTTCTCCACTTTTTCAACTTCTGTCATGAAATAATCATCCAAAACAAGAACTCTTGGTGGGGCCCCGCCACAGTCCACTTCCTTGTCCTTAACATAGCAAACAGGATTCATTTTGTTTAGTCACACAAGGAAATAATACATAATATAAAGCCTATATGTTTTGTGTTCTCAAAGTTCAGTTACTTTACAGTTCAATGACTTGCAGATATGGCTCCACTCACCCGTATGAGCTTTGCAACATGGCTTTTTCCGCTTCCTGGGAGCCCTCTCATTATGATGACAATCTGTTAGGATGTATCACTTCAATTAGCATTCAATTTGATACAACTAACAATGTGATATTGTTACATTGAGGTAAAGTGCAGGAACAATTGTTACCCTTTCAGGTCGAGATAATCTCCCAGGTAGTTTGAGGATATCGTCAATGTTCTTAATTTCTGGTTTCTTCTCGACTCGTGGGGGCGGCTGAGGTGGAGGCGGCAGAGGAGGCACAGTAGGAGGTCCTCGATCCTCCGGATAACTTCGTCTGTCCACTGTATGTTATAATTTGCAGTTCAAGTATTTCTGTAGATGGCCTTACCTTTTCCATTATATATATATGTTCAGACATATTGTACTTTACTGGTAATAGATCATCTATCACTAGAGATGCACTGATTGCAATTTCCTCACTCAATTACAATTTATGACTTTTTAAAACCTGGCCTGCCGATTCCAATTCTCTTTCTTCTTAAGAAGTATATTTGACAGCACCGACAGACATATTTGTAACTAATTGAACATTCAATTGTATGTTCATAATAAAACATGGACAATTAAATAACTTTTACATTTTCTACAAAACTTCTTTCAGTCAAATCTCAAAATATAATGTTCCAGATTCCTGGAAAGAGTTTTATGTATAAATAAAATCCAGCACAAAATGAACTGCAGTACATCTCACATCATTACCTTTTACCAAGGAGAGTAAAATGGCGTTGTCTGTCTGACATTCTCGCAAGATTACACCAAAACTACTGCTCTGATTTTTATGTAACTTGATGGAACGGTAGGACATAGGCCAAGGATGAGATAAAACATTTCTGAGCAAATCCATAAAAAAGCAGAGACTATCTTTTTTGGGGGGG
>JAPQRN010000017.1:11524089-11539478 GCA_037367275.1 Coranthus polyacanthus | reverse complement strand
GGTAAGGGTCTGGTCGTCTGTCATAATATGGGTCTCTGCTATAAGGATCTCTGGGACCAAGGGGTTCTAGGAGTCAAATTAAATAGTCAATTATTTAGCATGGTTATAAAACACAAATATCGAAGCAATAAACCACTTTTTGTGTGAGCAGCAATTTTATAGATTTTATTTTTCACAGATTGAGTCTTACCTTTTTCATACCCCCTGTCGGATGGCACCGGGTCAGGCCTCAACACAATCCTCTCACCGTAAGAGATCCGCTCAACAGTAGCACCAGGCTCTAAAATATGAGCGTTAATGTCGTTAGATTTGCCCTGATTAATCTAAGAAATTATCAATTTGTTCCTCTTTGCTTTTCCTACCATGTCCGTGTCCATAATCCACAGTCTTTGGAATCAGTGCAGATGTGGCTGCAGTCACGTGTGATGGCTGGTAATCTGTGGCAGCAGGCTTGGTATCCCAGGACGTAGGTTCATTTGTAGCTGCTTGTGCAGATGCAGTCATGCCCTAAGAAAGACCAAAGAACAGAAGACAGCTCTTAGAGATAATTATAAAAATATTTATATTAAAAATTCACAGAAATAAAAACTGACTGGTTCATAGCAGTTTAGAATGACCATGCAGTTCCTTACACGTTACATAATCAACAAGGTTTGAACCCATTTGCATAACCAGTGTTTTTGCCATAATAACAGATAGGAATTATTTACCTTCAGAACATTTCTGACTTCTGGTGGGATCTCCAAACCAAGGAGCCCAGCAGGAAGCTCAGGCATGATGTCAGTTGGTGCAGGCTGAGGTTCAGTACCAGGGGTCTTGCCCTCCTGCATTTCCCTGTAGGTCCAAAAGAATGGAAGTTAAGTTTTCCACAATCCATTTAAAGGAAAGCATCAAGGATACAATCAAAACAAACATAACTGATTGGTGATAAAAGTTACCTTATCAATTTAAGCTCTTGAGCAGCTTTCAAGATTATCTCATGCTGTCGCTGGGAAAGGGCAAGCACACCTGCTGCACTTGATCCTTGTGGTGCTGGATCAACTGAACTCTCTGGTAAGTTTGACAGAGGTGCAGCAGGGGGCGGAGGTGGAGGTATATCCAAAGGAGGATCCTCTCTGTGGTCCTTATAGCGAGGTCTGTGATCATCATAGTCTGGAGGATATCCTCTCTCTGGTGGTGGAGGAAGTCTTGAAGGCCTGTCCCATTCTGAAGAGGACGGTGGTGGGTATGATGGTTCTTCCTGTCGATATGGTGGCTCATCCCTGTACTCCCGCACTCTAAGCTCTCCCCTAGCCCTGTCATGCTCATCATACGGATATGGGTGCCCTCTTTCCCTTTCCTCTGTCCACCGATCTCTCTCTTCTCTGTAGGACTCTGGTGGTGGCATGCGAGGAGGATAGGTCCTCTCAGGAAGAGGACGCTCTCTGTCCCATTCAGACTTATGATACTCATCCTTGGGTCGGTAGTCATCTGGAGGATATTCCCGTGATGGTCTCCAGCGATAACCCTCTTCTCCGTGACCATAATCCTCAACATAAGCCTCACGATAACCGTCTTCATATTCCTCATGAGGAGTTGGACCTGGTCGCCACATACCTCTGGCCATGCCTCGACCCATAGGCCTCCTCCTCATTCCTCCCCTATCCATTATCTCATGTGGAGGCATAGGAGGGCCTCTACCATATGGTGGCTGCCAGCCTAATTCTCCCTCCATTTCTTCATCATACACTGGCTCTCCTGTAGGATCCATCATTTCATGAGGTGGTGGGGGTGGTCCACGATGCCTACCTCTTCCTGCTTCAGGATGCATGGGATGGCCATGAGGATCATGATACATAGGGTGCCTTGAATCCATCTTGGCATTATCAGGATCTATTCCATGGCCTAATAGTTCATGATCCATTGGTCTATGTGCTGGGTGAGGGGGGCGTCCTCGTCCCGGGTGCATGAAAGGAGGATGACCACGAGGTGGACGACCCCGGCCAGGTGGAAATGGGGGTCGCATGCCTCTCATTGGAGGCCTCCTCTCTCCCCAGTAAGGGTCCCCTTCCTCAGGGTACTCTGCTGCCTCTGGATCTTCCCAGTGCCTGTCCATTGGTTCTCCCCTTCCCATGGGGGGGCCACCTCTGCCCATGGGTGGACCTCCTCTACCCATTGGTGGTCCCCCTCTACCCATAGGTGGACCTCCTCTAATCATAGGCGGACCACCCCTACCCATAGGCGGACCCCCTCTACCCATAGGTGGACCCCCCCTACCCATAGGCGGCCCTCCCCTACCCATAGGCGGACCTCCCCTACCCATTGGAGGACCTCCTCTTACCATAGGTGGTCTTCCTCTCATCATTGGGTGGCCTCCTCTTCCCATGGGGGGTCCACCTACTGGTTCTTCATAATAGTCATCCTCTGTTGGGTAGTAATGTTCATCTGGTACCCACATTTCTTCAGGTGGCACCTGTGATTCCTCACCAAAGTCCTCATATGCAGGGTCTTGCCAGTGATACTCTTCCTGCTCCTCTGGCATTCCCAGGTCCTGTTCAGGTGGACCATATTCATAAGACTTTTCACCCATCTCCTCCCCAAGTGGTACACTGTTTGGTCCCCTGAAATCTCCACCACGCCCCCGCTGCCCACGCCCTCGTACATGTGCTTGAACAGGTACTGGTGGCTGACCTCGTCCCCTGCCAGGGGGAGGCCTTGGTGGGTCTGGTCTTGACTGCATTTGGCCAGAGGCCTGTGAATCCTGTTGGAGTGGAGGTTTGTTGTTTGTCAATGGTCCGTCTTTCTTGGGGGGAGCTTGTGCCACAGTAGTTTTTGATGCAACAGAAGAAGGTGCAGTTACGGGTTTGCTTGATGGGTTTTGCAAGGTTTTGCTATCAGCAGCTTTGGGTTTTTCACTATTATCAGAAGCATTATTGCGAGCTGATTCTTCAGTGTCTGTGTTTGTCGGCATAGTCTGAGGAATAGGGTCACTTTGTACGAAAAAGCCCTCGTTGCTGAGCAAGTTGTCATCTGTCATGTCATCAGGATTAACACGATCATCAGATTCTGATAAACTTTTTTCTTTCTCAGATTGCCCAACAGATTTTCCTGGAGTCTTGGAATCCATATTAGCAGGCTGTTTAGTGGCTGGTTCTGCCTTAGACTGAAGACCTTGCTGATCTTTTTGCTGTGGCACAGGTGGACGTTCAAACCGAGGCGGAGGTCCAGGGTGCCTGGGGGTTTGTTCAAACCTAGGCTGCTGGCCAAATAGAGGTTGGTTTCCTCTCAGGGGCTGATCAAATCTTGGCGGACCATCAAAGCGCTGTCGTGGTTGGTCAAATCTTGGAGGACCATCGAAGCGCTGTCGAGGTTGGTCGAATCTTGGTGGACCATCAAAGCGCTGCCGTGGTGGGTCAAATCTCAGAGGAACATCAAATCGCTGCTGTGGATGGTCAAACCTTGGAGGGCCATCGAAATGCTGCTGTGGATGATCAAATCTTGGAGGACCATCAAAATCTTGCTGTGCCAGGTCAAATCTGGGATTGTTGGCTCTATGATCAACAGGACAGAAGTGATAAGGAATTATTATCAAAATTGTCAAAATTTATTTATTTTTTTTAAAATGGAGAAATGCAAATAACCCCAGATAAAAACAACCACTACTCACCGCGGACCTCTAATGGTGCTGAAGTTTGGTGGCTGAATGTTAGGGGGACCTGGTGGTCTGGGTCCTATGCCAGCAGGACCACTTCCTCTCACAGGGGGTCCAGCAGGTGATTCTGAAGGCGGTCCAAAGCCAGTAGGCAGTGGGCCTTGGGAACCAGGAGCAATAGCAGCTGGGGAATGCTCCACAGCTGTCTTTACTGGCTGCTGCTGCATTTGAACATCTTGTCCAGGGTAGTGTCCATATTGTCCCATCATCCCACTGTTAAACTGATTTGATGCATATGGCACCATAGCAGTGAGGGTGGCCACTCGCTCTTGAAGGTGGGCATTGGTGGCATTCATCTGCTCCTGCCACTGCTTCCACTGGAGCTCATAGTCCTGCAGCTGGTCTTTGTGGGGATAGGTCTGGAACTGGTCATGCCACAGAATGAAGGAGCGATCCCAGTCTTGGAATAAAGGGGTGAACTGTTGCTGCTGCATTTCAAAGTGCCTCAGCTGCATTTCGGGAGACATTGACTGAAACAAATGACATTCATGAGAAGTGAGTATTTTTTGTTTTTGATGAGGTGTTATCATGGCAGTTCATGAAGTACATGAAGAACAAACAAATCCCTGAGACCAGAAAAATATGACAGCTTCAGGATACTTAGAAGAATTGGAGATCCTAGTTTATGCAGCACCTATATAGAAATTACTGGTTCAAACAAAGATTTTGTTGAATTTTGTTTTGCTTCTAACTATCTATGCAGGTCATTCAAAGTGGAAGACCATTGGAAAAAAAAAACAAAAAAACATAAGCGCGTGATGAAAAAAATACACCTACCTGTAGGTTTGGAGGTTGCTGAATCAGCTGTTGATACTTCTCCAGGATGTTTTGAAGCTTTTCGTGCTGTTGCATAAGAGCCTGGTATTGTAAGCCTGCTCTCTGCTGCTGCACCTGCTGCCACTGCGCTGCTGCAGCCTGTAGCTGCTGGAGGCGGGCTGCTTCCTCTGGATCTTGTGGAACCTCTGGCTGTAAACAGAAACAAGGTAGGTTTAGAGGAATATATTCATTCAAACTCAGAGAGAATATTTTTAATGTAACAATGGGTTGTTTGTGGTGGAAGGGCTGACAAGATGAGGGCAAGGCACTACTAGAAACATATTTAACAAAGTATTCCAAATGTAACTTTGGTCCAACTGGTCTGGGTATTACACTATTATACTATTTAAAATTGTAAAAAAAGTGCAAAACTTTAAACTAAGTGGAAGGCATGTCTCTGTAATTTTCTATAAATGCCAAAGCTCACGTATCATTTTTCATTTTTATTATTCAAGGGCTGATATTTTCATAAATGGGGATTTCATACATACACAACATGGCATGACATGTGACCAAGAGTTGGGGTTTAATATCTACAGACATGGTGATGACGGGGGAGTGTGCGGTAGGACTTACTGTGTCTGTAAATGTAGGGGATTTTCCTACATTTTCACTCTGTAAATTCATGCAAACGATACAAACAATGTTTAGATGCAGGAATAATCCTCCAAATATCAAAAATAAAGCAATTCATAGAATTACAAAGAACTGTAGCAGTAGCAGAAATATTAACACACCTTTTCAGTAAATGCTAAATTTGAACAAACTAAACTTTAAGATAGGTTTTCCCGTATCCCGTGGAGTTGATGCTCCTTATTAAATCAATGCTAGTGGAAGTACAGCCATAACTTCTCAGTGCTTATCTGGTCAACCAGCTACAGAGATGTAGCACATACAGTGTGTGAATAAGCTGAAGAAACAGAAAAACAGACATCTCTCCACCTCTCTGGAGAAAAAAAAGCACAAATAATGATTTTGTTTTTCTCTAAATAAGGGTTTTAAAAGTGGGGGTCGTCTATTATTCTCAAAATATGGAATAATGTGTTGACATCACCATTGAGTAGATTTGTTTCATGTTTCTTTGAGCTATTTTCTAAATATTGTAATATGTCCAAAATTATGTAAAAATGAACAGGAAATGTACACAAAGTATGTGTAGCGGTAGTTTACAAATTTTGTGTTAATATTGAATACAATTGTAATGGAAGTGTTTTAGGTATGTTTTTTAACACAGTGTGTGTAGTGATAGATAGTACATAATGTGTTAGATATGTTTACACATCTTTTTAAACTTCCTGACACATTGACTGTGTTAAAATGAACACAAGCATCCCAAATCTCACCCACTGATATGTAAAAATGTAACACATCCTTTCACTGTGTGTGTATTTTATATCAGATGGCATGGTCACTCATTGATCCTCACCTGGTAGCAGGTGTATGTACATCTACTGGAGCTGTCAATGTGCAGCTCTCTCTTTCAGTTCCCCTTTTCTCCCTCTCCCCATCCCTCAGCCCAACTGATCACATTTATTCATTCGGTTATTGTTGACATTGCATTGAAATAGTGAACAAGCAGTCCCTCGTTGCAGCATCTGCACACAAACCTTTCATACAGCCTTTAGACTTTCATTCAAAAGTACAATACTCATGGCTGACAAATTGATTCCAATATTGTTACCTCTACCTCTACCAGCGGCATGAAACAGCATCAGGTCATCTATATTCATAGTTATCTTTTGATTTGGACCAAGAGGAGAGAGATGCACAAGGAAGGTGTGTATTTTCTGTTTGTCCCCCTTGATTTCAGCTCCTGCAGCTTTAAGTGATAGCATGCATTTGTCTATCAGTCTGTCAGCAACATTACGCAAAAACTACTGCGCGATTTTCTAAAACTTGGAGGAAGGATAGGACATGAGCCAAGGACGAACCCCTTAAATTTAGAAGCAGATCTATAAAGAGGGGCAGAGGCTGGAACTGTTTTTCAATTTCTTTAACACTGAAGAGCTCCAGACTAACTTAGAATGGTAACAGTGACAGTGTTTACATCCACATAAGTATCCTGGTTATTATCAGGGTTTTGAAGTATTTTCTCTTTGTCTTTGAGCATGTAAACATCACATCCAGTTTTCAGTAACCTGGATAAATCTTTTCCCAGTTTTGAAAAACCCAAATACTCCAGCTAAAGTACTCCAAAACAAACTGGGATACGGTTACATGTTATATCTTATCCCAGTTCCTGACAGCTGTGGATTACTGCGCAGGCACCAAGTTGTACAACAACCTAACGGATGCCAGTTTCCCCAACACAAACAGTGCAGCAAGTCAGGTCAGTGTCTTAATCAACTATATCTTAACCAAAACAAGACATTTAGTCATCTAAGCGGACCTACTTCCACAGGTGGTGGCGGTGGTGCTGGAGGTTCCTCTTTGGGTGGGGGTGGAGGAGGTGCATTTTTTCTTGGTTCTGAGGGTGGTGGAGGAGGAGGTGCTTTGCCCTTGAGTGGCAGTGCTGCAGGACCATCACCATCTTTTTGATTCTGTTTGGCTTTTTCTTGTTTCAACTTCTGTAGATTCTCAAGATGTTGTTTATACCAAAGTTGCTGTTGCTCCTGGGTATAACAATTACATTGACAGGTATCAGAGAAAGTACCTGAGGAATTCATTTTTCTGGTTTGATGGAGACACAACTAAATAAAAAATATATTTAAAACCAGCTTCTCTTTATTTCCAGCAGCTGTGCACGGGTATCAGACACTTGAATTTAAAGCCTTTTACGACATCATATACATATATTCAAACTAAAACTACAAATGACTTCTAAAGGTTAATATTTGTAGAACTGAATTATTTTGTAGTTATTGTATTGTAATGTATTACATTTTAAGACTTTAAAGGACCTGTAGTCACCCTAAACAAAACAGCCCTCCTCAGACATGTAACATGAAATATTAATGGAAATGACACTGGAACCAGGACTAGCATGGATACCATTAACTGGAACATAAATACAGATAAATGATGTGACTTAGAACAAACACCATGTCAAAACAAACCGATCCAACACAGTACCTGCAAAGGTAAGGATGTGTCGTCTTCTGCCTTGGCTGAGTCCTTGGTGTCCTCTTTGGCTTTGGGAGCACCGTTATTCTCCGGTGGCTTTGCTGACGGGGGCTCCGGAGGGGGAGGCACAGGCTGGGACTCTGGAGGCGGAGGAGGCTGTGGGTGATCCGGCGGATGAGCAGGTGGTGCTCGCATCGGCAGGGAAGGAGGGTCTTCTTGTTTATACAACGACTGAGATGCAGTACCAGTTTCTGAAAATCCAGATCCCTCTGAATGCCACGAAGAACCCGAATACCCACCCGAGAGTCCACCACCGTACGAATTTGTATTGTTCCCGTGGTGCAACACCGACTGAAGCTGTTTTTGGTGGAGCATCTGTAGCTGCTGCATCTGCTGAAGATGCTGCTCCTGCAGGCTGGAGAACAACGATCCGCCGGATGAGGCCTCGAAGTTGCCGTATCCCGATGACTGTCCGGTGTGGCTGGCGGCAGGCGGCTTACGGGCTCCAGGTCCTCCATAGTTTTGCGACTGAGATCCACCATAATTCCCCCAGGAGGGATACATTGTTAAAAAGTGACGGGATGTATACGGCCTTTGTGGTCACATACAGCCGGCCGGGCTCCGAGAGGCTAACCTAGCTAACAGCTAACGTCGACCCACTACCCCAAATAAAATGGCTACATTTCCATTCCCGAGTGGGTTACGCAACATTAAATAAAGTTGCTAAATTTTACAATTGTGGAACGTAATTCCGATCACTTAAAGTAAGAAAATGACCACGTTTAGACTTGTGAAAAAGGTTACAAAAAGCGCTAGGAAATGGTAAAAATGATTTACAACAACTCAACAGTAGAATGCGTGCCACTGTTAACGGAAATACGTCACGTGTCACATGACAACATCCGGTAACGCTTTTATTTTTATTTTAGTTTATATTTATTTTATCTTATTCTTGCACGTACGCGTAACTTATCTGGGGGTCAACGTATCCAATTTGCGCTGAATCCATAAAGTGTAGATTTAGCCTAATTTATCAAAACATGGTAGACCTTCACTATACGAAGGTAACCCAGGAAACGTGACTTGAAATGAAAACAAAGTTTATTAAACATAATAACTGAAAACGTGTCCAGAAGTCGCCTTTAATTAGGATTGAATTAATTAGAATTATTTTTTGTCAGTTTCTTTGTACTCGTGAAGGCTGAAGTCCGTGGATCTGTACATTTACCACAAGAGGGAGACATTTACTAAGACATGGTCGCAGAAACATAGGTTTTAAAAATGACATTTAACGCGGTCTTTGCCTCAAATAAAGGGACAGCAACAATGAAATGAACAGCAGCAGCAGCAGCAGCAGCAGCAGCAACAACAATAATAATGATGATACAGGTTAAAATATATCAACTTTCCTTTGCCTGAATATAATTGAAAGTTGAAACTGTATAATTACAATATATTCCATAGAAACAATTCATCAAAATAGCTTGAGGGATCTTTTTGATCTGATCTTTAGTATGTCAGAGACTCTGGGACCAACTGTGTGAGTTCAGACTGGGTGAGAAGACTTTGTATTTAGAAACTGTATGTGGGAGGCAAAAGACCAGTGACTTTAGGTTGCCCTTGAGGTCTGATACACATAAGAGTATTTTTTCTTAAGATCACCAGTAAATCTGTATTAATTTTGACCAGAACCACTTAAAAAGAATCGTTAAAGCGGATTAATCAAGCCCGTCCTGTTTAATGTCTCCCGTTAATTAGTTTGTCAGCAGTGTTTTAATATCGCCTAATGACTTCATATTTCACTGATGACATTAAAGGGGTGTTAAAAGAGGGGAAATGGCCCATTCAGGATTCAGTTCTTTCGCTTAAGACGCCCTCGATGAATAAGACAAGGTCACGGAGGCCTAGCCTTTAGGGAGAGATACATTATCAGGGGATGGGGGTGGGAGAAATCCCATAGAGGAAGCGCTCTCCCCTCTAAAACAGCATGACGGGCACAATGTGATACAGTTCTGTCTTAGAACAATACACTGCACAGGGAATTCATGATCAGCTTAGGGCAGCCACGCTGTATAGGATGGCAGGATAGCCCCACAGCGTACAATAAGAACTGATAGTGGGGACTAATTCCATGGACTTTTTGGATGGAAGAGTCAACACTGACTGTCACATATTTCATGGGTGTGTTACAATGCGAATACTGCACATTATTTCAAATATTTCTTAGGCATTTTGATGTTCTGTTGAATATATAAGAGAAACAACAGCTTAATATTGTAAAAGCATTTGAAGTTATCCCTTTTCAATCCTTATCAGCACTTTCTAAAGCTTTCCGAACAAGAACAAAGAAATCAGAAATCGTAAAGTTGTAGCTCACAGTATTGAGGACACTGCATTTTCTCTGTGATGAAAATCCTATGTTAAACAAAATGCTCAATGGAGGCTAATGGATCCCGAACAAGTCCATGCACTGCTTCCAAAATGCTTTGTTTGACAAATCAATTTTCCCATAACCCGGTGAGGAGAAAAGTGATGCGGATTGATCGCCCCCCCTGACTTTGTTTCCAGAATATTGTTTGATGGCTGGATAGATTAATTGGTATGACATTTGAAAGCCTTCTCTTGACTGTCAGCATCCAAGCCTCTGTACGCCAATCGAACCTCGGTCTAATTGTCTCCTCTATAATACCTCACTTCACAAATTAGAGACGGTGCTTCTATAAACTATTCCCAATGTAAGACCCAAACAACATCACGCTGCTCAATCAGACTTTGGTTTGAATAGGGTGATGCTGGGCTGATAAGATAGAGAGCATTAAAGGGCATCACCCAAACTGCTGCGCCAGCACATCTCCTCTCAACACCGTAGATCTGAAATATACAAATCAGATCCCAGCAGCTGCTCTGAGTAAACAGGCTTCCAGACAATTAATCTGGAGCAGCTCATACTACTTAAATTTTAGTTACTGTACGCCGAATTAGGGCAATTACAGCGTGGGGGTCAAAAGGAAAACAGTTTAAATCAATGTCCTTGTTAAGACCAAAGAGAAGATATTGGCTGTGACGCCACACATGTATCACGCTGCATTGTTTTTATATGAGGTTGTTAAACTGTAAGTCTCAGCTCTCTATGTTTTGACACGAAACGTAACTGTTATCATCTACTATTAAATACTAACTATGTCTAATATCTTTGAGGTCATCAGGCCAATGTTTAACAGAAAATGTATTATGTTTTAATGTGTGTAGAATTTTAAATACAGTGTACTGAAAGTCAAGATAGCTGGATATAAATGACGTTGAACTGATGATGACGGTGAACATCGAATGTGGTGTGAACATTTAAACGAAAAGCTCTTTTTAATGTTTTGTTTCACAAGGTCAGATGGATAGTACATGACTTTTTTCAACCAAACAAACACAAATTACAATACACAAAGTCAAATACAATTCATATAAATACAATTACAAATCAAAATGTCAACACTATTAAATGAACGGTTGAACAAATACTTATTGACGCGTCTTGAATTTCTCACAGAGCATGAATTAAACTGAATTGAAACTGAGACATTGAAACAAAGAAGAAATATTATTCAATACTAGGTGCAAACAAAATAGTGCAGCATAAAGTTATGAAGTTAATTTTAAAGTAACGTTGGCCGTGCATTGATGCTCTCTGTTCTCTGTTTGGAGAAGAAAGGATTTAGAGGTCAATAGAAACAGGGTTATGTATGTTTATTTATGTTTAGATATGTTTGGGTGTGTTCAGCAGAGGTGGAGGTGTGATTAAACAATCCGTATATTCATTGATTACATCTAAAATCATAGAAAAAAAACAAAAAAACATCCCGTATTATGGATAAAGTATCCAAAATACACTGATATCAGTATTTGTTGTTGCATGGCAGAAGGCAGGCTTCCATTATATAACATCTAAAGGTTTATTTTGTCACATCATGATTTCTGGTTCTGCTGGATGTAATGAAAAACAATAAAACAATAAAACAGCCCATAGTCCACAGTCCATTGTTGTTGTATATTAAAAGAAACAGATTTGAGTGAATCAACAGACACTGTAGTCAGCGAGGTATCTGCCCTCCACATTTCATCACCGTTTATTTATCATTCACAATGACTAATTGCCTGACTTGACTTCAATTTTGTGGGCTGGGTTCCTCACAGAGCGAGCTGCAGCGCTGCCCACCTCCCTTCACTCTCTGCACCTCCCTATCACCCCAACACACCCACTTGCCTTTGAAAAACTGTAATTGAATGAGTTTATGTCGTCAAATTGATTAATCATATTAATTTGTACTTATTAGTGGGATGGTTGAAAGCCATGACAATTAGATTAATGAAATTAGTTAATTCTTCTTACCCACATACTTCCAACTATAACGAAGGGGGGAAAAAAAAAAGCATAGAATGGGAGACTGTTATGACAAAATTGGCAATCAAGATTTGGCTGCTAATTGAATGTCTGCTTTTATTAATGATGAGGTTTATAAAAAGACCTTGAGAAAGGAATATTAATTGATTAATCAAAGTGCTCCGAATTAAAGGGGGAGTATACAAAGCAGAGGTCTGAAATTTCTTACACATTTGGTTGCAAAGGATGCGTTACAGTGTCTTTAACAGAATAAAAACACACAGCAGCTGCTTAAGAAACAACATGAATGATAGCTGACAATAAGGCTGTTTTCCTGAAATACTTGTGGAATAGGTTTTAAACGGTTTTGCTGTGACTATTGGAATAAAAGAGACGTTTTATGCAGTTTTCTTTTAACAAGCTGTGATTGAAGCATCTCATATTGATATCAGCAAATACAAAGACATTGCGTGTGTATTATTCTGAAGAAATATGTACTTTTTTTGTCTACAGATTGTAGCACATTGAGATGATGAAGAGGCTCCGCTGCAATAAAATAGCACATGAACTGAGGGTCTTCAGGCTTTACAGTAAAGCTGGAAGTTGCCTGACCACAGATCAGCCCTGCAGGGAGCTGCATGTCTCAGTGGGACCACAGCCATACATTCATCATGCCTGTGTGCCTATTGTGAAAAAACAAAATCCACATAAATATATGTAAATATAAGTAAACAGAGTGTGAGATCCCTTCAGCAGATAGACTGCTTTGAATTTCATTACGCAACAAGCTGTCTGGTGGTTATAAACGACGCTCATGAAAAAGTAGTGATTTTTCGATATGATAAAGATGAAATGTAATAGTTTATGCCACCATGAATCTGATTGTAAAATCCACACTATTAGAAAGGCTGATAAGAGCATTTATGACTATTTGCTTTGTGTCATAAAGGGAAGTGGGCTGTTTGATTAATACGAGCAGCTGGTTGGCTTCGGGTTCACAGACTGCGTTGTTGCATATAACTTACAGAGGCGGTAATGGCTTGGTTTATACACTAAAATGTGAGCTGTCACACATTTGAGATAAGCAGAATTATGCATTTACAAAGTATGATATTTGATATGCACGCTGTGTAAATGCAGGTGAGTAATGTTTTTGTTTTCACTACAGGAATATTCACTTATGGAAAGATGCTATCTGCTTATGTGGCCTATACATAAAAATAGGTTGGTTTCCACATTCAAAAAACATATAAATCTTGCTCATAGTTATGCCACATGAATGGATTACACCATGACTTCACCCATTCAGTCAACGCATAGGGTCAGCATTTATTTTACACAGGATATGTAGCTTATTTCCCCAGCCTATGGCTTCATATGCAGAGAATTCTTGCCAGGGAAGAAAACTCAGAGCACAGATTAGAAAATAAAATATTACATTTGTTTTGAGTTTGAGCTTTTTTGTGTAAAAGGTAGAGAAAAGAAAGGTACTGTTTATTCTCTCATTATTCAAGCAAGTTTTCAGTTGAGTTTTTGTGTTACACAACATTTTCAGACATACATTTAGCAATAGATCATAAAATAAAATAATAATCATACACATGGTCCATTAAAACTGTTGGAAAGAGGAATGTTGATCCAAAAAAGCTGATGCATGAAGCTTACAAAGATGCAGTAAAATGTTTAATTTATAATAAACCACTTGCATGGCATGGTATCCAGGTTTTATATGGGAAATTGCACAATATATTGTAGAAAATGGAATGCGCTAATTTAAGCTATTATATGAACACATTATATACAGAGTTCTTAAAAGTAGTATATGTAGTAGTATATAGTAATAGTGTATTCATGTGTGCTCATGTGGAGTTTGTGTTGGAGTCTGCGTTGTGCTGGGAACTGGTCGTTTGTTGACGTTGGCTAACTCCATTTCTAAGCTAATGGTGGCTAATGTTGCACATTGTTGCCGCAAATGCCTTGGACTCAGGAGCAAGGACGAATGTCATCTTTTGGATATTTACAGATTCAGCTACAGGATGTTGTCATGGATGTAAGGAACTGAGACAGATAGGGAAGATGCTCATTTTTTAAGGTACGTCATGATCTGTGCACACGTCGGAAATGAAAAGGCGATAAATAGACGAGGTCCAAAAACTACATTTACAGCATGCCCCCACTCTGACATTTGTTTGACCTGGAAGTTATATTTCGCTTAGATCAAAACATATCTATTTCAATGATTAAACTGTCTGTTTTTTTCCCATCAAAGTTATTTAATATTGCAGCCCATATTCATATTGTTCATCCGAACTGAACAAGGTGAAGCTTCACACTGGACACTCATGGATACTATTATTGCATGTCTAATACCTGACAGTCAGCAGTAGATCCCTAATGGCCTCAGTTCGTCCTCGACTGTAAGTTGGAAACTATCCTAGAATTGACCACTCATCTTTGGACCCAGCCCTTCTACATTTCAGGATCATGATGTCCCCCTGACAGGATCCAAACCTCTCTGTGCTCAATGTATTGACAGCCTTCAATGTTAGACTTGATCAAATGCTACCGCACCAGTCAGAGGCCATCACTGGTCAAGGCATCCTCATCGGCAGGATCTGTCTTCTCTATTTACACAGTCCATCCTCTTTAAACTGTGCTATTGATCTTGGCCTAGGTCATGGAAGTTTGGCATCATGGTAGGGGAGAGGGGCGGGAGAGTAAGGACACACAGGAAGAGGCTTCCCCTGGGTGTCTCCAGTGCCAGTTTCTTCTTATTTAGCATTTGACCCTGGTCTTGGCTTTACCACTCAATGCAGAGGCCTTATTTTCAGCATATAGTCAATGGCTGCCAATATTTTGAATGAAGACCTGTCACTGCTCTTCAACAAAAGCTTAAAACAAAAGAAAAACTAAACAGACTTGATTTATTTGAGGTCGTAGGCTTCAAATGCATGCACATGTTCCCCATGTCTTGATTTTTGTAAGGTCACTGTTCATCTTCAACCCACAATTTCGAGTCAGTTTTTAAGCTTTTTACGGTGTGACAGATGCTCTGAGCAGCCACACTTACTGTTCAATTAGTACGACGGGCATTTCTCGTGGTCGCCTGTTGCTGACGTTATTTTACAGCTCCACGCTTCAGTCCATTAGCAACACAACTGCCAGAGCAGAGCCGATAAACCATCTGGCCAGGCTCCTGAAATAGATAGCAGCCTCTTAATGGAGTGAAAAAGTAAAAGCAATTAATGTCACATTAGCACATCACTAATAAGGCCTGCCCTCCAGTATGCTGCAGCGAGAATAATCAGTTGGTTCAGACTGAGATGCATCCCAACAACCCTTCACTGTTAGCACCGATACGCAGCTCCGTGCAAACCTTATTACCTCTGCCAGGGCGGTTATGTGATCAGTCCTGGTTCTCTGTCCATCCGTCCAACTGTCAGCAGG
>JAPQRN010000017.1:11510322-11523989 GCA_037367275.1 Coranthus polyacanthus | reverse complement strand
GCAAACCTTATTACCTCTGCCAGGGCGGTTATGTGATCAGTCCTGGTTCTCTGTCCATCCGTCCAACTGTCAGCAGGATTACACAAAAACTACTGCTCCGATTTTCATGAAACTTGGTCAGCATGGGCCAAGGACAAGGCTTTTAAAGTTTGAAGCAGATTCATACAAAGGGGCAGAGGCTGGAATTACTTTTCTCTTTCTTTTTTAAGAGCCCCAGCGTAAAGGCCTTTGCAGGCATTAGTATTAACGTTTGTTAAACTTTTGAGCTCTGTTTTGGTCTCTATTTCATATATATGTTAGCTACATGCTATTTCATAAGAGGCATGAGAATGAACAATTAAGCTGTAAACCCATAAAACTAAAACTATGAGCTTTAAAGCTTGGAGACAAAGTGAACTGGAGAGTTGGGTGATAGCAGTAGCAAATCTGATCAGCTGCTTTTTTAAAAATATATAGTATTTTCATGTGATAATAAGATATTTTTCTCCCTATAGCACCAACTGTGATGATGTATTGTTTATTTGCTTGTTTGATTTACTGGCAGCAATATTCTGCCGTATGGAAGAACAGATCTGTGCTGAAAATTTGCTCCAAGTCAAATTTTCCAATCCCATCGCCAGCAGCAAAGACACTGTGAAATGTACAATAGATGTTCAGTTTCTGAAACAAACATGGGACCTACACCAGACTCTGTGCCGTCTTTTGGCCTCGTCGAAGCTCCCACGTTGTTTCCATGACCTGTCTCACTTTCAGCTCTTGTCTTTGAACTGTAATTCAAACTTTACACAACAGCAGCCCCATCTCAAGAGCTTTTTCAAAACAATACATGTCCTTCCTGGCTTGAATGAGACTGGGGTTTAAGATCTGGCTTAATTGTTGTCTTTTACAGTGTTTAATTATAAAAAAAAAACAAAACAAAACACCAAAGCGCTGTCATTGCTGTCTAATTCCACTATGTTCCGCTAATTATGTTGTGTTAATAGAGGTTTTTCTGTTATGCCGTTACACTCATTAACTCAACGGTGACACTGCCCTTAATTGGATAAGAGGCCATTAAGTCACTTTTCTTTGATTAAAATTATTGCTTCCTTGCAGACGTCAACCCCTGGATACCAACTGGTTTGAAGCACATGAAACAACATATCCTTCACTGTGAGTTTAAAGCCTTTTGTGTGGGTTTTACTTCTCTGACAAGTTGCATTTTTTTCAGTTTCTGTTATATGACATATCTATGTCAACATTAGAAAAATCTATCCTCGTGCACTTTCACATATCAACACAAAGAAAAATCAGCACGCAAATGACTCGTGCCATAAGGGGTGGTGTGTCTGTCGCTGCTGCGTGCTTTTCCTGCAAATACAACACAGCCGTACAGTTTTAATAAGGATCAGTCTGGAAAGAGAAGCTCTACAAACCTCCAAAATGTCAGACACTGCAGTATCATCACTCACAGTAAATGGGCTTCTTCCTTTGTCTTTTTTGTTGAGATCCTCCTGGGTCCGGTGCACAGCGGTGATGCTGTGAACTGATATGCAATTATTTAAAGCAGCTTGTAAAACAAAAGCTCTCAGATCAACTAACACCTCGGCACGCGGACGCCTCTTTCCACTGTTTGCTTGAATTCACTATTCGAACCCTATGATTGGAATTTACTGCATTTACAAGTTATATAGAATTGAACTTGTCTTAAAGCTTAGGCAAAACCCTCATTGTGTTGGTGGTTAAATAAACAGCACCGCCCACTGCTATGTTTAAACAAGTTAACACCGAGAAGACCTCCATTTAACATAAGACCCAATATAGACAGAAAACAGACACCACCGATGCTTTCCAATCCCCAGTACCCCTGTTCCCAAACCCACACATGCCCTCAATTACCCTATGAGCACCACATGTGCAACATCATTAATAAGATCCACTAATAATGGTGGTGAGCTCCATTGGCCGTGAGTGAGATTTGACTAATTACTGTAATTGTATTGGAGTCATGCTCATTAAATATGAAAATTGTGTTCTGTGAAATGAATGGGTTTTCATGATCACTCTTGTATGGACAGGCGAGAAATAAATTAGAGAACAGTTTCTCGTTGCGCAATTAACTACTGCACACACAGCTACCTGCCACACCCCGCGGTCTGGTAATATAACACGCATATATATATATATATATATATATACACACGTGTGTGTGTGTGTGTGTGTGTGTGGTGTGAGTGTAATTTAGTGGATGTTTGCCAATTTGCCATTACTTGTTGCTTATGATTCCCTTTACACATACTGTACGCATGACCTGCTTGCCCATGAAACGTGCAAATGTTAATATTGCACAGAGCATAAAATTACAATTGTGATTATTTTTTCTTTTTTTCTTACATTTTTTCAGAGGCGAGTTTCTCAGCTACTCCTAATTCCATTTTTTTTTTTTGAATTTGATTTCATTTTGCCGGTATCACATTTCCTGTTCTCTGGTATGACTGTAAGTGCGGCTCTGTCTATTTCTTATAAAGCTTTGAACGAGGAGCCCAAGCATGTTGTTGGTTTCGACCACCTTCTTCAAAATGGCAAAAGGGCAAACACTTTACTCTAACTATGTAAGCACAGACTTCAGGCTAGTCGACTATCTATTCTCCATAGCTTGAACTAAATTAACTTACAGGCACAAGCATCTTGTCACACATTTGAACCAATCAGAAGCCAGAGCTGGCTGCAGTCGTTACTGCTCCTAATTAAACCTACTGCAATACAGGTGCTTATCGTTACCAAAAACAGCAAAGCACAAGCAATTTATTATCGTTGTACAGCATAAATGGCCCGACCAATGGTCCTTTACCAAAAACATTTACAGTGACTAAGATTCCTTTAATTTTTTATTGATTCTTTTTCGATGAACCTTTTGTAGACACCTGTTAATGCTCTGCTCCCGCGCTGCATCATTACTGGAAGATTGCGCAGATAAAAAGGACAAACCTGTTCACCAGCAGAAGCTGTAAATTCACACACCCAAAAACTGTTATATCAGCTCCTGCCTCGAGCTCGAGACAAAATGTGGTGCACAAATTCCAATCCAAACACAACGGTCTTCCCTTAACACAACAGGGTGTGCTCGTGACTCTTTACTGTAACTTTTGCTCATACTTCTTCTATCATCTCTTGGGATTTAAGCAGCTGTCAGGACTCCAGAGCCTAGACGACAGCGTCTGGGAGTGGCTAAGTCCCCGAGGAGCAAAGCGTCTTTTTTTTTTCTCCCCCCCCCCTCCTTTTTTTCTGCGTGCTCAAGTTGTTTGAGAAATCTTGCAATGCAAATGTGGTACTTACCTTTACCGCCCAGTAACAAAACTATGTCACACTCATAGCCTTCTGTGAAAGCCCTGATTTTGTCTGAGGAGATATAGAGGTGAGGAGAGGCAGGTAAACAAAGCATAATGTAGAGGTCAAATGCTAATGAGCGCTCCATTTGTTATGTCTGGCTCCCTCCAAAGGCAAAGTAACAACGTCAGAGGCACCCAGACATAATAAATCATCCAAATAAATAATAAACTTTAAGATTCAGTGAAGACTTCATGATATTCATTGTGCCACATAGAATAAATTTATAACCAAGCCCTGATTTCTCACATGTGTCCCTATTTAAATTACCCCATTTTAACTGCCTGCTCGTGACAGCAAGATGCTCGCAAGTCCGTTTTTAGGCCCGACACCCTACCATATAATTTCCATCTGCTCAATGGTTAATAGGCTAAGACCAGAGAGAACCCCTCAATGAACTGTAATGTAACTTACTTCACTTGAGATACAAGCCATAATGCGCCGAGACCAGAACAGATGCAGTGCCATGCGGGGTTTGCAGCTGTTGCGAGGCCTTAGAAAACCCACAGCTGTCCCCCTCTTTGTCTGAGTCCCCAAGTAAAAGGAGACCGAAAAAAAAGGCGGACGTGACTGATGAGGTGGTGAAAACCGGTGGATAAAAAAGTATCATAGGTAGACGTGACTCCACCTTTTTAATGCATACTTGATCATTTATTTTCTTTCCCCTTTCCTCCCTCTCTCTGCTCTCTGTCCAGCTCACTCGGTCACAGAGTCTGGCTGCCTATAGATGGCGCTCAGTTCATTTTGTAAAGCACCGGGCTTCCTCAGGGCTGTCCATCACAAAGTGCCACAGACTGCATGGTGGGGATGAGCTGCGGAGAAAGGCACCCTTACCTGTCCTTGAGCCAGGCGCGAGAGAGAGAGAGAGAGGGAGAGAGAGAGAGAGAGAGAGAGAGAGAGAGAGAGGGAGGAAAAAAAAAAAGTAGATTCAGCATGTATGTATGCTGTAGCCGGGAGCCATAAATCATGACCTTCTTCAATTTACACAGGGAGCATATTGATGGTTTCCTATCTCCTTCACTCACTTTCACCTAGTTACATTGTCTAAGACAACACCACTCTGGGTAACCATGACTGACACTTTACAGCCTATTCTCAGTGGACTCTCACCTCAGCCGCTGAATAATCCTCACAGAAGCCAAAGGAAGGAGTGTGAGTATACAGTGCAAAACCCAGCGGTAGCAGCACAAGGTCGCACCAACAGTGTGATCATAGATTTTTTTATTTTTTTTTTCTGAAACAGGTAAAGGTTTCCTGATTAACAAACCGCGTCAGTGGCTCTTCTTCAGCGCGAACGGCCCTGACAACTGGTGACGATTTAAGGAGAAAGAAAAAAATAAAAGGTTTACAAGCTGGAAAGTCACTCTGAGGACAGTGGGCCATGCCCTAATTCCTTTCTACGTGACTGAAAACAGAGAAGGAACTACTCGCAGTCCTTTGAGGAAACAGGTGCAATGATGAGCCAAGTTCATAAGACAACAGATAACAATTTTTTTCTACCTTTCTTGTCTTTACTTGCCGGGTTTTCCGCAAGTATTTTTTAAGTTGCAATGGATAACATCTAAACGCGGATGATTGATATACTGCACAGAGCAATGCCCCACGTATTAATACACAGTTGTTATTTCCAGCAATAATATGGAGTGGCGGGTGTAGCTGTGCCAAGAGAATAAATAAAAAATGAAAATTTGACAACTCCATTTATTTGTTTAATTCAATCTTCTGTTGAGAGATCTTTTTGCAGGACATCATAAATGATTTCGTTTAGGGGAATGGTTTGTGGCAGGCTGATTAAACGTAGACTTACTCCCCAACCCCCATATTGGCTGAAGTTGAAAGCCCAGTAAATGAAATGACTTCCACAGGATTGCACCACAAAAGACGGGAGTGTGTCAGATGTGCATTCAGCCAGTGTTGTAGCCAACACAAGGTCAAACGGGACATTGTGTAGACAGCTAACCAACTGACAGTCGGGGCAAGAGGATGCCGTTACACCCCAAGGCACCATCCTGCTAAACATACAAGTGCACACGTAGACACACACACGAGCACACACGAGCACACACACACACACACACACACACACACACATGAATGGTCATGTCAGACACTGTTTGACTGTACATGTCTTATCTCCAATATGAGATCAGGACCAACCTGCGTGTTCCCTCAGACCAAAAGCTACTGTAACACTGTATGTAAATGCTGCTGAACAACAGAAAAAATATGATAACATGAAGCCAGCGTTGTTATGTCGATTATATCCATTAAATTCATTTTTTTTTAAATCCTAAAAACAGTATTTGAATTAAAGTAACCTATAAGCAGCGGTGGACAAAGAAAATCACAGCATTTGTTGCTTTTTTGTCAAAGGGAGCAACACCTTTCATTTTATTTACAAAGCCTTTATCAAGAATTTTCAAAACACTCTAATTCAGGTTTAACTAATCAAACTTGCTTGTATTTATTTTTTATTTTTCTTTGTTTGGAGAGATGGAGGTCTGTGTGTGTATACTTAATTCTAATTTCACCTTACGTCATATCGGTTTAGTTCAAAATTCCCATATAAAACATTGGAATTTATATCATGTTATTCAGTGTATTAATGTGTCATCGTAGGATGGAAAACCTCACACTATAACAGCTGGGTTTTTTTTTGTTTTTTTTTACAGCAGCCGCCTTATTTTATTGCTTAAAAAATGTATCAGTTTATCAAAGTAGAGCTTTAATGGCTTCTTAAACACAAGCATAATTGAATATCTGTATTTACATCCCTCATTTTGCTGCACATTAAACAAAATGAAACACGTGCTGCTATGTTTTTTTGCAACCCTTGCTTTAATCTACAGGACATGGGCATCATAAAGTTGAAGTCTGAGGGTTTATGGTTCGGACCATGTATAAACTTTTTTTTTTGGGATTGACGGTGGATCGTGTAACCCCGACATAGTTGCCAGGTTGATAGTGATACATTTACTAGCAGTGATATAGTGATCGTGAAATATAAACTCACTGAACTCGTGTAAATAGTTCCCCCATGTTTGCCGCCTTGAATATATTTATAAAAAATTATTAGCAGCAGTTACATAAACCATGTGATTTTATTGTCACTGTACATTCAGTGCACTGTTAGGTCTGACTCACTCAAAAAAAGCATATATTTACACATGGGTACAGTAGGCATGAACACAACAAACAAAACACAAGAAAATGCCACACAATACTGTCCAGTGAACCCCAGCTGTTGTTGGCTTTTTTGCTTCTCAGTTCCAACATTTTCACATTATTCACTTTGTCATCTCCGGACTCTGAGTGCGTGCGCATACCCTGTCCTTTTCTGAGCACAGGGTAAGTTTATAATTAAAATGAACCAAAGCGTCCTTTTAACTTGATTCATATATCACAATTGCTAACATATTGCTTTTGAGGGGAGTAAACCTCTTGGGTAATCACATGTCTATGGTACATACACCTAGCAGGGTCCTTTATACACCGCGGACCAGAACGGCCAGGGAGGTTCCTCCATGTTTTATGTAAATCTCGTCATCTCAGAGTGCATGGAGATAAGATAAGTCCGCAAATGGAACAGCGAATAAGCAGCTTTCTCCTCCGAGGAATGTGTTCCCCAATTGCAGTAGGTTCATCTACATTTTTTTTAATACCCAGTCAGTGATGTCACTTTATTTCTGTGCCACTGATTCCCAGGAGGAACCCATGGCCCGCTTCCAAACCCAGTATAATTTTCAAAATATGAATTGAGGTATAGGGTCTAGACTTGTTCACTTGCTATACGTCCTGCTGTGCCGATAAGCAAAATCGATGATAACACAAACTGTGTGTATAAAACAAAAGAATACCCCCACCTCACACATCATATAATGGATCGTTCCTCGAGTAATGACCATACGATGACTTATACAGGTGGGCTGTAAATTTCACATGTTGATTAAAAGGCCAAATTAAACAGTTCATCATTATTATATCATTGCACAGCAGCTACAGTATAGCAGGGTGAAATATGCACAATACATTTGCAGTGTACAGCACTGTACAGTATGTCCACGTTGTAAACAAAGCACAACTAAATGTCAGTCTGATGCTCCACAACACAAGGAACATAGGTGGCCATATTTGCCTTGCATAGCCCAGTGATCGTTCTGTTATGAAACTATTACAGACGCCCATGAAATCGCCTTTGTAAAGGTTTAGACAAACCCTCCCCACTGTCAACCGAAATAAAATGTCTCTTGTCCCCAAGGTAGAGCCAAAGCAGAAATTTAATTGCTCCATTTCTATTGAGAATTTCAGCTTAGGAGACTATTAGAATTAATTGGATGTATCAGAACCGTTTTAGAACTGAAAATAAATTAGGCATTTTTCTCTTATTTTCTTATATTAACTTGAGAGAAGTGAAAGTTGGGAAACAGTTATCTGCTAGCCAGTCTTCAAGGTGCACAGAGGGAGTCCATGAATGATCTGTGAACAGGGGAGGGACGGTCCGTTTGTCCGTTTTGGTCAAGTTTTTGGCTAAAACGTATCCAACATCACTAACGCTCCTTGGACTGACTCGACACAGTCTCGAGTATGAAAAACAGACATGTCTTATGAAACACAGCCAGAAGAAAAAAAAAGAAGAAGATTTTCATCACGTTTAGCTGTTATCGTCGTCATAGGTTGAAAGGATGCTCACAATTCAGCAGAATAAAGGTCTAACTATCAGTAATATACTCCTACATCCACATTTATGTCAAAAAACAGCCTTCAAGTTCACTGTCTGGCTCCAAACGCAGATCTGTCAGTGTTTTATCGTATCAGTATCAGAAGACAGCACGCTTTGGTTTCCTAATGTACAGAGGTGACACATCCCAAGTTTCAATTGGGGATAAATTAACTGGATATTGAAGTGCATCATGGGATTTGTATCCTCTACTGGATTTGGTTATAATTATCCATGCATTACATTATATTAAGTCAATAGCATCTCTTCCTGTGGGGATCTTCTCAATTGGGGTAACTGGTCTGCATCTGTAGTTACTGGTCGCTTGGCCGTATATTTTCCTCTAGTTACCTGTTTGGAAAAGCAGCTAATGGCACTTGACACTTTAAAGACACTACTGCTTTAAAGTGGTCATAGGGGACAATATCTGTCTCACTAAAATCCTAAGAGCAGCTGATAATCTACTATTTTATTATTGTGATTTTATGATAATACGTTCCTTCTAACCTGCTCAGGTTTTCAGGACATATTGGAGATAACTGTATGACATTTTTCTGATTGCTTTCATGAATAATTTGGCAACTGATTAGCAGTTCGATAGATATTATGCTACAAAACCCTACTATTTTCTGGAATATACAGATTTATGAAATTACTTTGCACAGCTCAGAGTGTCCCTTTCATTAAACATGAACTAAAAAAAAAGCACTGGGGCGATCTGATATATATATATTTTTGTCATTATTATTGGTTAATTCAATATACTAAGCAACACAAGTGTCAGTATATTGAAATGGTTTGCAAAGGGCAAATTTTATATTAGGAACACTGGAAAACAGTCACCTAAAAAATACATTATTTTGATTTGATATACAGTCTAAAAACTCACATAGATCACAGGAATAAAAGGGACAAACATTACTTAAGAACACGCACTATTATCAGTCAAGCTGTATGCATTTACATGTGAGCAAGTGGCCTCTATCAACTGAAGACGTATACAATCGGAAATTTGTTTAAAAAGGGTGAAGCGACGTTGCCGTTACACCCATGACGTCATTTTGAAAGCGTCCTCTCGCTTTGGACATATTCGAGTCATTTGTAAATCAGAATTTGTTGTTCGTTCTTACTCCAAAGCCTCACTAACCTATTTACCCTGTAGTCCACGCTTAATAAGATCTTAAACATTGCTTTAGGTTTAAATTTATGGAGGCTAACATGCAGACTTTGGTATCAACCTGGGTGCAAGTGTAACATACAATGACCAAATACACATGGACATCAAATGTGGATCCAATGGCACCAATATACTGACACTTGTGGGTTTAAGATACAGATTATGTAAAGTTGAAGAGGATACAACAACAACAACAGCAACACTAGTACAACATAAGGCAATCTAACACCGCATCAGCACAACTTACAGACCGAAAACAGTTGAATCGCCACCTGCAGAATCTGCACATTCTAATCAACACAAAGGTTGTATTTATTGCACAGATATCATATTCCATTATAGGGTGTATTAGACTGTATTATATTCTATAGGAGTTGCTGTTGTTGTGTCTATATAGAAGACTTTTTTTTTTTGACAAGCTGTGTTATTTTTAAAACTTTCCCAGCTCAGAGTACAGCTCATCGTTTGTATGTTTCACAGTACGTATAATTTCCAGTATTTTTGAAGTAGTGCAGGGGGTGGGGTGGGGTTTAAGGGTCTCTCTAAGCAAAATCCACTGACTGAGACGCTGCCAGACAGAGCTGGCTAATACCCATTATTGCCACGTTATTCATAGATGCTTAGTGCAAACTCTTTGTGAACTATGATCACTAGCCAACCACTGTCCTTCTGTAAGCACCAAGTTGACTATAACCACTGAGTCGATGAAGCTACTACGAGGTAAATATATTACGAGGAAATTGAGAATCTTACCCGTGACGGGCAGCGCTTTCTCCGATGACAAATATAAGAATATGTCTAACAATTCTCCCCCCACCCAGTGCAATTTCACACAATATACAGTACACATATTATATGTAGACCAGTTAGAGACTATTGCTTTAACGACTGAGATTAGAAAATATGAAAGAAAGAAACAAAAGCACATATGTGGCTACGTAGCCATACAGTTCTTCAGGACATTTATATTAACACACTTCCTTTTTGAGATGAAAATAAGATAAGAAACAAATTCACAGAAGCTTCAGGTGATATAGAGCAATGGGTCTCTGGTTATAACAAGACCTCAGTTGCCTGATTTCTGTACACAGCATCTTTATATACAGTACATCATCATTATCCCACTTCAATCAGGTTGATATTCACCCTTTAAAAACCATTTCAAGTCCCTTTTTCTTTTATGTTTATTATCATTTAAAGGTGTTAAAATTAGTCAGTAGTCCACGCTTCAACCATTCATTGTCAGTTGGCACACCACCTTTATTTTTTAAGGGCTGTCCCTCGCCTCGCATTGGGTGATGCAGCTGTCTGTCAAACGTCCGGCCCGGGTGTCAAGCCTTGGCCTCGAGCATCTCTAGGAATAGTTTGTGCATGGGGACTTTGCCCTGCATTTTGATGCTGTAGAAGTGCTGGACGGCCTTGGTGGCGGTCTGACGGAGCAGAGGCAGGGTCATTAGCAGCTTGCCTGCCCGTCGAGGGTCCTCCGGATGCTGGGAGCCCTCAAAGTCCTGCAGGGCCTCGTGGAGAGAATCCTGGAGCCTTTGCACAGCTTCAATGTTCTCTATGTGCATCGAGTCTGAAGAAAGAAAGAAAGAAAGAAAGAAAGAAAGAAAGAAAGAAAGAAAGAAAGAAAGAAAGAAAGAAAGAAAGAAAGAAAAACATGTATTTTAACCATTTCATGCTTGGTGTCCATTATTCAAACTTCACTTAAAACCACGATATATGCAATATTTATTCCAAGCATTCTCTTTATTGCTTTATGATCGTTGTCTTTAATATCTAATATTTGTTACCCTGAAATATTGCATCATGAGTGTACCTGTTACCTCTGGAAATTTTTTTTCTACAACAAATATAAAGCTACCAAAAAACCTTGAATTAACTACAGTGTAGGAAATACTTTCACCAAAGTTTAGTCCATATGGATTTTGTCATTTTTGATTGAAAACTATTCACTGTGGACGTAATGCATCAATTTGATTTTGATTTGGTTTTATTTACACACAATTGGAAAAAGATATCTGAATATATATGTGAATATGAAGGAGACCAGGGGTTTGATAAGTGGCATTCTCCAAGCAACACGTTTGACAGAATAATTACATAAATCTAGTAAACACAATGTGTGTGTATGTATTGATAATTACATACACACATAGTAAAAGACAGAAACAGTGTTAAGCATCGATCACAATGCATCCCGTAATCACCCCTCTGTTACTACAGTTAAAACGAATGAACCATGGCCATAAGACACACATCCACACATGCACATACATTTACAATGGATCCAGGCACAAACACTATCATCCATTCAATGGTTATATTCTGGTCAGCAGTTCATTCAGTGAAATAACAAAAGTGCGTTTTGAATCGTTGATGTCCGGCGTGCATCTCTCTCAGAAAAACTTAATAATTCATGCATGAAAGGGTTAATTTTTTGCCCTTGTTACATCTTCACCTACGATAGCAACCCTGTGTTTTCCAGCACAGGCGACTCACTTTAAATTCTGCAGCCTGTCGTTGCAAACATGCAATTTTGAGAGAGGTTTTCTCTTGTTAGTAGTTAATGACGCTCTTTAAATAAATGCCTATGTATGGCCAGGACTCTAGGGACATACAGGAAGAGGGAGAGGTAGTGCTGGTCCGTATAAATATACGGTGGGACAGGAGAAAGATTCATTTCTTTTGGTATCATGGAGCACATACATCCCCCCTGCTAATGAATTCAGATGGCTGCATTACTAGGATATCGTTCAGCTGAATGATGGCGGCAGATGGCCTTCATTTCCATAAGAAAGAGCAGTTGGCCCCCTTATGTATAGGCTCTAAAATAAAACCAGTTGAGACTTATTAAAAACTGCTCTCTATGTATAAGACTACAAGTTAGAAAAAAAAAACAGGCATGTCCTCCAAAGGACAAGCTGACAGAGACTGTTTTAATGGACAAGCAGTGGTTTCCTTTCAGCCAATTTTACTGCACAGACATTTAGTGGGATGAACAACAATCAGCGCTGACTGTCAGGTCTAATCTGAGTATGTATCATATCCACAATTGATTAACTTATAGATAAAATGTGCGCAACAAAATCTGAATCTGATTTAGTATTATAATCGAATCAAAAAAAGGTTGTCCTTTGTCATGAGATTTTGTTACATCTAACAGACTGAAATGGACGCGTCTCATCCTAAACACACTGTATTAGTGAATCTAAGCCGAACCTGGTTACTGATTGAAGTGTGTGAGTGAATTAGATCAGCTCTGTTATGTGTCATGAAAGTTGTGGAGTGGAGTAAGACCGTGTATGAACATGTAAATGAGGCAGAAAAAAGGAAAGTACAAGGCTAATTATGTTCCTAACTGACTGATTAAGTCTCTTTTACCAGTCGCCTTCTGTGTAAATTGCGTTTCTATCTTGGGAAATTAACTAGGCTATGTGGACCGCACATGTGTTCCAGCACTCTTCATTTGAAACCTTCATGTTAATACTGATCTGATCCTCGTTTGGCTGTGTGTTCATGTGTGTGTGAAACGGAAAGGGGAGAGGAGGCGAGAGGAAAAGGCAGAATATGTTTTCAAATGTGTGTCAGTGTGTGTAAGTGCAAAGTGACGGGGTGAGCATTTTCATATCTGAGTGTGTGTGTGTGTGTTCAAGGAGCTTTGGAGTGGAATGCAAAACTAACTTTGAAGAAACAATTTCCATGTAATCCGTCAGCAGCCTGGCGTCAATCCCGTCGATACTCCGCTAATTACAAAATCAATGGCCATGAATTTCCACAGCTGTCCCACCCACAGGACCCCAGGAGCCTGAAGCTCTCTGACACTGTGTTCAAACGAGCCGAAGTTGCCCTCTCGCCCTCCCTGAGCCCCCCTCTCAACCCCTGCCTTCCTCTCTCACACTTCTCCCTTACCTTGACATCCCTGTCTTTCCATCACCCCTCCCTCCCCTCCTATCCTATTTATCTCCCCTCTCTCCTCCTGCCGATTCCCACTCTCCCATGGAGAGTTTGTCATCAGAAGACTAAAGCTCTGGGCTCAGCATTTTTCATTTTTCAGTCAGGCAGGAGAAAAGACTCCTAACAGGCATTGATTAGTGGGGGACAGGCCCGGCCTCATGAAAAGCAAACTGTCGATACGGGCGCAGCATCTTCACATTGGAACAAACGAGGCCCGTCGCTCCCCAACGCTCATTCCACTCCACTTAACACATTTTATTGACAGCCCCTGTTTTCCTAATGAAATGCTAAATATATCTCCCTCGGCTGTGGCGCGCTGGCAGCTACTGTTATGGAGATGGAGAGAATGAGAGCGCAATGTGACAGCCAGGCGCACACACGCACACACACACACACACACACACACACACACACACACACACGCACACACACACACACACACACACACAC
>JAPQRN010000017.1:11498939-11510222 GCA_037367275.1 Coranthus polyacanthus | reverse complement strand
ACACACACACACACACACACACACACTCACACACACACACACACACACACACACACACACACACACACACACACACATATGTGCAAACAAATTAAAATATAGCTGCGCACACTCTCACACACATAGGCAATGTTAAATTAAACAGCCACGCTCCTGACCTTTTTGTCCCCTCTTATCAGGTATTCTTCATTGTCGAAGTGATCGGCTGCCCGATACAGACCATCTTGTGACATTTTTTTTGTTTTATTTCTTTGTTTGCTTTAATTAAATGCCAACTATCTAGATTTATTTGAGATGTAACATTAAGATGTACCTTCTGGTCGAACCCGTTGAAAGATAGAAAATGCACCCTTCAATCTGTACGCAAACCCCCAGATTTTATCAAAGAGGTGCATTCGTGGTGTCTGGTGCGTCTGACTATCCGTCAGCAGCATTTACGTAAAATCAACTGCACTGATTTTCATGAAACTTGGTGGAAGGGTAAGGCATGGGCAGAGGACGAACCCCAAACAGTACGGGTGCAAACTATAGTGGAGCTCCGTGGAGAAATACAATACTTTTTATTTCAATCAGCATTAATGTGTACTAGTATTATTACTGGAATAATCATGCCTCTGTGGTGATGAAAGATGCACAGCAGTGGCTACTTTTAATCTCTCTTGTTGTTTTAATTCTTCATATTCTTGTTAATGAGAATGATGGTAAATAAAAGCTAAATCAAATGCTTTATAAATGCATCTGTTCTTTCTGACCGTGAAAAAGTGAAAGCCATGTGTGGACCACACACTGGTGGCAACCGTTGAATTAAAAAAAAAATAGATAAAAAAAAGATATTAGAAGAGTGGACTATCGGCCTTGGTCGAGGTCTCTGATCCCTGAGGGCCCTTCTAGTTTAAAATGAAGTTCTGTAATTTGGAACAATATCTGGCTGTGTGTCATGACTTTGCACTGACAGACTCCACCCAGCAGGAAGACAATGGGATTTTAACCTCACCCGAGTTGGCGAGAGCGATGGCTTTGAGCGTGACAAACTCCTCCTTATCCATGCGTAGCTTCTTGTAGCGCCTGACCAGCGGCAGGATGGCGACATGCAGGTCCAACAGGCCCGAGATCCTCGCCTGCTCCTCGTCCACCACGTAGTCTTCAGCGTACACGATCTCATCCTCGCACAGCAGGGAGCGAAACACGATGCTCAGCACCAGGATCTCCATCCAGGCGCTCTGCAGGAGACTCATCTGATCTGCCAGTGAGAGAGTGGAAAAACCTGCAAGAACAAAGACAAAATGCCGTTTTTTTTTTTGCTGCCTTTGTGAGTTAAGACATTCACAGGGCACACATAAACACCTGACAAAGCATGAGATCAGCCTATTAGCCTCACTGCACTGTAATTGGTAGTCTCGAGTCCTCTACATGTTTTATGGGCTGAGTAACTACACTGTACAAACCCCACACAAGTCCAACTTGAAACAGAGGCCGACAACTGTAGTATGCAGAGGCTTAAGGGAAGAATATAAATCTGTCGTGTGTAAAGGGCTTTGAAACATGACCCAGAGCGACTTGGCTTGATAAATGGGCTGAAACAAAAATGTCCTCCATTTGCTATTTTTGTCGTGTCACTGTACGCATAAAGAGATAAACATGAAACAAGCCGCAAAAGTCACTTTCAGAGATTAAATGCTTCTTATTTTGTATTGCATATTTAGGTATAGTGTTTTTTTGTGTGTTCCTTTTATGGTAGTATATTTTTCTGTCAAATATTTAATTACTATTACTTAAAAAAAAAACAACTTGATCACGGTAACAAGGCTGAAAACTTTTCAGCAGTTAGAGGATAGAGCGTTCTGTATATAAACAAACATAAATGGAGCTCTGGCGGTTTTTAGTGATTGAAATACTGCAGCGAGTGATGTATTTTGTGGCTAATTAAGTGGCTAAAACTTAACACATATTTTTGTTTTAATTCTTTTGGGAGCTAATCTAAGTATTCGCGGTTTGAAACAGATTTTAAATTGACAGGACTGGCCACTCCACACCATCACACGACTGAAAACTACTGTATGAACTGGGGAGGAGTTCACTGTGTGCACCTTTCCAAAAAAGTGTTATAACATGAAGTTCACCAGCTGCCAACGCGGCTGCTGGAATTCTTTTTAAATGAAGTCCATTGTCAAGGATCTGAATGCATTATTTTGAGAAAGATTTGATCAAATCCAGCAAAACGCTCGAGACAAAGCACAAATATAAAGCATATTCTACATAAAGGTCAACGTTTTTTGTTCTTTTATCTTGCGTTTAACCTTGTGAACTCCAGGTAACAATTCATCCCGATGTCCGTGAGAGGTCGGCGCATCAACTCTCTGCAAGGATGCACACGCACCACATCAAACAGACGGACACCTGAAAGGGCCTCAACCGCCACAATACCTTTCACTTCTCTATGGTGAATAGGAGCGTGATTGGGAGTATTGACCAGACCCTGAACCCACCGCTCCACTTACTTAAATCTGAGGTTGTTTGGATGGGAATGGAGCAGGTTGACTTAAAAGAGGTCCTCCCAATGGTTCTTATCAAGCAAATAGAGAAACGACGGGGGGAGAGAGAATGAGGGAGAGAGAAAAGAGTGCTGGGGGTGTCATTGATTAGTAGATTGTAATCAGTCCACCAAATGCGAAAGGGGGATCGATCCAAGCCTCAGATCTGACAAACAGACAGTTGATGGAGGACATCCGGTACACGTTTAGTCGGGGGATGGGACGACTATAGGATCACAGGAGGCAGATACTGTAAGCTGCATCAGGAAGTCATGAATGTTCTCTTTATCCTCACAAAACAATTGAAAACCTTGCTGTTAAAATATAAAAAAAAACCAAAAAAAAACACCACATTCAACACATAAAACCAGGCGACTCACCAAAAAGCATTTAAAATAAACATCCGGTCTTTGAGCGTCATTTAATGTTTACGTGCTTAAAAGTTTCACGAAGAAGCTCTCAAATATCTGTCACACTCTTCAACATGATCTTTTTTTTTCTCCGCAGCCTGTGTTTTTTCCTTTCCACTCAATTTGCTGAAGTGACGGAGTGACTTCCTGTCTCCCCGGAGGTCGCCCCGGAGCTTCAGGTGCATCACCCAGAGGTGGCTGAGTTAAGTGTCGCTGTGGAGGGTGGTTCCCCCTGATGAAATATCAATATTTCACCCTACTGATTTACTGCCGTTTGACCAAACATGACACAGTATTGAGCAAACTTGGGAACGTCTGTGTCTCCGTCTCCGCTGTTTCCTCCCTGACGACAAAGGCGGAGAACGGAGACAAGGAAGACAACTGCACTAAAACACACTGAATTAATAACAACCTACCAGGACTTTCAGGTCGGTCTGTACTCTGAGTAACGTATAGAAAGGATATGTCTTCACTGTGAAAAAGAAATCCACACAAGAAAACCTAAAACGGATGCTGATCCTCAACAAATGTAAGGAGAAAAGGCAACACCTACAAAAAAGAGTGTTTGCCATTTTCAACTCATTTCAGAAAATACGCTATTTCAGTATTTTACAATCTTGTTTGGAAGGTTACTTTTGAAATGTAATAGGTGACATATTACTAGTTAGCCTGTTAAAAATGTAAGTAATATAACTATTTTATTTACTTCAAAGTAAAGCAACTTAACCCATTTGATAACTTTTCTTTTGTGTGTTTTAAACTGGACAGTAGAGCTGAAAAGTCCTAAAAACGTACATTTAAGCAAACACTGTACAGCAATGTTACAGCGCTTTTCTGATTTCAGTAGGAGCTTTTACCAAAAAGAAGATATTTGGATGTAACTCCTTTATAATCACAGAGATTTTGATCAGTAACTGTAATTTAATCACATATTTTGTGTTAGAAGCTGTTAAAAAATGATTTTATGATTCAAATCAAGCTTCACAACATCAATCAATCATAGGATTGATTTTTTAATATATACTTTTTCCGATGGAAGAGTAAAGCCCTGTTAGTCACCTCTGCACTAAAGAAAGTGCCCTTATTGGCACTCGCTGGTCAGGTTAAATAAAAAGTACATTAATGTTGCTGCTTTAGGGTCAGTTCTTAAGCAATAATATTTCCCATAATGCACCAAATTAGTGGCCTCCTTGTACAATTTTCAGCATTATTTCACTGAGAATCTCTTTCATATCCAAGCAAAACTGGTATTGTAAGTGAAATATCCATAACTGAATCAGTTGAGTTGTAATTGAATTGATTTGAGAAGTCAGTGACGACACCCAGACCTAGTAACTGAAACAGATTACAATTACATGGCTCCATGGTTACAGTTGTGTTGTTTCTCCGTAACAGCGAAAGCATAAAGGTTGTCGTTCCAGCCCCTTTTCATACTAAATGATTTTTATTTTATTTTTTTTAAATGCAAGTATGTTTCATGTTTATCCTGCGTGACGTACGATAATACACTGCTCCGTTTGACTGTGTTTTCTGTACAAGACAGTCAGTCCTCAACGCACTGCAGGGATGTTTGTTTGCAGTCCTGAACAAAAAGATAAAACTGCTCCAGCCAAGGGAAAGTACAGTACAGGTACAAATCAGATAAGTAATTGAATCCCTATTCAGTACCATGGAGAGACTGAGTGGTTGGCAGTGAAGCTTGAAGCTGTCATTGAGAGCTCGGTCTAAAACAGACAGCAGTTCACTCTCTATTCATTTAGTATCATTACAGGCCTCCTAAGAGCCCTAATGGGCCTAATAAAAAGACAGAGGTAATAATGAGACAAGAGGGCCCTATATGAGCTGGAGGAGTAGGAGGGGGAGAGCCAGGGGAACAAGAGAACAAGAAAACGAGAGAGTGTGTGAAAGATATGATGGTGGAGAGAGTGTGTGTATGTGTGTAAGGTGGGAAAAAAAAAAGTCAGGAAAAAAATCAAAGAGGAAGAAAGTGATGCTCTGAACTGAGTGAGCGTTGAGTACCACGGGGTGTTGAAAAGCGTTGCCGTGAATGTACACACACGCGTTCGGTTACATGTCGTGGGATGGTGTGCTTTGTGACCCCCGAACACACCACGCGGTGATTCTGTTTCCATTTTCGTGACAGTAATCGTTTCCTTTTAGATTTGCACTTACAATACAAAAACAAAACAACCCCCCCCCCCTCCCCCCAACCACCCTTTTCAGTACAAATATTTAAGCCTTCGTAATGACAAGAAAAACCACCAGACGCTGCATGTTTCTCCTCAGGTCTCCACATCTGGGTGTTGAAGGACTTTTACATTAATGGAGCGATCAGCAGTAATGACTCTTATTACCTCATCGTTAAGGCCATTTGTGCAGTGGGCTATGAGTGTAATGGTGGGAGTGGACTGTTAAACTGTGGGGACCCCTTTTGTCTTAATCGTTACTTGGTGACACTCTGACCTGGTGGCCTCAGGTAAAATGTCTCTGGAGTGTCACCTGCCCCTTTAATAGCTCTGTCAGGCCTGGATTTAGATCTGCCTGTTATAGATCAATAAAGATCAATAGTTATGCATAGAAAATGTAAGGTCCGAAAACATTTCCGCAAACCTCGGGTGTATGTGTTTCAAAGTACGGGACGGCTGTGGTATAAATATTTTTATGTTTTATGTCTTTATGTTTATTTTTATCATACCACGTACATCTGTTTATCTAAGATAATGGGAAATATGCAACTGAACAGAGAATCTTACCTGTGCATGAACAAACCCGAGGCTTAAAATGATTGTATTTTGAGGAAGATTATCATATGCAAGTCATAACCAAGATGTGAGGAGATGTGAGAAGAGATGCATTTACAGATGTAGGATCCATATTATACTACATGATTGTGTTGGGAAATGAATTAAAACTACATACTCTAGACTGATTACAAGTGTCAAAAAGTGATCAGATTATCAGGCATTATTGATTCTTCATCATACAGAGGGCAAAATTATCGTACACATTTGATAATTATTGTGCATCTGGCAACAGTGACCCGTGGTTTTCCTGTCCTGTTTATGTCGCTCAGAAGGAAGTACAGTTTGATTTATTTATTTCTAAAGAGAGATTACGAGGTCCTGCTTTGGCATTTTATTTATTCTCAATAGAGAGGCTTTTTACATATAATTCCATTCAAAAATGGTTTCAAGTTTCAAGGATAACGGAACAAAAATAATAATAATAATAATTGTGTAACACCGCATACCGTGATAGCATGAATCCGTCATATTTTCTGAGCCAGTTATCATACTGTGAAACTCTCATATTGTTGCAACCCTGCGTGTAATTTTAACATAAAAAGTACAGTACCGTGCAACTCTTTTAGCTTTGTCGTTTTTGCAGGGTTGTAATGAGCACATACATTTATTTCTCAGTCTCTTTGTTGACATGCAACAAGAATATACAGGAAATATGTGCAACGTATTAAAAAAACTCTTAAGTCATTGTGATATTTATTTAGTTTTTAATGCTGTTTATATATTTCCTGTGTCTACCTGTTGTACCTTGATACAAAGGCTGATGAATGCACATGTATGGACACTACAACCTTGGTAAAACAACAAACTTAAAGGTGGCCAAAGACATTTGCACAGTACATTTGCAGACTTTTTCTGTATTAAAGTTATGTTAAATATGCACATTGTTTCTGAGAGACACGGTTGAAAAGCACCGTGAATGGTTAAAACACAATAAGACGGATAAACACGTGTCTAGAAAGCGTCAGTATCGGTGGATCACAGAAAGGTACAGTGGCAACATTTTTTTTTTTATGGCATCTGGGTTTTGTAATTTGTGCGCCCCTTATAGGATACTTTCTCAGAAAAAATACACCTCAATTAGAAAAAGAGCTAGTTAACACAAATCTGTGTTCACAAGATGTTCGACAAAAAACAGGTCAGGGAAGAAAGTGTGCATTTGGGTCAGGGATGCTCCCTTTGTCCCTGTTTAAGCTTTTTCCCAGAGCAAAGTGGTGAGACAGCACCCTCGCCTCCTATCACAGTCGACACAGCTCCCCTGTGTCTCCTTACAGTCGATGCTCTGAGGTTCCCAGAGCAGGTCTGAAGACAACAAACCTTCACGAACACCGGATTGCACTAAATAATGTGTCAACCATGAATCTGATAACCAATCAGTGATGAAGGCTGACGCTGGGAGAGACTAGAGGTCTAAGTGTGTGGTTAGTGTTTTCCCGCATGACAAATTAATATATAATTCCACAGGTAGAAAAAGAGCTCCGGTTGTGATGGAAATACTAATTTGCAGTGTAACATTACATCGCAGTGGAGTGGATTTGTTTTTCTGTTTATTTTTATATCTAGAGATGACCAATAATAAACCAGTAGTCCAAAAAAACACCATGTTTTCTCTGGTTCCAGATTCTCAAATGTTTTATATCCTTATACAATTAAAAATATTTGCTAATTTGCATCATAAAGCATTTGGAGATGGTGCCTTGCGTAGATAGAAATGGTTAAAGGCATTTTGATGATTAATCAAGAAATAATTGGCAGGTTAATCAATGGCGAAAAGAATCATTAATTGCAGCCCTACGATGCATTCAAACACGCCTACATTTAAGGAAGCGGATTGTCTACATGTTGCACATATATGCTATTTAATTAGCTCAATGAGGTTCTGCGTTTCCTTTTAATATCCTTTGGTCCGAAATGTCAGTTTCAGCTAACAGAGATGAAAGGAAAACAAGATCTAAGTACATTTAAATAACAAGTCTTATTTAAGAATTCGTCAACAAGGACTGGGGAAATCCGTCAGTATTTCCCTAAATAAATCAATTTTACCACAGGCTCTTTGTAGTCTCCTTAAGTAAGTAAGAGGATTGCTTTCTTTAAGTCTAGGATTGAAATGGAATACCTTGACACAGGGGCGGATCCCAGCCCCCAGACTCTCCCACCCCACCCAGTCAAATCAAAGGTTTCAGCTGCTCTTTATTGATTAGATTTTAGAATATGGGACTGGCTTCTCCCTTAGGTGCAGATGAGTAGCAGATGTTAATTATCCTGTGTGTGTGCACGAATGTGTGTGTGAGGGGAGGGGAGGGGGGGCTGTTTATGTGTGATACCAATATAATCTCATACTGTATCATTTCAGAAAATTAAATGGCTTATATGGCTTTACTTCCATGACGCTACAGCTAAGAAGCTGCCTTACGTGAACCAGAAATGGTCTTTTTATATAGGGAGCAAAAAATAAAATTGTGTTTTTTGTTTTAAATATAATGATTCTCATCATAATTTTTACAATGCAACATTTCTCATGTTCTGTGAATGTTACAGTGTCAAATTAAGTATTAATTAAATCATTCATGTCTCTGTACCTGGGATATGTTTTGCCCAGCCGATGATGACCACCAGCTCGCGGTCGGCCAAGTCACACAACGTGGTCAGGGCCTTGATGTCTCCATCGGGCATGGTCGGGTCGGGCATGGCATAGATCTTCTCCGGTTCCACCACCAACAGATGGGAGACGATCTTTGTCACTGAAAGAGAGGAGGATGGATGAAGTGGGAGAGAGGAGGAGAGAAACGCTCTGCGTTACGACAATCACATGTGACGGATAAAAATGCTTTGAGCAAAGAAAAGACAAGACTAAAATGGGGAACTAAAAAAAATTACTAAAAGACGTGTCAGTAAAAGATACCACAGCGGACAGAGCAAGGTCAAAAAAAAGGTGGCAGGTTGTGCAACGCTAAACGCAAAGTTTTCCCTTACAAATCCCATGTGCACCTACAGTATTCCCCATTAAGTGCAATACAAAAGCCCCCCTGTGTGACTCACATGGCTTTTTAGCAGGAGGGGGGATGGTGAGGCCGAGGTAGGCGCCGTTCTCCGAGTCCAACCTCCGTTTGTACTTCTGTCGGCCGCCTCTCACCCGGTCCAGACGAACACCTGCAAGGAAAAGGGGTATAAACATCAAGTGAAGAACTCCGTGACAGTACAGTTATTCAAGACTCACCATTTTGTGTCTGCTTTTGAGTCTGCACTGTGCATAGAGCGTGATTTTTTTTTGTTTTGATTGAGTTGGTTAATATCACTCTTAACGATAGACTGTAACCCCTTTTATGTTCTGCTGAGTCATGAATGTATACCATATATTAAGTTTGAATTTCTTTAACCTGATTATAATTACAACCACACATTACTGTCTCAGCATCATGAAGACTAGATTTAGATTTTTATTTATAACTGGACATAACATCCACTGCGTAACGACAAGCCTTACGGAAGCTTTTCAATAAGTAGCACAAGACTCGAAAGTTTTTCTTCCCCTTTACTTTTAACATTTTAAATAGAAGCGCAGGCTGTTCGATACCGGTGGGACAGTGTAAGTATCTAGTTAGTATACAAACGTGACATATCTGGGATTATCTTGAAAGCTATCTTAGAGGACAGATCAGATCAGATACACCTTATGTGCTGGATTTACACACTCGTATTAAAAGTTGTTTGAGCACTGAGGGAAAGCAAACAGATTTTACATGGTCAAGTGGAATTGAGTCGTGTGAGATTTCCCAGTGACTCATATAAATTCCTTTGATTCCCCTGGAAACAAAAGAATCCGATTAGGATGGTCTTTCAATTTCCTGACACTGACTATCCACTAACCTAATTACCCACCGTGCCCAGAGGGAGCTCATTCTTCCCAGCAAACACAGTGAGATCATTTTATGCCTGGCAGATTGAAGCTAAATCGAGAGCCCCTCTCCTAACACAGCTTTCCATTTGTACGCCTTAAAGTAATCAATAAGGCTTGCAAATAGACTTCTTGTTCTCTGAACACATGTGGATGCGGTTTTAATTAGTCAGTTAGGCAGCTAGGAACTAGGTTTGCAAAAGATGGAGCCTCAGTAGTTGTTTTTACCATTACTCTTGGTTAAGGTAAATTTAAAATTATAAATTACGCTTCAGGAAAGTGTGCGCGTGTACTCCCGATATTAAATCAATTCAGTAGCTTCCCCCTATTTAATGACACACATAGGCGTAATAAAGGGGTATGCAGTGAGCAAAGGCTTTCACAACAATAAGCTAATGCAAAAATATACTAAGCAGGTGTATACCCTAAACTCACGTAGCATATACTTGTCAGACTAAGTGACAGTGAATTGTGGCTGCTTTTATCCAGCGCCATCCTCTCACATGCGTGCGCACAGACTCACGAATGCAGAAAAACACACACACACACACACACACACACTGGTTTCATGTGGCTGCGACAAGCGACAAGTGACCAAACAGCCGGAGTTAGAATTCCAAGATCTGCGGGGGCTGTTTGAACTGGAACATCCAACTGGCCCATAATTAATAGATGCTGACAAGAATTAAGAGCTCAGCGCTAACCAGTTTCAGTTTACAGCTTAAAGGCGCTGCAATCTGCCGAGACCTGAAGCAGGAGGGCAGAGACAGAAACACAGAGAGGAGAAAAAAAAAAAAAAGGGTTGGATAGTGTTAAAGAAAAGGAGAGTAAGGGAATAAGACAGAGCGAGGTGCTGTTTTTGGCTAAAAGTATCAGTTTTCTGCAAGATCTCTGTTTTTCTTTCTCTCACTTCCTGTTCTGTCTGTCTCTTTTTTTTCTGTGCCTTTCTCACCCTCAGCATCGGGTGTACATCTCCTTCCTGACAGCCCTGCCTGTCCCAGCCAGCGCCAGATCCAACCAGTGTGGGATTATCTCCTCCCCATGTGATATGGCACAGTACTGAGAATCTGACCACAACAAGACAGCTGGATGAGGCCCCTTGGAGAGGGCTGTGGGAGGTGGGGTGGAGTTGGGTGGCGGTGGACAACTCTGTGGGTTTGTGTCATTGTCAGTGCCACATTCCACACCTCAGGACCGAAACCACAGCGGCATGTTCGCTTCAAGACAATCCAGAAGAAAGCCCGTGTCTCGGTGGTGGGAAGGCCTGCGAACATGCGGGCCCGGGCGGGGGCTCAGATCATCTTAAAAACACCCACATCAATTTTTTACAGTTGCTGGCCCTTCATAAAGTGTGGCAGCCAAAATATGGATGGAGGGGGTGAGGTTATGGGGTAAAAGATTGGGTGGAATGGGAGGTGGTAAAAGTGCATGTGCGGGATGTTATGTGCTTGGTAAGATCATACAGTACAGTATGCTCATAACTTTCTGCCAACTATGAAAGAGAAGGGCTGAGACACAGAGATACTGACTGACAGACCTTGCCTAGTGTGGGTGTGTTTGAGTGTGTGTGTGTGTGTGTGTGTGTGTACATGTGTGTATGGAAAGACGATGAGGCATGTTTTCACAGGAGCAATCTTTATGGCCAC
>JAPQRN010000017.1:11475647-11489705 GCA_037367275.1 Coranthus polyacanthus | reverse complement strand
CCTAAGCGGGTTTTGAATATCTACACTCTGGAAAAAGTAGCAAACATAAGTCAGTCATGATACACGTTATTTGTGTATAGTTAATTTTCACTGTTAGTTTGCGCTGTAAAAGACACACACACAAGAGAGAGCTTGGGAAACAAAAAAAAAGTATATTAATACGTATTTCTGTTGTTGTTTTTTTTTTTATTTGATTCATGACACACGCGAGATGCGACATTTCAAAACATGATTTAAGATGTCTTTTTTTGTTTACCGAGATCCTTCTGCCTCACTCCATTCACAGAAAAACCTGCATTGTTTTGCGACTGCGAGCTGCTACAGCATTTCCTGCGAGCCTAAGTTTCAGCACAGGCACACATTAATGCATCCAAAATCACATTCTCCCTCTTTCACTACATTCATAGTGCACTACATTTACCATCTGATGCAATAAGTAATTCTGCAAACAACACTTTGAGTCACATTTAACAGTGAATAAGTACTGAATGATTGATGCCGAAATATGTACTTGAATTTATTAGTTTTACGGCTTGAATACTCCTGAAAACCTGTTTATATGTAAGTGCTTGCTCAAGGGGGATTTGTTGGGCTTTTCTCTATAACACTGTAAGGTCTCGACCTTTCTAAGTAAAACGCCCTGAGATGATTTTGTTTGGAATTTTGAACTGAATTGAAAATGCAATTAAATATGGAATTTGATCGCAGATTCAACACAATTAAATATGTAGGGAAATTTCTGAAAAAGGTCACATTCACTTAATGTTTTTTATGAATATTGCAGATAATATCTTTTACCTGAATAGGTCAATGTACCCTGTGTATGTGTGTGTGTAGGTGTGTGTGTGTGTGTGCTTGGGGCGTGGGGGGTGGGGGGTGCACGGGGTCCACAATAGTCTTAAATTGCCTACCTCTAAAAGCTCACTGTCGGCATACCCTCTTAGTTAATCAGGTCTTGTGTCCACCTTTATTTCTCAAAGGACATTTCAACCACTCTAATATCCTTCCTTAACCTCTCTTATTTTCCCTCTAAATTTTGATATATTATTATGCCATGCTATTATCCACGCGCTCCTCTCCACTCAAGCTGGACCTCTCCTTGTCCTCCTCCTTTACCGAGGCCGGGACCCCCCTCCCTGATTACCATTCCATTAAAGCGGCTTCTCCTTTCAGTGAATGACCACGTCCCCTGTCCCTTGTCCCTCTGCCTTTTATTTAGAGGACTCCTCTGCGTCTCTCTTTCTCCTCTCCCCTTCCTCTGTTATTGCCCCGACAACACGTGCCTGAGCTTTTAATTGGCCCCCATCTCCCTCCCCCCCTTGGGTGTGGGCTGGCGGGGCCCGGGGGCAAAGCGCAGATCCACCTCCCACCCTCCGTTCTTGACTTTCTCCCAATGAAATGCTTGGTTCTTAATTACAGTCACCCAACACTGATTGTTATTGACTGAAACTCCCGTGGCTCAGGACGAATGACGGACAGATTAGGTTCATTATGGGCCTGTCCTCCACGAAGGAGCGCAAGGGGATGAAGAGCGAGAGGGATCTGAGCAAGACAACACAAAGTCACACATGGGTGGTATTTACAGTCTTAACTGTACAAAATGAGCTGCACGCAACCTTTCTGCGTATTGACAAAATGAAAAAAAGTTGGGTTGAAACAGTTTACATTTCCTTTATGAGTTCAGACTTTCTGAGTGGGATGTGTTAAAGGCTTTCAGAAAACACAACAGCACATTTTTCAGCCTAAAGTTAAAATGTTTTGTTCAGTCTGCTTGTGACCATTAGAAATTAGTGCATATTCTTCAGCATCATCTAAAAAAAAATATTAGTTCTAATAAACTTGAAAGAATCCCTGCACTGTATTTAGACTTTAGTGTTGGTTCAAGAGGCTAAAAAAACTAGAGGACAGTGAGTTGTTGGTTTCTCTCATGATCTAAACTACATTTTTCGTTCTCGTAAGCTGATCTTTTTTTCAAAGATGTTCTCATTTAAAAAATGCAACTTTAATTTTATAGTGCAGATGGGTAAAATGAACCACTTAGTGTTTTTCTTTTGCTTCAAAAGGCTTCATCACAGACATATGTGTTTGAACTATTGGGTTTATTAGGTGAGTAGCAAGTGAGGAAATACCTTTAACAGGACTGATCTATAGTCAATATGCTGTTAGTTGTCCGCATGTTTTACTAAGCTGAGATCAAAAAGTCACTAGAGACTGTGACACAAAACAGAACTGAGAAATGAATCCCCTCAGAAGGAGATGACTGAATTATCTTGCTTTGTTTGGTGTTGCGTAGCAGCTAAAAAACTTTCTATAACTGACCTAACAACAACTAATAAGTGTGGGAAACTCTATGTAGTCTTTTCATATTTATCCACACAGTGTTACCCTGACCTCAGTCGCTGCAAATACAGCAGATAAAATTCAGAATTCTGCATCTCAGTTTGTGCCATATTATCTCCGTCCAAGTCATTATTTTGGAACATTTCCCACACATGGCAATGTCGATGCCAGGCGTACGACTCGCATGCAAACACATCAAAACCCGGAGCAGATTTGAGGTCTGGGACTAATGCCTGCTGTAGACACACATAATCACTCCAATGTATTAGTGCCATAAGAGGAGAAGACTGAACTCCAAAGGACATGATACATCGAAGACTGAACAATGGATTCATCATCCCATCAATATGCTTCTTGACAATTACAACTAAGATGGTAACACTAATAAGAAGAATCAAAATCACCATGAGTCATTTTATATGTAAAGGGTTGTTTAAACTGCATATTTCCTTTATTTTCAACCACCTGATATATTTTTCTCATGTTTTACTTGCATGCAGTCTCAGGGGATCAGCTCAGGCGAGTCAGGGGAACTTAAAAGAGGAAGTGGGAAATACCTTGTATCGTCCTTTTGAAAAAGGCTTTGCAGGCCTCACAGGAGGCCACTCCGTAGTGGTACCCCGAGGCAATGTCGCCACACACCAGGCACAGCCTCTTGGGAATGGCGTTGAGCATGTACTCGCACTTGATTGGCGAGTCGTCTGCCACGCTGCCTGAGCACTCTTCGTAGCGGCGTAGGCAAGCACCGCCGCCTCCCAGCATGCTCGGGTTGAACATTGGCGGGGAGTCCAGGGCGTGTGAGCGTCCGTTGCTTCCGTTAATGTAGCCGCCGCTGGCGTCAGAGTTGCCACTGGGACTGTGGTGACTGCCGGTGTCTACTAGTGAGGAGGAAGGACTGGAGGGCTCGGTTTTGACATAAGAACCACAGCTTGAGGATAAGTGCCGGTCTTCAGAGGGCATTCTGGTTAGCAACCTGCAAAACACACAGAGATTCAAACAGTTTTAATTATTGAATTTACAACACCGAACTAGGGGGCAACAGTAAGAAAAAGCATCTCTGTCCAATTAAAAAGTGACAGAATGAGACTGAACAAGAGAAAGACGCATCACTGTTAAAGACAACCGCTGTTCTCACCTACATAAGAAACTCAATTATCCAAAAACAAGAAGTAAATGTGGCCAAAACTGGACATGGAGCTTCAGTAATATGGACATGGTGCCTGTTCATATTACTTTGCAAGTAAGTACTGATTTTCTTGCAAACAGAGAAACAAAGAACTTTACATGAGAGGGAATATACATCAGAGAAAAACAGCATCAATGAACTTAACACCGCTAACAAGCCTGAACGTTGCTTTTCTTCCATCATCGCCTGATCACTCTGCAAGTGATTCATCAGCTGTGATGGAGCGCGCTACTCCTGCACATAACCGGTTGATCTGAGTTTGATAGATTATGTTACAGACACAACCATTAATGTGTTGGAATGCGAAGTGATATACTACAGTGGCTTATTTCTCCCAGGCAAAATGGTAACTAACGACCATGTCAACAGATGCCCTATACATCTTGCAAACAATGCCCACAATTGGTTGGCTGCCAGAAGTAAATGAATGAATGAAACTTCAGAAGGCTGTTAATGGACACAGAGAGGTGTTACACTCAGCATATGGAAGATCATGGGTAATACATGACCCAATCAATAGTCCCGGTTAGTTTGCCAATGGACGGTGCCGGGTTACGGTGGATTTAAGTGAGAGGTTGGAGAGGCTGAAGAAGAGGTGCTGACCTGGGATTAAGTTCCCTAATCCCACATTTCATTATAAAGTTGGGGAATGGGAAGATGAGGATGTTAGTTATAGATCAAAAGCAGCTGTTGCAGTTACAAAAAAGTGGAACAGATTACTAGATGTTGTCAAAAACAAGGCGTTCCTGCTGGATTTTTGCATCGTTGCAGGTGTTGCTGCAGCAATGCGGAATCACAACTTGAGCCGTGCTTTAGGAAGGAAACCTAAAACATGAAATTACCCTTTTTTTCCCTTTTAAATATCTGTGGAACAAGCTGCCTGATGAGCTGAGATCTGCTGCGACTGTACCTTCTTTTCAAAGTAATGTCGGATGTCAGATTACTGTGTGTGTAGTTGTGTATGCATTGCTATTATTACTTTTACCAGACAAGCCAAAGTAAATAAATAAATCAGAATCACTCAACATCAAACTCAGTGTAATGAATGACTCTAGAACTGAAGATAAAATCAATCATTAAAAAATCTAGTCAATTAACTGGTCTATCTATACTTTGTGTTTTACTGTAAAGCACATTGAGCCTAAGTGTTTATAATATTTGGTAAACAAATACAACTGAATGACTGATAAGCGTTTTTTCAAAGTGCGTACATAGTATTTTTATGTTGTGCTCACAGAAGCTTCAAAAATATCCACTCAAACAAAGCATAAAATTAATGTTGGGTCAGTGTTAGAACTGCTGGCGCTGACCGTCCCACAGTTGGTGTTGATGTTTAACAACATTAGTCTTACATGCTTGAGATTTGGAAATATTGGTAAGTCTGTGTGCGTGTGAACGTGGTAGAAAGCCATGTAAAGAATGTCTGAAAGCAGCAGCAGATTTTTGGGTTATTTTCTACTTTGGGGGCTGCCCCTTTTTCAAATTTACTGTTGTGGTTAGGAATGTATTTTCCCTCCGTTTCCTCTTTGCGTAAGTGTTTATATAAAGCAATGAAGTCATCAGGCCCTGACAACATGAAACCTCTCTTTTAACTGCTAACGGGTAGCCGGTGGAGGGAGAGAGGGACGGCGGGAGGGAGGAGATAGCCTCTACCCCTGGGCCCAGATCAGATCTATTGATCCTCTGCTTCCTTCCTGTTCCAGATGAGGCATGAAAAAATAAACCCTCCTCTTACGGGTCCCAGACATTCCTTATGCATTTTTAATCAGTCAGGACTGTTAACATAGTTTGAGATGGAGCGATACAACATTATGTTGGTCTTCAATCTGAGGCTATTGCGGTTTATAAAAGATTCAAAGGACTCACGTTAAATCTTGTTAGCGATCAACGTGCACCTATAGTCAATTGGAAGGTATATTTTCTCCCATCTGAGGGAATTGGAGAGAGCGGCGTGGTAACAGTTAATACATCATCGCAGCCAGATAGGGGGATTCCCTATGGAATAGTACATTGTGGCATATGTAAAAAGTAGTTCATTCCACACTTAGCACACAGTAACGCTGGGGAGATGTTTTTGTTAGGTTTAATGGAAATTTCTAATGGGTCCTTTCAAATCTGTCGAAATGAAATAATGGTATGAACCGCCAATTCGTGGCGACAGAAATAGCTTCATAGTTTCATAATTTGGTTTCCCTTTTTATTATAAAGAGACATTGAGTTTTCTAAGCACAGCCTGACTCCCCTCAACCTGCCCAGCTCCCTTGGCAACACACACACACACACACACACACACACACACACAAACACACACAAACGCATTGCACCTAATATCTAATGGGGTAGTGTTTGCTCCGCCGTGCAGAAAAATGGTACAAACCGAGTAGACAAGCAAGACTCATCAGACAGACGTGAAGGTCACCTGCCTTCTCTGTTCTTAGAGGCCCAGACAGTCCACAATGAACGCCTCGGAGCTACAGACGCACACAGGTTTGTGTGTCCGTCCACCACAGAGAGCGTCTAGACGGGACTCCATGTAAAAAGTACAGAGCCGTCCAGACTGTTTTCAACGGCTAAAACGCTCTTTTATTTTTATTTTTGGGCCAAAGTGCGATGATGGCGGTGAAAATGTCCCGCCAGAGCAGCTTAAAATCCCAAATGTTTGTGTGTGTGTGCATGTGTGCGTGTATTTTGGCATCCTTCCTTATGCTGGCAGATCCCCCGCGTTCCCTACATAAATCCTGAATCCATCCACCTCTTCTCTAAACCATGAAATATGTCTTCCAGCATCCGAATTTCAGCACGATAAATTTTAACTGACAGTCAAAAAAAAAAAAAAAAAAGGCGGGGGGGATGAAATACATATTCAATTCACCATGACCTCATGGTGTCCTTAACTTGACGAACGAAGGGTTAAAAATCAAATCCTCCATATTTTACTACACATTTTCCTACTGAGGGGAAATATTATTGTTAAGCTTGGGGTTAAGCTTGTAGCAAGGAACACAGCGTAAATCACGGTGCTGAACACACAGTCGAACATGGAAGCGCAGAAGGACAGAGGCAAGGAGCCATGCATGAAATTAGTTCATTAATCTTTCTATGATAGGCTGTCCTTGTTTGGGGCAAACTCTATCAGCTTTAAACTGAGTGCCCCTTCCTGCCTGACACATAGATTACACTGTTAGTCTGCAGCCGGGGTGTCTGGGAAATGAATGGTCATGCGAGCGGGAAAATGGGGTAGCGTGTGTCGCCCAAGTGTTAAGTAGTAACAACAACATGTGCACGACACAGCGTTGGCGCAAATGAAGGTCATCAAAAACTGTGCGTTCAAAAATGTAAATGCATGATTTATACGCTGCCGCGCATAACGTAGCCACGTTTCAGGGAAGAGGCGTTAGTAAATATATCGAAGCCGATGCATTCGCACGGCGCGTTCACAAGGTAATAAGTGCATTTTACATATTTATCATGATCTGCAAACTGTCATAATGTGTTTGCTCAAACACTTCAGATTCAGTTATGAACAGCCACACCTGAATCACAGTCTCGCAGCTTTACAAACTCAAACTTTACATAAAACCCTTCACCTCACACATCAGGTTCTGCATAGTTGTGTTCACGAAGCACCTTGAGTCTTCTTAGATCTGATAAGAAATGTATGGATTTCCTGAAAGAACACCGTCTTTGTTGTATTTTATCTCAATATTCTATCTCAATCTGCCAGCGTTCAAAGAAAAATTATGTCTTTTTTAACTCCATCATTAATATTTTTTTTATTTATAATTTTTTTTTTTACTGGGCCTGTTATTAAGTCTCTTTGTATTAGGTTTTAGAGTGTTTTTCATATTTTATAATACAGATTTTTTTGTGTTTTTTAGTTAAAGCGTACTTGCAATTTGTGTGTTGCTTTGCTTCAAAACAAATTTCCTTTCTGTAAAAGTGAAATTGAAGTTTTTGCCTTAATTGTTTTATCACTTTATACTAAATGCATTGCCCACTGTACTTCGCTAGGTTCCGTTTAATCAAGAAGGTCACGGGTTATTGTCGAAAGGTCGGGGAAAATTGCTGAGTAAGTTACGTGGGGAATGTGACGACTGATTCTCACACTCCTTAAAAATGTTATTACACGGGTTCGTTTTCAATTCAAAGCGAAATCTTAACGTAATTGTTCCCACTCCAGCCCACGTTAGTTAGCAGCACTACCACTTCTTTAGTGCAGAGTAGATACAGTTTGTCCCTCACACACACACACACACACACACACACACACACACACACACACACTCTGACACACAAACAGCGAACTTTCAGCATATGGCCTCTTCAATGTCACTGCCACGAAGAGAGATTGCATAGATTTCCCACATGGATGATGTCTCCTTACCTGGAGTATCAACCCCCATCTACATACACGTCCACCACCTCCAGGAAATTGCTCTCCCTGCAAAGTCAAACACACCCCTAACTGCCTTTTAAAAAGAGACAGAAGACGGAGGTTATGGGGGAGAAAGAATAAATGAGCAGAGACTTAAGCCGTCATTGGGAATCAGAGGGGGACTCATGAGGGACAGTTACGATATTGATTTCATAAATAAACAGAGATGGCCATCGATCCTAATGTTATTTTGCATTTCAATTACTGCCCAGAAACATAACCTTCAAACGTCTGCTTCTCCACAGTAATAACATCCACTGATAATCACAAGCGAGTCTTGTCCGGCGCAAATTGGCTTTTCTCTCTCTCTTCTTCTTTTTTTTTTTTTCTCTCCCAAATGTGTAAATGACACAACTTTGCATTTGCCTAATGGTATTAGGGCATGGGCTGAATTTCAAGTGAGACTCAAGCTGATACAGTAAGCGCTCCGGTCAATTGACACAATGCAAATTAACGTGGTGAAGAGGAATTAAGTTCACAATGTGAGACCTCGTGAAGCTACGATGAGGCCCATTAAATTAAACATGCCGGCTGACCCACACTCCATGATTAGACACTCTGCATCTTGTGTGTGTGTGTGTGTGTGCGTGTGTTAATTTTATTTGATCAATAAAACAAACTCATTCTAAGAAGTCCTCTCTGAAGCCTGAGACACGAAAGCCACATTCATGTTTGGACTGAGCAGTGGCTGCAAAAAAGCTCCCATCGACATCCTGATGAATTCAGAGTCCTTGACAGGTTGCCTAAAGGATATATCTATATCAAGAGGGGGTCATGACATGTAATGAAGTTATTTCTCCTCTGATGCCGTCACACAGCACCACCCTGCCACAGAGCTGGGCTGTAGCCTGGCAGCAGCCATCGCCATTAATAATCATGTCACTCTAAGCACTGGGACGACAGTGTCATGACTGTGTGCAGCACTCGCATTAAATGTTTTGCAATTGTTTTCATTTTTCCTTAATTTGGTCGCTACAACTCGGCGCCGGCGCTAAAAGAAAAGTTTTGGGAAAACGAGCATTTTTCCCACAATTTGAACACAACACAGCACTGTCCCACCAGCTGCTCCCTCTGTCCACCAGTCGACTCATACCCAGTTGGCTGCCTGTTTTTTCAGAGAAGTCACAGTCAATTTTACTTGTTTCAGTGGCCAGAAATCCAAGTAAAACATGATCACACCCATGTGAGATGTTTTAATAATGCCTACTTGTTTTTGGCACAAATATAGTGTTAGAGAAAGCTTTTACAGTGCAGTGCAGTGTAAAAAGATGTGCTTCAAGCAACAAGCTTTGCTTATTCAACGTGAGTTCAGGACCTTAACAATAACCAAACAAATGATAAAAGTTACCAGATTAAAAGGTATGTAGAAAATGTTAGATTTATTCAAGGAGTTCATACAATCAACATTAAAAACACAGAAGTGAGCAGAATTTATCAGTAACAGTGCCAAACCTTAATTTTACTGGATGGAAACTGCTGTAAAACTGTTACACTTTTTCCTCATGTCTGAAGTCTCAGTTTTAGCACAAGACAAATGCAACATAATATGAAATTAAGGAGACCTGCAGTTAGATACATGAAGCATGAATCGTCCGACTACTGCCTCGTAGCAACCAGCAAGCGCAGGAAATATTTTTGAGTTTAAAAATTCTGCTTTCATTAAATTAGAAAAAAACAAGGCGTGAAAAATTATGAACAATTCAATTATTATGTCTTATTGCTTATTAAGTTAAACCAGACTTTCAACTTTGAAGACGAGCAATTAGATCATGATGTTTTTATATGTATTACAGCGTTTGAGGTAATAATAATCCACCGAAAATATTTTTTATATGCCTTATTCCTATAGTATAATCCCATGCATAAATACTATAATAAATGTAGATGCTATGCATGATGAGATTATGTTTTTCTGTTGACAGACACAGTCAGGTGTTTCTATGATATGGCACCGCTAAAATTAGGTCCCAGGTCAGTGTGTGATCCGTACATGCATGCACATGTACATGTCAGTGTGTGTGTGTGTGTGTGTGTGTGTGTGTGTGCATACATTTGGCCGCTTGCAGGTACGCATTCCTGCTTGTTTGCTTTTGAAGGGCACCTATGGGAGCAGCACGTGGAACGAGCGCAACAATGGGTTCTGATTTATTGGCGCAAACTGAACATAAAGAACATTTAAAGTGTAAGAAAAGTCATGATGCTGTTGTCAAAACTGTCACGGATTATTACATTTTAACTGCAGCTCATCACAGAGTCTTTCACTGTTGACTGCATTAAACTGAACAATCGAGAGTGAGAAATCCAGTGTGTATTTTTCATAATGAAGATTAAAAAAATTTAAGAAAAACTGTGTATGTGTATGAAAAAGTCCTTTAAGCAAATAGCACAGGGCACATGTTCACACACTATATACATACACATATAACAAAGTGGTCACTATTTGTCCTGTTTAAAGATCTCAAGTTGCAGATTTTTGTTTTTGTTTAATTTTAAAATTGAGAAAAACAAACCAAAAAAAAAAAAAAATACAAAATGAGATTTACACCACCTTAGCATTAAATAGATTTTGCATGCATTTTTTTCCTTTCTAAAGTGCAGTTAGAGTGAACACTATGAAGCCTCTACAGTTTTGAAGACATAAAGACATAAAACGCCTTTTAACCTCTTCATCGAGGACACACCACCACATAGACACGTTCACCTGTATTTGTCAAAGCAGGCATTAGGAATGATGTCAGATGATATTAATGTGAGAAGGTATTTGCGAGGAGTGATGTGGCGTGTGAAGTGAGCACCACAGTTGAAAGACCTCTCACATCAGACCAGGAGGTCTCTGGTCAGAAGTCCCTGAGGGGTTAATAGCATTCCCCAAAGCCAAACCCAACTAAAAACAGCTTTATGTAACACTACAAGCACAGATTTACAGCATCCAAATGCTGAGTAATTACACCTAACTGTACAACATAACAGGTAAAATATCTCATACATATTTATTTTAAATATTATTAAAGTGGATACAACATCCCGCTGTCAGTAAATATTAATTCCCCGCAGAAAACACCGAAATAAAAGGTATTGTGTTTTATCTGTAACTTTCATCACAGTTAAATAAAATGCATTCAGAGCAACTTATATTCATTGCATTAAATGGAAAGTAAAAACGCGCAACATTTATTCTATGGACTCTATTATAAACAGTACAAATATGTGAAAAAGTGAATTGGCAAAGGGTGTTATGAGAGTAATGCCAGGGTTAGCGTGTCATAAAAAGTAACGTCCCATCGCAAGAGACTCAATGGACTGCAGTAAACACGAGTTAGTCTCACACACACACACACACACACACACACTGTATGAACATGCATGTGCATAAATGACCAACAGCTGCCTCACACACACACACACACACGCAATTATTATTTTTTTTACATACATGTAGAAACGCAAACACACACAGAGAGCAGACACACACGCAATGCACACATGACTTAAACTAGGCCAGTGTCACAAAGGTTAAAATCACTCTGCCCTTTGTTTTATACATTTTTCATTAATTTAATTAAATTACATTCTCACATTTTCAGTGAAAAGTAACTGAAGCTGTGTGTTTTAATTCAATTCATTTGTATTAATTGGTGTTTTTCGGCATTAAGTTTCATAAAATTGATGAGTGTGCAACTAAGAAGCCTGTAATTGGACTGTAATCTGCACAGGGACTGCGATAATATTATAATGTCACAACTTTTGAAAACAATATATGAAACTGATATATTTAAGCACGTTGCTATTTAATTATATCCAGATCTGGTTCTTTTATGTGAAATGACAAAACAACAGACACATTCCCCCTCAAACAATTTCTATGTAATAAAAATGAGTTAATTAGATAATAGTGATTATATGAATTAAATTATATGAATTATATCCTTATATTAGGTTCACTACACAATTCACCTCACTGTTAAAAATGTCAATCAGCATTTTCAATTATGTACTTTTTTGTAACTTCGGTGCCAATAGAAAAACTATGAATAGCTGCAAAAATCAACAAGATGTACGTTTTAAAGTGTTGTTTTAAAGGAATTCTTCTGCTTCTTTGAAATAATTCTCACTTTTTTACTTTTCTGTGTTAAAATATTATCACGTCTCTTACTATGTAAGTGGACGTTATCACAGTACATTCACAGTTATTCCACTTGCATAAGCTTTTTATCCTTTTTGGCAGTTGTTAAATGTACAAAGACATGATACACTTCACTTCACTTTTCTTTTCTTTTTTTTTTTTAAATGTGCAAATGTAATAGAGTTATAGGTCCTTGTCCTGTAAAAAAGTGTTAAGCAGGTTAAACCTTTCCAATCCCATCTACAGCTTTACATAAAGAGGATCCCAGTAAACCGTCTCCCACTCCAGTCATGTTTGCTTAAAAGAATAAAGCCTCTTTCTAGACATGCAAGGAGAGTAGCGACACAATACTAAAGACGAGTCTAGTCTCTCTGACTTCTTCACGTTTCCGGAGGTAAAACACATGGCTTGATCTCGACACTCAAATTAAATGGGACATTATGCGTGTAAAGTGTGTGGAGCACTTTAATCCTGTCTAAAGAGAATCAACTACACTCTCTTTCTAATAATGGCACTTTGAGAGATTATCTTATTCCTCCCTATTAGTATAATTTCAACGTGACTTTATAAGCGACAAAATGAAGTAAAGTGAAAAACACGAACCACACATTGCTATTTTTCTCCACAAACACACTCCTCTCTCTCACAAAATCACACTCGTACACAGTGCAGTCGCAGTTTTCTCTCTGTGGGACACCGCCGGATAGCGGCTGGTGCCAGAGGATAGTCTTCGGGATATCATCCGCATTAATCTGGATCTGGCTCTTCCCTGTGGCTGCGGTTAAAGCCGGGATCCTGATGCAGAGCTGGACAGCTGTAGGGCAACAGTCCGACCTGGACTCCCTGCAAGCTGCACTGCTGGAGCCTCACTAACACTAGTGAGTCCTGCTGCCCTGGAGCTCGGATCACGGAAGGAACTCCCTGTCTTTTCAAATAGTTTACTTTATGCATGTAGTTCTTTCTTTCCAAACTATTTAAAAATAGATTGCCCTACCGACTGCTTTCTCTTAACAAAATAAATGCAAGGAAGGAAATAAAATGTGTCAACAAAAGTAGAAATATAAAAAAAAAATAAAAAATTAAGATGTGAAATGAGATGCACCTACTGGTTGTGATAGCAGAGAGGGTCAGGGATGCACAGTTCGGAAACATCCATCAGTCCACGTTAATCATTCCAGGTGTTACAATAGAAAAAAGATAAACAAACAGCTGGAGAAAAGCTGGAGGAAGAGGAGATCAGTTCCTAAGTCTCCACATATCTTGATGAAATGTTGGTAAGGTGTTCCTGGGTGTTGTCTCTCCTCCCTCCCCTTTTCAACACACACACAAAAAATAAAAAGCCCTCTGCCTCGGCCCGACAAACTCCAGTCTGCACAGGTGCTGCACACTCAGGCTCAGGAGTACGTATGGGAGAGATAAAGAGTGGATTTAGTGGTGATGTAGAGAGAGAGAGAGGACAGAAGAAGAAAAAAAAGAAGCTGAGGTAAAGATAAAGAGAGGAAACGGAGGAGAGAGGAGGAAGAAAAAGAAAAAAAAAAGGAAGATCGGGGAAGTGATGGATAGAGAAAAAGAGAATAAAAGATAGAGACAGATGGATGGAGAGCAGCAGTGGTGAGAGCGCATTCAGGCTGAGTAAGTCAGTGAGGAGGGATTGAGTCTCCATTGAAAGCACGGGGGCTCTTTAAGAGGAGGGGGGCGTGGTTCGGAGCATATGGAGCGGCCGCCATTGGTCAGAATCTGGGAGGCCGTCCCGGAAGCAGCCAATGGATTTGAAGGATTAGTGAGATGGGAGCGGCTAATGGGCGACCAGTAGGTGTCCAGTCATTCACAAGGGAGCGCTGCAAAACATAGACACAGAAAGACCCCAGACAGACAGACAGACAGACAGACAGACAGACAGACAGACAGACAGACAGACAGACAGACAGAGAGACAGACAGACAGACAGACAGACAGACAGACAGACAGACAGAC